>OX439049.1:53619733-54219733 GCA_949317995.1 Acholoe squamosa | reverse complement strand
ATTTCACAATGTTTTCATGGTGGATTCCTGAGGCATTTCCTAACAATACCGGCTTTTTTTCAATTTGACCAAAAGTGGGCGGGGTTGGTTTGGTTGATTTTATTTCCACTAATAGTACTTAAAAGTTAGCAAACATTTCTGTGGTTAGATCGGACATCAACTCCTATGTTTCTCATTTGGGACAGATTTTTAAAAGCTGCTTGTCCTAAACAGCTAGACAGGTTTTTTTTATGCTGCTTGCCCGACACAGCAGTGACCAAATCTATGAATGACGAATCTATGAGATGAATGACCACATGTATGAGAAGGGGTGAGGGAAAGAACCGCTACCGGGGCTTCATTCCCTTTCTCTTCTCAAAGGATAGCAAGTGTTTTATTTGCCTTGTCCCACAGGCAGGCCAGACAAACCACGGCCTTTGATCATTCATAAATGGTTCACTGAGGGGGAATCCTATGACAAAAGACATGCATGTAAGCCCGGGCCCGTGCATATGGACACCAGCTACCCACACGCTCAACCCAAGACAAAAGAAACCCCGTGTTTGTCGCCTTTTACGAATCTGGTATGCCCACTTTTAGTATGGAAGGAGATTTCCAATGATTTCCCCTTTTGGACTCCCAATGAAGTTATTCTGCTCCTCCGCACGCATGCCCTCACATGAAGGTCCCCACTCCACAGGGGGGGGGGGAGTGGGCAGCAATGCATTAGGGAGATTCGAAGGAATAAATGTGCTTCCGTGGAATAACCTCTTTAGGGTGAATATTACCCATCAAGGACTCCATGATGCCTCCAAGTTCTTGTTCCTTTGTTGTCATGATATACAAAGTTAATATCCTACAGTGTACTTGCCAGCAATGCATTGCCTCCTCGTGCTCACCCTTCAGGGATGTGTTTGTATGATGAACGTCAGAGAGGTGCAAATAAGGCAGCACTGGCTATAGTTGAGTCCCGGGGGGCACTTGCCCAAGAAATGGATACCAACTACAGCCTGACTCTCAAGAGCGGTGGCGGTGGATTCCCACGCGATGCTGAAAAAGGGGGGCAGTGGATTCCCGTCAGATCTTTATTAACAGAACTGTGGAATTCCATTAAATCCCGAAAAGAAGATGAAAACAATTCAGTGCTGGACAATGAAAGATTCTGATCCATACAAATACATGAGTACAGTAGGCAGCTTGGTGGAGGGTGTAGGCTTGAAGGGGGGGGGTGGTCCAGTCAATATTTGGGATTGTCGAAAAGGGGGGGGGGGCGGTTAATGTCCAGCTTATCAGTCAAGTAGGGCGTCAGATTTCAAGATCACTGGGAGATAGGGCAGTAGGGCGGCAGTTGAGGGTGACCTACAAGGAGTCAGTGCCCCCCCCCCCCCCGGGAGTTGAGTACCCGGTGCCATAGTACATACACCTGCATTCCCAACTCTAAGAAATACCACTATTCCCACTGATTTTTGGGTGGAAAATGACCAACTTTTAAAGGTTTAAAGAAATCCTTATCCGTTTGTATGAAATACTGACAATTATTTTAACTTCTCCCAAGATTACATAAGATAACTCTTAATTATTGATATTTATTTGAGTAAATAACTGCCATCTGAGTAAATTCTTTCAATTAAGTAAATTTTGTTCTCATCACATCTCTCTCATACCTCCAGACAAGAAAAGCACTGAGACAGTCTCGGAAAGGAGTCCTTTTTAAAAGATTCCATTGACATTAAAAGCAAAAAACCCTGTTTCTTGATTTCAGAGACATGCAAATATGTTAATAAAAGAATTTCTTGTTTTTGGGAACGCAGGTGTGTGTATCATATGGGTACCAAGTGCAGTGAATTGGGTTTAGAAGTGTCCGGTGATGTAGCATGCACCATATGAAGACTGATGGACACAATGCACACATTCAATGTGAAACACTTAAAGGCTTTAGGAAGTAGGATGGAAAGGGACAGGGAAGGATACCAAAAGGTCAGGAAGGGCGAGTTGGAAATCAGAGACAGCGGGAAGTGACTGTCCATAATGGCTTGGCCTGCTGGTGACATTTACATGATTTGGATCCCCCTCCAGCCATCCACACCCCTCTCCCTCCTCGTCTACCTTTCACATTCAGAGATGGGCAATAATAGGGGTTTCTATCATGTTGGGTTTGGTAAATAGACAGAGGCTTACGAGAATTACTCCAAACTGAGTTTTTCTTCACAAGATAGCCTCAAAGCAGGATTCCACAAGGCGGAGTCAAGTGGAATCCTGCTTCGAGGCATCAGGTGAAGAAACACTAAGTTTTGGGAAATTCAAGTGGATCTCTGTATTTATTTCAATTTCAAAAACCCTTCAAAATCACTTTTGGTTTAGGTCTGAGGCTATTGTGATCTAAGTTTTGTCGATTACATTTGCGGGGTGATTCTATTGTTAGCAAAGGTGTACTTATTGTCATCCAGAATATTCTGCAACATGGCCTAGGTTTGAAGCGTTTTTGCCAATACAAGTTAGCAAAGGGTCCTACACAATCGTTTTACATGTGTAACTCATTTTCCTTTTCGAAAGACCCGCCTGGAGAACATCTAAACCATGCTCTTGAAGTTCCAAATGAGGATTGTATTTATTCCAGTGACAACCACACACAGAAGCACTCAATGCCAGTTGTGTGACACTTCTTTCAAGTAATGCTCAAGGCTATAAGTAAATTATATCAAGCCTTTAAGGGCCGCTGATGCAGGAGTGTTTCATGCCCATTGGTCGGCATGATGCACCAATGAAGTCTGCTTGCCAGCACTTCATTGGAGCATCATGCCAATCCTCTGTGAGTGAATCTGCCCTGTGGGGCATTATGTATAGGCCTAAATGTGGCCCTGGCGAGTGACTCGCCAGGGCTACATTCAAACGTCATGACAACTATTGAGCATGATGCATTAATGCAGCCCTTAAAGAGTTAGTCAATACACTGAAAACCTGGAAGTTCCGAAACTCGTCAGTGGTGATGACTTAAGTCATCAGTATGATGACTCTGTATTGTCAGTATTGTCATACTGACAACTTAGGTCGCCAGGATGATGACTTAAAGTCGTCATTTTGACCACCTAATAAGGTAGTTGTTTTAGGTATTGTCAACTTGAGGACTTAAAGTCGTCACCACTGACTAGTTTTGGATCTTCCAGGTTTACAGTGTAGTTAGTAATGGCACCTGGGGTGCATTTCCATATTTATAAGATGAACAGTGAATTGCGATAATTGCAGAAGAATACTCCCTTCACGTTTTACCTTTATAGGAAACAGGGACATGGCAAGCAGTATTAGACTGAGTCGCTGGGACTGGCATACCTAAAACTTTCAGGTGCTCTAGAAACGGCACGTTTCTAAGAATAACATTTGACAGAAATAAATCCCCAACAATCAGCTTATGGTATTGACAAGAGTACCACCTTAGTTTTGCTGTCTGTGAGTGGGAAGAGCATCTTTTGTTGGAAACCTTTAGATCGCACCCTTTTCCAAGATTTGGCACATGCCATGTGGGTTGCACAGGTAGCTATCAGCAGGTGCATTTTCTGCCAGACAGGAAGTCAATCTCCATTCTCCAAGCATATTCTCATGAATAACATTATTTCATGAATAACACCTCTGTTGTCAGACCTGAAACCACATCCAACATGGCCGACCGTGGCAGCTAAACTTGATATGAAGGCTCACAGATTTGCGAGAACCAAATAATCTGGGCCCCCGTATTAAAGGTTTCTCACAAAATGGCAACAAACATGTCTTAGGAAGCCATCTTTAAGAGGAAATTGACATAAAAAAAATTATGTCCTACAATTCCAGCCACCTGACAAATGAGCCTTATGCAGGAAGCCTGACTCTCCCGTCAGGTAAGAGTCAGCGCCCGCCGGACAAAACAGTATCAAATTAACGAAAGGATTTGACTTGGCCTTCTTTGTTGATGGTGAAAAGTGGTGAGAGGGGGACATGTATACTCTCCCTGTCACGACCCTGGAAGAAATCGAGCTTTCAGAACACAGAAGTAATCTAATGCTATAGCTATGGACCATTTAAGGGCCGAATTATTTATTGCCAGCTGATTGGGGCTTGGTGGATTTTGTCGAATGTTTTTTATGATACGTACTAATATACTAAAAGTTATCTTGACCCCCCACCAAGAACGACTTTGTAAAATGACCCATATCTAAAATCTAAAATGACCCATATCTAACAAGCCCCCCCCCACCCACTACCTGGAAATAAATGACTCTGCTCTAACACAACGAATTGACTTTCTCTTCATTTTTTCCTCAAAATAACCATTCACCCAAATGAGTAATATATTGGGTTATGGACCAAAACCTACAAATAGGGTACCTTCCCTGCCACCGTAAACAATCATTGAAACAGCGGACTCAAGCTACATCTTCTAACCATGTCTAATACCCAGGGGGGGGGGCACTGAGTCTTTGTGGGTCACCCTCAACTGCCGCCCTATCTCTCAGATATCTTGAAATCTGACAGCCCTATTTGAGAGGGTAAGATGGACTTTGACCGCCCCCCCCCCTTTTTCAATGATCCAAAATAATGCCTGGACGGCCACCCTCCAAGCTTCCATCCTCCACCAAGCTGTCTATTGTCCTCATGCATTTGTATGAATCGAATCTTTTTTATTGACCATCAATATGTGTTTGAGGGCTTTTGAGGGCATTTTATGCCCTCATGTGTATGGTGCATAAACAATACTCTCTGACAGAATTCCACCACTCTGCTGTTAGGGATCTCATAGGAATCCACTGCCACCGCTCCAGAGAGTCGGGCTGCAGTCGGTATCCAAATCATGGGCAAGGGGTCTAATACTACTCAAATTCAAAGACTTCTTCATAAAATAACTTCTATCCAGATATGATTTAATTTGAGCAGGATGAATTATTCTTTGTGCACTTTATCATGTCTATATTTACACAACACCATTTCACCTATCACTTTTTCCATTTCATTTTTAATGCTGGAGGAACCAATACCCTCAGTCTCCAAGCACACTCTCCCACCCTGATCACATAGGAGTGGGCTTTGAAAGATGAGGGCGGAGAGTGGCAGGGGTTATCATCAATCGATTAGTTCTTCCTCCTCTGGCAAGGCGACCATGAAGGGACTGGTAAACAACCTTCGTTGGTTTCACTTTAAAGAAAGACGCAGCTTCATAACTCCCTGCACAGTAAACAGACCTTAGGTTATGGGAAATGGGGAAAAAGACACCCAATTTAAGGGCCTACCCATAAATTATGATACACAAGGGGTGTTCATGGCTTCTATACATCTCTAAAGTAAAAGTGTGACAAAGGGGTTGGGGTGTCCTAAAAGGCCTTAAAAAGCATAATTAATGGATCAGCCCTATACTCGGTATATGCTGTGCTTGACAGGTAAAATTAGATCGCTTTGTGAATTGTGAACAATATTCTCTCCCATAATAGTCCCTTTACTTCACCCCTAGGAAATGACACATGCTTATCAAAGTCAACATATAGATAGCTATTTTCCTTTCACATTTCGATTTCTCTTTCCACAGCACCTGCCAAGGTATTACATGTATCCAATTCCACCTTCTAAAATAGCATTATCTCCCTCCTTTCTATTTTAGCCTCTCTCTCTTCCTCTCTCATTCCTCTTTTGCTCGCGTAATTTCACCTTTTTGCAATCTTTCCTTCATTCTTGACCCCCTGCCTCCCCCCCCCCTTTCATTCCCTTCGTCATTCATTTATTCATTTGTTTTCATTGCTTCGATCCCATTGTCCCTACCTCTTCTCCCAGTGCCACACTCTGTAAACGGTCCACTTTTTTTCTTACTTCTTATGAAAATGCCAGTGTTTTTGTATAAGGTGGGGGGAGGGGTTAGGGTGTCAATATTTTCTTACAAATTAGGGTAATCAGGTAATTATATCTGTGAATTTACCCAACATAGGGTACTTTCTCCACTAGAAATTTCGTGAAACAGGGGTGGAAATTCTGTAAAGAGAATGCTTACATTTTGTATAAAGAGTGCCTGGTCCGTTCCCTTCCCACTTTCTTTCAGACACTACCCTTCCTTCATCCTAATGATTTATACCTAAAACCTTCTTTGTCTCTTTCCCCTCCTATCTCTTTTCTGTCTCTTCCCCAAACTCGATCTCCTGCTGCTTACACAAGGATACCAGACACTAAGGTCACAGTGCTTACAGAGTAGTATTTCCTTTTCCATCACTTACTGCCCCTTCGCTTTATTCTCCTTAATCGTGTAACATGACCATTATCACCACAGGGGGCTCCTGCACATGAGCTAAAGAGAGCACTGAGGAGGTTCTCTCCCACGTTAAAAGGTCCTGCTCTCCTTGACCATCCACCTTGTACTCACCACATTCAACTGAACATACACCCGCCCTGTTTAGAAACAGTGTGTATTGCACAAGCAGGTACATTACTGTGTGACTATCTTTTTAGGTATCTTGTTTCGAGTAGCTATCATCTTCATTGAAAAGTACTTGTACCTGATTGACATGAGCACTTCTCTGCAACACAAACAAGTCAGGATTGAAAATATAGTGACTGCTACAGTGACTTCTTGGCCAAAACTACCTTTTCCCCTATGCGCAACACACTGCAGGTAGTCAGGAGCAAACAGCTACATGTAGTCTAATATGGTGAGTACAAATTAAATGGTGAAGCCGAGTGTGACTTTTCAATGTGAGAGGGCACCCACTTAGTGCTCTGGCCTGGATAGGTTGGGTAGGAGGGTGTTGCACATAGGGGAAAAGGTAGTTTTGCCTTAAAAAAGTGCCTCATCTGCAGCAGTCACTTTCTTTTCAGTCCTGACTTCTTTTTCATGTTGCACAGAAGTGCTTATGCCAATCAGGTACAAGTACCTCTCAATGAATATGATAGCTACTAAAAAGAAGAGCACTAAAAGAGTCACACAGTAAGGTATCTGCTTGTGCAATACATGCTATTTGTAAACAAGGCAGATGGCCTTTCAGCCTAATGTGGTGAGTACAAGTTGGATAGTAAAGCACAGCATGAGTTTTAATGTGAGAGGGTGCCTACACTGTTACAAAACAATAGTCAAAATAATGGCGCATTCCTTCTCCCAAAGTTGCCAAAGATCCATCATTATTTCACAAAGATTCCTTGTACAGTTGGGTATCACCGTACTGCCATCTGGGGCTTCTTGTAAATGCGACACTGGTGCAATACCTTTCACTTACGGTGGTCCACTGTTTAATTTTATGAGGATCCCTGGTAGATTCAACAGCTACTGTTACAGTGTACTTAATGCTCTCTTCAGCTTATATGGAACAGCCTCCTGGAGTACAATACAACCTCCTTTGCCTCTGAATTGCCAAAACACGTCCTCGGGGTGTAATTAAAAGCAAGATATTATGATATATTATATTATGTACTGCTTGTTACAGTCTAGTAACCAGATGCTAGTCCTTTAAGGACCACTGATGCATTAATGCCTCATGCCCATTGGTCGTCATGATGCATAAATGAAGTGCTGGCGAGACTGCTCGCCAGCACTTCATTAGAGCATCATGCCCTACTCTACTGACCCATAGTTAGATAGTTCAGATGTACTATCATATAATAAGCCTATAGGGTAAGTCGCCCCTGACTTGACCACTAGGCACGTTGGTACCTTATGTCAATCACCCTACACTAACTTCTTTCATGCGACATAAAGTTATAAATTGATCGTACCTGGACACTTTTAAATTTTGGCATATTTACATCTGAATTATTTTCTTCATTCTCTGACATTCTTTTGGAACTTACAGTTATACCCCTCATATTACCTAGACAATTCTTTAAACATGATAGGCTGCTCACGATGAATGAGGGGATAAAATAAAACAACGTTATGCCAAGTATTTATATATTTCACCCCATATCAAAATTTCTTTTATTTAAAGGCAAATTATCTGAACAATATTTTAAAAAATTTTAAGAAAAGACTAGTGGTTGAAAATATGAATTTTGATTGTTTTTGCTGTAAATTCTTACGAAATTTATCCCAATCTTTTACCCAGAATGCAATGTAATGGCGGTAAAAACAAAAGTTCTTAGTAAAAACAAATATTAGTTCATTCATCTTGTAAGGTTTCATGTCTCTGTGTTTGATGATTGTCACAGAAAAAAAATCTCAAACTTGAGGCATTTTTTTTCTCATTTTTAGTTGAAAATAAAAAAAAAACCTTTTATTTTGCAAAATTCAATATAAAAAAGTAGCATGGGACCCCCTATCCCTATCAGCAATGGAGCATTGGGCCATGCGTGTCCATGCTTGGCCCAATATAAACCGACATTGGCCCAATATAGGCAGACATTGGTCCAATGTATCCTTGCTACCTGGGATGTTTCTTTTCAAATTTGTATTCTGGATGATGTAAAGTACACCTAACAAAAAAAATGAGAATTTCTAGGAATCTTGATTCAATAGTAGCAACCCACCTTAAGGTATACTAACATGCATAGTGGTTGAGACAGGCGTAACTTACCCTATGCGTTGTAGCTATCAGCTAGTCAATGTTGATAAAATGTATCTGAAGGTTATCTATCAACACTTGATGCATGGTTGGTATGGTGGAACGTATTTGAATTTTAAAGGTGACCTAACGTAATTGAATCGCCCATTTAACATCTACACATATCAGTGCTTATTCAACATAACTATGTGTTCTATGCTCATTTCTTGAAATTGACATGTGACATGGGCCTTAGTGACATGAAGCAAGGAATTAGTGACATGACATAGGTGCCTTCTAAAATTCGATATGGGACATGATGGGTTCTTAGAGGTGACAAGAGGATTTAAGTGACATGTGACATGAACATTTCGACATGTGACATGGGGATCCCCCTCCCTCCTATTCATGATCCAGGGCCCTAATGTTAATAACATAATTATAAACATAGAATCAAACACACTGCAAAATCACCATTATAATCAAACACTAGTATATATATATATATATATATATATATATATATATATATATATATATATATATATATATATATATATATATATATAAACAAACACCAAAACCTGAACATCAAAACAACAAGCACATTAAGGCTTACCTGTTTAAATTCCCATGTGCCTGGATCAATACTCTCCAGCACCCCTGGCTATACTAGTAGTAGCAGTAGGAGCCTCCACACCTCCTGATCTCACTCACCTGTATCCTTCACGCTGCTGTTATATTTATATACACAGGGACCATCCATATACAGCCATAGCGGGTGAGACGGGTACTTGGAGGTCAACAGTGAGGACCATATGTTTAGCTTGAGTCCAGCCTCTGTCCCCTCGTGAGCATCCTCCTCCTGGTTACTCCTGGACTGTGAGTGGTGACTGGAGTCTGGGTTTACTCCTACTAAACTCGTCACCCATGGGTGGGGAGGTGGGGAGGAAGCAGGCTGCAGGGGGCGGTGTGATCGCACTTATACTTAGTGTAGGCTAAGCTGGCGTTTAACAACAGTTTGTTTGTAGCTATGCAAAAAATTAATATGTGTTTCAGGTCCCTAATTTTACCACTTTAAGGGTCGCTGATGCAGGAGCGCATCATACCCATTGGCTGTCATGATGCACCAATGAAGTGCTGGCCAGCACTTCATTAGAGCATCGTGCCGACCCTACGGGGTTGATAAATATACTCCTAGAGGGTTGGCATGATGCTCTAATGAAGTGCTGGTGAGCAGTCTCACCAGCACTTCATTTGTGCATCATGGCAAACAGTGAGCCTAATGCATTTATGCATCAACGGCCCTTAAAGGGTTAACAATCTGTTTGTAGCTATGCAAAAAGTAATGGTGTGTTTCAGGTCCCTATTCTAAAAACACTTGAGTAGAAGGATCAGAATAGTTTATGGACTTTTCCTGAACCTTGCTATACCTGAATTTGTGGAAATCTTTGACGACAAAAGAAAAAAGGAACTTTGTATTGTTTAAAGATCTTGTGCCAAAAGCAAACGTATCGACTCTTGTTTCCGTTTAAATACCTCTCACAGTAAAGTCTTATTGCCGTATTAAACAAATCCATACTTATGCTGGCTATGCAGAAAGGATCTGGTCCTTGGAAAGGAGCCCTAGGTACCGGAGAGGTCTGTATACGTGCCCAGGCGCTCATCCCCAGGTAGCAAAGATACATTGGGCCAATGTCGGCCTATAGGCGGCTAAATATGGACTATGGAGGCCTAGTGGGACGGTCACTGCTTGATCTGGCACCTGGCGAGATAGGCACTGATAAGAACCAGCATGATGGGTACCAGGTGTTACATAATGTACCCGAACATGTCTGCAGTGAATACAGGGAATTATCTGATTGGTTAATAATGCATCCCGGGTCAACCCTATATTGGGCCAATGTCGGTTTATATTGGGCCAAGCATGGACAAGCATGGCCCAATGCTCCATTGCTAATTGGGTTGATTTAAATCCAGTGGCGGATTTAGATCGGGGGGGGGGTGTGGGGTTGCGCACACCCCTATTCTTCCCATAGTTTAATTGGATATTTTGGACCCCACAATTTGTTCAAAAATAGGCGGTGCCCCCCTCCTTCAGGGCCGTGCCCCCTCCTTTCCAGATCCTGGATACCCCCAGCACTTATATATGAGAAAGGCACTTATTTAAGGAACAGTTTTTAGTGTTTTAAGATTAATTTCAATCCCCCTACACCCCTGGCGCTCATTTGAGACCAGTGCTTATTTGAGACCCAAGCGCTCAAACAGGCTATTACGGTATTTAACTCCTGACAATTAAAAGGCCAAGCCACAGGCTATAAGACTCCAAACCCCCTGCTGCTATGTAACACATACCTGTTGATTTTGAAAAGTTACAATTCTTATTTGGGTTTTAAGAAACAGCCATGCCATCAATGTGGAATGTATTGCATTAGTGCTCATTTTATTGAAATTATCTTACTGAAATGGAATTAAATCAATGGTATGTGGATAGGATATGTATATAAATATCATCCCTTTATACCGACTTAGCGGGATTGATTTTCAGCCAATGAAATAATCCTTACTATTCACCGTGGGCCACTCGGAAGGGGGTGGGTGGTAGATGATACCCATCTGATAACTATTACCCGCTGGTAACCAGCTTCATCAATGGCTCCACCTATATATGTCGTGTGCGGAAACGTACAATACACCGCCAGCTATTGGGGAAGGGTGTATAGTGGGCTGGGGCTGGAGGGAGGTTGGAGGACACTGAGTGTGTGGGTGGTAGGAGAGAGGTGGAGGAGGGATCCAGGGGTAGGTGGGTGGGAGGGGGTGTAGGGGTGAATGGGGTTGTTATTGTAAACAGGAGAGGCAGGAGGCATTGCCATGGATGTACACAACGTAGTATATGCTGTCTGATCTGTCTGTGCACAGGGGATCCATGGTTCCCCTAATTGGTGATTTTAATTTATTTGTTTATTTTGATTTCTTTTATTGGGAAGTGGGAGGCAACAAGAGAAAGAAATTAATTGGATAAAGAATTAAGTGGAAAAGTGACCTCTCGATACAAAGGGGGAGGGGTCGTCACTTTTCAGCCAAATAAGTCTATGCATGAGATGTAGGCCTACCACAGTTAACATAGGGGGTCAGAAAAATATAAGGGGGGGGGTCAAAAATTGTGGAAATCCACCACCTCCCCCCTTAATGGCTGTTGCCTTGGAAGGCCACCCCCTCTCCCCCATGGACCTGATCCTCCTTCTGATTATTTTAGGACTTTCATTGTGCCAACATACTTTTCTAAAGGTAGACTCGTTTACTTCAACGAAGAAAACAGAAAAAGAGTTACTATGCTCTGTGATTTAAAATCAGCAGTCCTGTGGGCGTTTGGATATTAAAAACCATCCATGATAAAACTGATCATGACTTAATTTGATTTTAGGTTGCTCAACATCGCCCAACATAGAATAGGGAAACATTCGTGAAGAATTTAGCACTTTATTTTTTCAGATATTAATATATTTTTCCGATCCAAGAAAGATGGATCAAAACATTTATCTGTATGTGATTCAATTAGCATATCAATTATTCAGTTAGCATATCAATTATCCAATTAGCATATCAATTATCATATGGAAAGATCTGCTTTAACTGTAATATGACACATATCCAACAAGTAGTATAGTATGTATCGGAACGGGACTATAGCTAACTACAGGATATTACTCACTCGGGATGCAGCAAATCAGAGGCCTCCATTTGGTCATGTGACCTGTTGCCATGGTAACATGACCTACTTAGTGGATTAGCGTCCACCTCTCAACCAATCAAAGGCCAACATTCTGGTAACCATGGTAACATGACCTACTTAGGGGATTAGCAGCCACCGCTCAGCCAATCGGAGGCCAGCATTCTAGTAACCATGGTAACATGACCAAATTAGGGGATTAGTGCGGTCACGTGACCCCTTGTATGTAAACAACAACACCTTGACGCCTCTGTCGTAGTTGAGTAAACCTTCCAGGTAAGCTCTGTAGGGGTAGGTCTCTGTGTTACCAGACACTTTGAAACCTCCGATGGAGACTTGGACATCCTTGAGCGAGTGAGCCAAGTTGTTCACTGCAGCCACCACGTCTGTGTCGTCCATTGCATTGCCGTTTGGTTTCAGCACCTCGCATTCCAGATGAAGGTAATTTTCGTTCAGGTCCGTGTAGTCTTGGGACTTACTGATGGTAAAATTGATGTTGCTCCTGTCTCCCTTCGATGAAAAGTATGGCGCTCGTTTACGTATCATGTTTGCACCTTTAACGTTCGATGGGTCTCAGATGAAGTGTCACCATCACCTCTCCTCTCATGAATGGTATGGATCAGCCGGTTCTGTCTCTTAAGTAGATGCCGACCTCGTCAAACCTTTTGGACTTCAAGAGCTTGCATTCCCCCTTTCCGCTTCTGTCGACTGCAACCCAGCGTAACAGAGGGACATGCATGTCGCCCACTCGTCTGTCTTGAATGGCGTCAGTGTATACATACACATAGTACACGACTGATAGTCACAGATCATCGTCAAATGGGTTGGCAAGGGGGTCCGAAAAAAAATTAGCTGTAGCATCTATTCCTTTTGCATACATAAACTACAAGTGTTGGTGCATAGGGCCCATATATGAGGGAAGGTTAAATATGTTAAGTATTTCTGTACCAGCTCGCCGAAGTGAGGTATGTGGATTACCGCGAGGACACGTCTACGACCTTACCTCTATGCAGAGATACATAAGAAACAGATGTTTCACATGAAGTATACCCCAATGATTGTTAATAATATGTAAGAAAACATCTCAAGCATTAAAGGTAATCACTTTTCTTGTACACTTTTGGGCATTTTATGCTATTTTTGGCTACAGAGAGGATAACGCGTCTTCTGAAAAGCCTAGCATAAACTGACATGCTTCTTTCCAGTTAGCACCACTCCTTGAAAAGAGGACATATGCAACTTATTCCACCATGGACAGATAGATAATCCCTTCGGGTTTACAATGGTATATAGATATGGGGGCACTGGATTGATGTGTCTGCTCCAGAACAGCTGGAAATAGGTCGTAGACGTGTCCTCGCGGCCTCTGCTAGCTTCCGAGAGTAGGCAAAGTAGAGTGAATTAAAATTCCTGTAATTGGTTCCTATGATATTCCATTGATATGTTTTATTCTTAACTGTTTACTATACATCAGCAAACCTCTGTTATACCCTGTTATAGTGAAATTAGCCTTGTTTGATGTAATAAAGGTTGTACATGTTTGGTCAATTTTTTGGCTATATGACATTTTCTTTCGGAAAACCACAAATTATGACTTTCTTACTTATAGGTTAGTGGCATTTTAGGGCCAGGTAGTTTGGTACACCACCTCTAGATGCTATTGACTGAAATATAAGGGTGGGGGAGAGCACAGTGGACTAAGATGCTTAATGTGCGGTCGTAGACGTGTCCTCACGGTCGTAGACGTGTCCTCGTGTCGTTAGAGAACTTAACACTATTGCCACTATACCTTTTCTGATGGGAGTTATGACCTGATATTGTCTTTCTAGGATACCTATACATAATTACTTCTTTATGTAACTATATTCAAACTGCATTGGTCATTTGGCACTACCCTCCCTTAGACATTACCCTCTACTGATATTTTTGAAGGTTTCCTGCTAAGAATAGGGACACACACATGTAACAACAAACAAAAACAATTTATTGAATAGGTCATCACACCATAAAAGGCTGGAACATTATGTACAACTCCAATTCCCCCAGGTAATGTGCAGCATTTGCCGATAGTTGCAGACGTGTCCGCGGTCGTAGACGTGTGCTCACGGTCGTAGATGTGTCCTCGTTAAGACTTTTCTTATGATATCTCTGGTTCTATGCGGAATCTATTAACCAAACTTACAGGGCTTATCACTGTCATATGGAGGTACAAGGGCCACATAATAAGGATAGTTAAATATAAAACACATAACAGCTATGAGTGCATGTATGGTCGTAGACGTGTCCATGTGTAAACTACCCCAAAATCAAGTCATAGCCTCTGGGACATACAGTTTTACAGGCAGGTTCATTATTGTTTGTGGGTTACATAGGTACATGTAAGATCTGTACCTGGTAAATTTTACTAGTCCATCTACTGTGTCTTTCTTGGTGTCAACCAAGCTGAAAAAGGTCGTAGACGTGTCCTCACGACGGTTACACCAAAGGTTTTTTGTACCCAGTCACCACAAAAGATAATGCATGGACCCCAAAATGTTACAAAAACATAGATGAAATTAATAGGGATTTGGCTCTTAATCTTTCTTTTGGTAGCAAGGGAAAAAAACTAGTTCCTTGTTTTTACCCAAAAAATCACCCTTTTTGGCTGTTCTGACCCCTGTAGCTTACTTATTATGCCTCACAGATAGGCAAAACCATGGTTCCCCTTCAAGCCCCAAGCCTTGACAACCAAAATACATGAATAACACAACTATATCTCTTATTTTGTAGAATTTATTGAATGGGAGGCAAAGACAACCTATTTGACGATGATCTGTGACTATTAGACACACGTCTCTGAAGGGGTCCATGATGTAGACGCCGGTGGTCGTCGTCACAAAATGAGTCTTCACCCTGAATCCTAGAATGTGCGCCAGATGTTCGGTGACGAGCACGCCAGTGTGCCGGGGCACGTTGATGGTGACGCGTCTCGTCAGCGAGTCGTACGAGAAGACGGTCTTCGAACTTTTCAGAAAGTTCTGACCTTCTAAATTATGTGTCAGGAGCAGGTTCAAGCGCTCGATGAACTGAACGTTGTTTCCCGTGAAAATGGGTGGCACGGGGAATATGTTCGGCAGCAACGTTTGCATGCACATTTTTCTCTCCATGTCTTGAACCATGGCATGTGCCATACTCCTCATTTTTCGCCTCTTGTTGGACGTTGTCAGGTATTGCTTGTACAGGGCAGAATTTTCTTGTGTCAATGTGACATACTTTGACTTCATCCCAGGTTTCAATATCATCACCTCCAACTCTTTTTCTAACTGCTCTGGTGTCATTTCGTCAACAAAGTTCTCCTCCATCCTAGTCAGAGGATTAGTGCGTCTGATGATCTTCTGCAGGTTGATCACTCTGTCCACTGTCTTCCAGTCCACCTCAGGTTTTTTCTTGAAGTTTTTTCTCTCGTTGAAAACTCTTTTCGCCTTGGCCAGTGAGTTCTTTGTGCGCAGAGGGACGATCATGATCAAGTCATCGTCTCGCACGTTGCTCCATTCTGTTGGGAGGATGATTTCGCTAAGAGCCGCTTCTTGGTCCTCTGATAGGAGAAGGGGTGAGTCGAAGTGGGTTTGAAAAGAGGTCAGAGTGTTCTGAGGGAAATTATCCATAGAACTGTTGCTAGGCAGGGTGATGTTCATAGCGTCCTACGAGATTTTCTTGACAGGAATCCACTCGCTGAACTTGTCGCCTCTGGTAGGAGAAGGGGTGAGTCGAAGTGGGTTTGAAAAGAGGTCAGAGTATTCTGAGGGAAATAGTCCATAGAACTGTTGCTAGGCAGGGTGATGTTCATAGCGTCCTACGAGATTTTCTTGACAGGAATCCACTCGTTGAACTTGTCGCCGTAACCTAACCAACGCACGAAAGCTAAGCGTTTGCCCCTGATGGTCTTGTAGCGCAGCACCTTGTCTGTTAGGCAAGTCTTGCCGTAAGGACTCTTGAAGACCTTCTGAACCTCCTCCGGATAAAACATGCCCTTTATCTCCTCCCCGGTGTCGTCTTTCAGCTCGAACCCTCTGCTACCCAACGTTTTAGCGAGGTTGAACACTTCCTCCTTCCAGTTTCCCTTGTAGCCTTTGTCGAAGGGTCCTTTAGCCCTCAACATTCTCACTCTGTGGCTTGGAGCTATGATGTCAGTGTCGGAGCATCGAGGGTCCGTCTTTTTCCATATTTCCTCGATTTGTTTCTTAGTAGCAAGGTCTTGTCTGTAGAAAATAGTTTCGCTGTTTTCCGCGCTGACGTCAGCAGGTGACATTTTCAACGTCTTGTAGTGAGTGTGATTGTAAGAAGACACCACCTCGTCCAGTACGTCTAGGTAGCGATATGTATGCTTGTGTCTGAAATAGCGCCACAGCTTCTCCTTCAGACTTCGATTCAAACGCTCATTTCCTCCCTCTGCCGGCAGGTATTCTGTCCAAAGCTTTGTTAGGACCCCCTACTTTATAGACTTGGTTTCCGATCAAGGAGCCAGTGGGATCTTCCATGCTCAGCACGAGCTTGAACGGCGTGTACCCCTCAGGTCTCGGCTCTGTTTTCCTCAACCTGCTGGCTTCGTTCAGTAAGTCAACTATGCTAATTCGACTGGCAGGATCAGTTTTTCGACCCATCATCTCGCTCACCGAACTGTCGTCGTTCCACTTGACCAAGTCGGATTTTTGCAGTCTCTTAAACAGCTTGGAGGTGGTGTTGCGTTTCCTCTGTGGAATTGTTTGAGCAACACCTCAAGGAGGGAAGCTCAGGGGGTCGGTGGTGGTACGAGAGCAGATGTAGGAATCGTTGGGATTTGCGAGAAAGAATTGCAACCTATTCAACAACCCCTATATTTCAGCATTTTTTCATGTGATTTCAAAGTGGGGTCATTCAACAATAGGTCCAAGTCCCTGTAGATAAACTGTAGCACCTGGTGTAATGTGGCGTTGGGATGAAGACCTTGTTCTGCCTGTCTGTAGTAATAAGGCATATTGGAGAGTGGGGATAAGGCAATGGAGAAAGAGGAGAGGATCTTGTTTTCACACTCATCATCATCATCAGCAGCAGCAGCAGCAGCAGTAGGAGCAGCACCAGCAGCACCAGCTGTAGGGGACATCAAGTGGTCCTCGTAATTTCGAGAGCGACTTAGGATCTACAAGAGCCAAACGCTTGTAGTGTTGCTTCTCGGGGTAAGAAGGGGTAAGGCCATGCCTATCAGAGCCGGAATGAGGAAACCGCCCCTTTGAACCAAGACGTTTCTCTTTCTTTTGATGGTGGTAGCTTTTTTGCTCACCATCTTCAACATGTCAGCATATTCTTGAAGATTTTCCAGTTGGTTCTCGGTGAGCGGAATGTTTCTCTTCCAGTAAATTCTGACAGATTTCACTCAACGTCGTGATCAAATTGTTGCTACCAGAGCCTATTAAATGCTCACAATCCTCTGGCGAACACTATGCCAAGTGTTTAAGGGTGCCGCCATGTCTTCTGAGTTGATGAGTAGCCATTATTTTCTCTTTCTCTTTTTGTCTAGCCTAACGAACACGATCTGATCGTCTATGGTCGTCAGGGAGGAGTGTATATTCAGGTTGTCCGGTGTTGTCTGCTTGTCCAGAAGCAGGTATGAGTGAGGACGCTTTAGTTCATGGGTAAATATACTGGAGAGGGCCGACGCCTTGGAGGGAAACACCTGACGAGACAGAGGGCCTATTTGCCCTAGGTCGTGAGGGTTCTTATAAATTATCATGTAGTGAGTGTTCAGACTCATAGTTCGAAATTCCGGTGATTTTTGGAATAGGTTCTTAGTGATATATATGACGCTCATGTTCCAGTTCATCTAGTTCTTCTTGTTAATCTTGTTCTTGTTCTTCTTGTTCTTGTTCTTCTTGTTCTTGTTCTTCTTGTTCTTGTTCTTCTTGTTCTTGTTCTTGTTCTTCTTGTTCTTTTCCCACTATGTCTACTTTGCTGGGAAGACCTTCTCTGAATTCCACTCTGTATTCTTTTTGCATTTTTTCAAAGAGGGGCTGCCACTTGCTGTAATGGTAAAAGATCTTTTCCACCGGCGGTGTGACAAAATCGATTCGCCAAGCGTGATTTTCTACAGCCAGACGGACTGCTGATGATGCAACTGAAGGGTCTTTGTAGTCTGGGATCGAAATCTATTTCGGTGAAGGTTGTGATTTTACCACTCAACATTTTTCAGCGGTCGTTATGGGGTCGTAGTAGTAGTAGTAGTAGTAGTGGCGGTAACTATGGTCGTGGTGACGGTGACGTGATTCTCAGTCGAATGCTCGGTGACGAGTGGTTGTCAGGAAAGAGTTGTAGCGAGTTTTATTCTATCTTGTTAGGTTTCACGGCACCCGATAACATTACCATCTCTCATTTTTTTTTTCTTCTTATGCAATATATTTTATTTTCACTCAATTTTACTCATGTCATATATCCATAATTTTTTTTATCAGACTCTGTCGGAGTCTGATAAAATTATTTATTTAAAAAAATAAATAAATAAAGGGGGGCAATCTTTTTTTCCTCTTTGGGCAAAGCTTGTCGCTTTGCCTTTTTTCTTTAACTATTTGGGCAAAGCTTGTTGCTTTGCCTACCTCTCCTCTTTAACATAACTGTATCAAAAAAGGTATCAGGGGTAACAGCACAGTGGTAACAAATACAAACTGGAATGTAATCTTTAAAGTAGTACGCCCCTTCTTCTTCAATTCATCCTCATTGGAATAGGCCGGATAACAGGTGACGACTTCGAAATGATTCCAGATCGTGTTCACGTTGGCCACCACGCGCACCCACCGGTTACCCCCAAATAACCAATGTCCTCATCAAATCTTTTCATAGCGCTTGTTCTCACCATATTTGAACACCCTTTATTTTCATGCCCAATGAGTGGGTGCACTGAGGGTGGTTATCAAACAGTAATGGAGTAAATTCTTTTCTTTAAAGACAGCTTTTGGCCATACTGCTTTTTTTTTTCTTTTTTTACTACTTCTTCTACTGCTTTTGCTGCTGCAACTACTGCTGCTTCTACGGCTTCTACTGCAGCTGCTACTGCTGCTAATGCTGCTGCTGCTACTACTTCTACTATTCCTTTCCCTGGTGGTGCTACTTCTTCTTCTTCTGCTCTCGCTATTTCTATCACTACGATTACTTTTGGTACTACTGCTGCTGCTGATACTGGGGCAGCTACTAAGCTCCTCACCTTTGCTTTTCATTGAATTATTCATCGCCTTAAAAGAGGCGTGAGACTGAAATATGTGATGATCTCTACGTTGAGATAAGAAAATAGATGAGGTTTCCCTAATCATTCTTTTAAAATCTCGCTCCATCTCAAGTGGAATTTTTCAAAAAGGAGTGAAAATAAAGTAAAAGCCCAAAAAGAAAATAATAAAGAGAGTAATGGACTCAGCTTGAATTTCCTCCTAGAGTGAAAGTGGTGCATGTATTCTGCAGGGGGCTATAAGTTTAGTGGCATAAACCTACTAGGACAAATCAATAAATTATTGCTCTTATTAAATTGTGAGAATGTAGATGAACCCTACCCCATTGCATTCCTGAAATCATAAGCCTTAATTTGATACCAAATATGTCCATAGCCTAGGGGCGTGAATATGACCAAGGGTTCAGCCCAAAATTCCTTCTTTATATATATATATATATATATATATATATATATATATATATATATATATACATATATATATATATTGCCCTGGTATATATATATATATATATATATATATATATATATATATATATATATATATATATATATATCGATATTCACTATTTCAACAATTATACTTCGACATTGTGGATATGGATGACATCCCTAATTTGTATAGCAATTGAAAATAGGCTCCTCCTCTAGGAACTATACTTTTTTTCACAGGCCGTCCCCATGGCCAGGGTGACCATTTTTGCTCTTCCTAAAAGGATTAACATGGTGCCACTGACTTTAAAGACGAGGCACTGGAGGAGTAAACAACAGGTCCACCACATGTTAACACGCAATCCGATTACTTGTTATGGTGTATCCCTCCTACACTCTCCACCACAACACTGTGTGGATACTTTATAATGCTGTAATCTGAGCAACTCTAATGGCCTAGGGTAGAGATTCATGTTTTGACCTTACATGTTCTTGTTAAAGGACGTCTTAGATTACAGATGCTTCCTCCAGGTTCATGTTCCTCTACCAGGCTCTGCCACCAGGAGGGTTGTACTCCTATGGGAAAAGGTAGTTTTGCCTAAGACGTGCCTCACTAGCAGCAGTCTCTTTCCTTGTAATCCTAACCTTTTTGTGTGTCACACACATGTAGTAAACACAAGAGAACTTGAAATAGGGTGTGACAAAAGCAGGTGCCTTATAGTGCAGCACACATTACTTTGAAGCAAGGCAGGTGCCTTTTCAGACTTGTATGGTGAGTGGAAGTTAAATGGTGAAGCAGAGCGTAACTTCGACCCCCCCTCTCAAGGAGGTAAAATCTTTTTGACCCCCTCCCCATAAGGGACAAAAATCGCGCGCGAACGTCCCCTTTTAGCCTCTAGTAACGCACAGGGTTTTCCACTAAAAACAGGTGAAATTATTTTTACCCCCCCATTAGAGGTATTGAAAAAATTCTGACCCCCCTCAAACCCACCAGACCCCCCCCCCTGTTGTTAAAAAATAATCACTCCCTTAGACTGAAAGCCCGCCTGCCTTGTTTACACAAGCAGACCTACCTTACTGTGTAACTCTCCCTTTAGTGCTGTTGTTTTGATTAGCTGAGATTTCTGATGAAATGGCCAATTGGCCATGATAACAACGTCAAGTATGGGTACTTCAGTGCATTTACTTGATCCAAAGGGATCATTCCATACGGTACTAAGACATCTCTTTTCAAAGATACCATGGTCCTAATCCAACAGAACACAAGTAAAAGTAAGAGTTACAAGATAACAGGTGGACGACTCAAGGTATGTGGACGTCTTTGGGTTAAGCAACCCTAAAAGTCAATAGTTGACAGCCTGTGAGTCACTGCTGTGAGCTACCAATCCTTTCTACCTTAGGTCCTTGGGTATAAGACGTGGCTTTTACACCAGAATTGCATCACCTGCGCTATAGGATTCATCCCGATTCATGTTGGGTCCTATAAGGGGTACGTCCACTGCCGACGGATGGACCATCCGTCGGTTTCATCTGTATAATTTATTATTGATTTCTATGGAGAAAAATACGGATGAAGGGAGACGGATGGTCCATCCGTCGCAGTGGACGCACCCCTATAGGGAGGATTTTTACTAGTACTAAAATCACCAAAGTTTGACCCTAGAGGTGTCCTATTTAGCTTAACTCAGGGTGCGTCCTATATGCGAGGGGCGTCCTATACATGAGGATTTACGCAAGGACAATATACTATAGCATCTAACGGATTGATCAATTTTTAACAAGGGGGGTTGGTGGTGGAAATGAGGGTTGGGACAAAATTTCTAGTTCGGTAGGTAGGTGGTACTGCAGGAACTATGATACCAATACTATTATAGGCAGTCGTAGGGTGTTTAGAAATAACATTCTGATTAATTACCTGAAATGACCCTTGAGGTATCCCAGGAGTCTAAGCCGACCTTTATCCCCCTAAACCCCTTTTAGACATCAGCAGGTCATACAGTGCGACACACAGTTCAAATGTATTTATAGTCATGTGTATAAAGGTGGGATCTAATGTCAGGGTCTGGAGTTGAAGTAAGCCCTACATACACATTTACACAAGGCCCCGAACTGGATCTCTAGAAATGGGGTAGCGATTGAGGCTATATATAGTACAGGGTAGGTCACTCTTGGAGCTGCCATACTGGTACAGACTGCTTTGACAGTAGGCTCAAAGCAGACATGGAACATTGCAGTCACAGTGCAAACCCTATGGGCTCAAAGCAGACATGGAACTACAGTGGCTGACACTCTCCTACCCTTCTCTCCACAACCTCTGCATGGAGAATGACTCAAGTTGGTGCATGTGCATGTACAACATGGACGTGGAAAGCAGGGGGGACAGGGGGGACATGTCCCCCCCCCCCCACTTTTGGCCAACTCCTCAAAAGGTCGAAACTAAAATGTCAAGCAAAGGGAGGTCAAAAATTGCAGAAAACCCCCCTGGTCCCACCCACTCTGAAACTGCTTCCCACGTCCCTGTACAAGTAAAGAGAAGGGAGTGATTGCTTGCCTCCGAGTGACTCACATTTCTAACCCTATATATCACTGCAGGGAAAGAGAGAGAGAGAGAGAGAGAGAGAGAGAGAGAGAGAGAAACAAACAAACACAGACACAGACACAGAGAGAGAGAGAGAGAGAGATATACAGACAGACAGACAGAGAAAGAGAGAGACACAGACAGACAGACAGACAGTCAGATTGACAGATAGCCTTATTCATTTTTAAAATGATAGGTTAATAAAAAAGAAAAGAAAGAAAGGCTGGCTATTAAAGACAAACGCTACGGTTACGTCTTTCGAGGAGAAGCGCTAACGTGGCGCCATTTTCGCTTGTAAAATATGAGCAGTAAACTTTCGCATATTCACCGGTACCAGAGACACACTTCCGATCATACCGTTTCTCCCCGAAAGGGTTCACGAAACGCTACCTGGTACACAGAAGCCACCTGGTTGCAGAAATCAAAACTCACTAGTTGCACTGTTTTAATAATTTTTCCCACCCTAACTGGATCACTTTGCCTGTTTTTTTTTCAGATCATTTCTGGTCACTATAGATACATCATGTTTATATGCCATTTGAATTCCTACAAGACCCTATAGTTAAGGGGCAATTAATATTTTTGAAAAAAATTACATTTTCATTTCAACCGTGACCCCCTATTTTTCCTTTTTCAAAATGTTTTTTATAGATATCCTCTTTCTATTCAGAGAGTCTTGTAGAAAAATCAGCAGTGGGTCAGTATGTATGAGACATGATATGAAAAACAGCTTTTACCATTCATTTCTATAGTTAAGGCATTTTACACTTAAATGGTCATACTGTAAAAATAAGCACCATGACATAGGGATTTTTTTGTACTTTCTTATTGTTAGTGAATCAATCTAATATAATCCAGAGTTATTTGTGATTATCAGCAGTAGAACCCAATCCTGGTATCTGGTAGCATTTGTCTTTAAGTGGACGGCTCAATGTGCAAAATGGACGGCTCAAGGTGAAAATGGACCACAAAATAGAACAGATACGAAGGCCCAAACAATTATCTTTCATTTAGTACATTGGGGACTGGGCAGCTATTATTATGTTACCTACCTTGGCCTAGTTTACCTTTAAACCTTAGTTAGGTCCCATATGCTGAAGCAGAAAATAAACAATGGTGTGCGTCACTAAGTCCCCTTGTTTATAGTTTTCATTTAAGCTTATATCCTACCTTTGTGATGGTTGCACATGGAGTAACTACACAAGCAGTGAGTGTATGGCATGGGAGGTTAAGCACCATGGAGTGTTTACTGACTCTCACATGGTTATGCTCCAGTAAGCTACACTTTACCCACCCATTTGTTAAAGTCACTCTTATGTGATGTGGATGGATGTAAGCTTAATCCAGGTTTTCAACGGATAATGTAGATTTTTCTTTCTTGTGGGAACTATCCTGGAATAAGGACAGTCCTGTCTTGACTCCAGGGGTAAGTGATGGAGTGCTGGGTATAGTGATGGTTGCTGGTAGAGGTTGTTTACCAGTAACATTGGTGATGGAAGGTTTTTTCTTCTTTATATTTAGGACATAAACTATTTGCACTCTCTTACAGTCCACATGAGTAAGTCTCCTACCGACAGTGTAAGGTAATTTACAGGTTGGCATAATTTCAAACACTCACTTTGGGCTGTGAAATATGAGGAAAACACAGGAGGCACATGTACAGCTAACTTTTGTATTTCCCTACACATATTACAGTACAAAAGCTAATTACCCCCTGCTTCCTCCTTTATTCACAGCAAAAAAAAAATGGATGCACATGTATACAACACTCCAACTCAGAGGATCACATTTACAACCATAGGACCTTCTTTAAACCTAACTACAGTGTTATATTCACCAAACTGTCTTAGACACTGCTATCTGAACATATGGTCTATCATAGGGGCATCCCCTAGTATTAATCACTTTGCTTACACAGACCAGTCACATGGAATTTAGTTACCACTTGACCGAGACCATATGTAACCAAAGGTTCCAGCCAGCAACACTCCCAATGGTACCTGTGTTCCTGGATCATCGTCAGTCATCAGAATTTTACCCCTATCATAGCATTCTTTCACCACAATGTCAAGTCTATGGCCCCCACTGCATATTCAAACCCTATGTTAACTCTATGGTATTAACTCCATACTGGACACTGTGGTATGTTTATGACAACTACTTTTTTATCCAAAGCAAAGTTAAGACTATGTCAACCACTGTTTACCCACGTATGCTACATTATTCAGGATTAACTTTTGAAGTAAGATGCTTGAACATTTTTGTAAAGTTTTCATAAAACATTTCTTTTTCATTTGTAAATATGTAGGTCATAGCTGTGTTTTAACATGTATTCTGTGTTCTACATAGCAACATCTTGTATGTAAAAGGTAAAATTTTACAATTATCTTTTGGTAAATTTGTAAAGATTTGTAGGATGCTGCAGCAGGAATTCAGGATAGATCCACAAAACTTATCCAACAGTTCAATAACACACTTGGAATTTTAAAATTCCAATTTGGAAATTTTGAAAATTTTGAAATTCCAATTTTGGAAATTTTGAAATTCCAATTTTGGAAAATAGTATTACCCTTGGTGTTCAACTTGGATTTATCATTTAACCAAACCATGCAGCATCCTGAAAGTTTGACCCCATTGATTAAGAACAACACCTCAAAATACATCATAGAAACAGTCCACTCTTTAGATGTAATGTAAGACAATCTTTTACTCAAGACTTTCCAAAAAAGTCACTCCATTTATTGATCAATCTCATGTCAAAACCCAAACCCCACGGTCCCAGAGGAACATTACCTACATATATAGCCATGTCCAAGACCCACTCACATTATATTGAAATGGATCACATGGTCATGAATATGTGTAAATTTGGTACCTTCATAAGTTGCAACATACATCACACTCAAGCCTATACTACAGCAGATGTTAGTGTCAGTCTTCAAAATTCCCCTGGTCTACAGGGGTAGACTTTGATCATTGGTGGCAGTAAGAATCTGTACCAGAAAGGGGCAGGTCCTTTGATGATTAACAGCCTACCATACCCTGACAAAAGTGCATTTTGATTAGACTGATGTCAACAGTGTGGTTAAACTCAACCCATGTATATGGTTATGAGTAAGATAGAGACCTGTTAATCTAATTAGTGACTGACCATCTGGTAGCTTAAGTAGGTTTTAATGAGGCAGATGCCCTCACTTAACACCCCCATTTTGCCCCTTCACCCATGTGAATCTAGTCACTTTTCATCTCATGTACAGTCATGTAAAAGTCTAAATAACACTTCTTGACATGAAAATATCCCGAGGATATCACTATGACAGGTTTGCCAACATTTTCTCTCTGTGTATCTAGTTTTTCTCAGAGATAAGAGCATATCTTCTCTGACAAAATGCCATGATTGTGAGAGGTGTCTTTTCTCCTATAGTAAGCCTATGGGATGGAGTCCAGGCTTGCCCCTGTAGACACACTGCACCTCTAGTGGATGGGAAGTGTTCTAGCTTAGTGAAATGAGTGTGCCATCCCATCTGTGCTTTGTCCCTATTTTTAGACATACCAAAAGCTGTCTATCATACTTCTAATTTTCAAGCTCACATGACAGCCCCATCCCCAATATAATCAAACCCGTCTTATGCAATTCTTATATATTAATAACTAACAGGTCACCATCCGTCCTACAACCTACCAATTCAGGGCAAGTAGAAGTGAAAAAATGCAGCCTATTTTATAATATTCGTACCGTTTTTGTGCTCACTCAAAAAACGGTGGTATGATAATGATCTTGTATTCAAAATATCGCATTAAAACCCAATAGCCCAAGTAGCTTTCAACTTACCAATATGGCGACATTTTGGAAACCCGCCCACCAATGTTTCAGGAGTAACCATAGAAACCACTTTCCACCCTGAACCTACCAAATTTTCAATGTCTTAAAGAACTACATAACCAGAATATTTTACCTGTAATTAAAGACCTACTCACCCTTAGAGATGCTGCGGTAAACATCCATGGTAGTTCCACATTATTGTCCACTGATGTAATAACACAACATGGATATTACCTTGAGTTTTCCCCTGGTTACACCTGTTGTCACTAATCATCGCCATCTTCTGCTGCATTGTCACATGTCATGTGCACATGTGCATGACACATCCGGCACGGCTCATTACTGTTCACAGTACTCCCACTATAGCTGACCCAACATCTTGGATTAAGCTCAAGAAAATGATAGGTAGCACCTACAGCTTTCCAGTGGGTGAAATGATTTATGGCAGCAACCTCTGCCCTACATCAATCCTGGCCGCCAAGCTGTCAAAACCACTGCTAACAAAATTGTTCAGGCGTTATCTGGATGCGCACTGGAAAATGAGGTCATCACGATCATTGCCGGATGGCTCAATACTATCCACCTGAAGAGATACCCAAGGTAACCCTGGTAATCGAGCAGAAATGTTAGCCAGATTTTCAACTGACCCCATTGGACAGGGAAACATTGGCCAGTTTTGCGCAATATTGCCACTAAGGGCCCGAGCCACCACTCCCAAAGCATCTCTGCATCTCACGCTTGTGTGGGGATCCCCCTCCCCACAACGCCATCATACTCCCAACCCCAATGCTATCTTACTCCCCAACCCATTATTTAGCCCTACCTACCTAGCTTTTTAACTCTAACATCATATTAGACCATCAGCTAACCAAAATTAACATAGACAGTTAGATTAACTCAGCATGTACCCACCACGGCGTCTAAAAGTTTTCCCACCAGACGGCACGTCCTAAACACCATCTTGAAATTACACCGCAACATAAAAAAAGATGTCCGTCACACAGTGTCACCATGACAACAACCTGTCACAGGCGCTCACACTTGGTGTGTGCGTCAAAACAACAACAATGACATGTGCTATCACAAGTAAACTTGATTTCGGTCCATTAAAAACCATAAGTAAACTTCGACCTACCTGATTACCAGCCATTCATCATGCCTGGCATGGGCAGCACCGCTTGGATGGTAAAATGTATCTCAACAATGCTGAAATAGAATTTCCTTTTAGCAACTCACCCAACCAAAACATTACCTCAAAATTCAACAAAATTCTCCTTTTATACTTTTCACTTACCTGCCGCCCTCCATGTAAACGCCCAAGTGTAGGATAATCCCGTTTTGAAAAATGACGTCAAAGTAAAACACCTCCATGGTGCTGCTTACATAACCTTTCATATCAAAAGTTTCTTTTTATACCCCATTGAGCCGCGGGAAACAAGCTTCCTAAGGCGTCACAACCAAAATTTTTTACCTATTTTTGACACAAATGATCAAAATTCGAAATCCAAAATTTTCAAACCACTTACCTTGATTCATCCAGGAAAATTTTCTAAAGGATGGGGGCCGAGCAACTCTAGCTCAATATCGACCATAATCACAGCCACCCTCTTTAACCTCACCGGCATGGCGCAGACTCAGCGTCGCCACCTGGTGTGTTAAAGTTAAACTGAAAGAAGTGTCCTTGGATACTAAGCCCACGCCGATTTATCTATTGACTAAGCTCTGTAACTTTGTGATTAACTGTCAAAACACTGCTATTCCGCCTTATATGTCAATATGGTATTAATGTGGACCTCTTGTGAATCATACTGAATGGCTTATTGTCTAAAGGATGTGCCCCTATTTTTGTTGCTCACTCACAAAGCCGACAGCCAAACGTGGTCCCAGCTCCAGTCAAGTCTGTAAAGTAATTGTAGCAGCAGGAAGGAAGACACTGAGTCAGTCGCAAACTACCATTGCACCTCAACCTCCAATTAGAAACCAACAGAAGACCAGGAACACCTTTACCACTGAATTACAGGAATTACAAATACAACTTTAGCATTCTAATTCAAGGTCAGACTTTAGCGACAGCACTGTGCCAACTGTGCTTCTACAAGTCACAGGGTTTTGCTTCCCTTGTCTCTACAGCAAGACCGTCTTCCCCTGGTTGTCTGCCCCCAACACTTTTCTATCCCCTTCCAACCATTAATGTGTCAACCATGCCACCAAGCAATCAGTGCAGGGTGATAAAAGTGACACTGAGAGCATTGGTTCCAACACTTCTGAAACTGGAGACCTGACCTCTGTGGATCAAAATTTCAACAACCTGTCAGTTTCCAGCTGGTAACCAGTGAGAGCGATCAAAAGCCAGGAGAAAGACCGGTGACCGCTAGGAAATAATTAATTGCAAGGTAGTACGGGGTAGATGTGAACAGTTTCGCAGTTACCGCTGGAATGGCACTTTTTTGAAAAAGTGCCCTTTTATAGTGCCTGTCATGTGACCAGTATTGACCAATCATGGCAAAGTTGGTTGTCATGATCCTGTTGCTAGAGGAACGGTTGCTGGGGTAGCATGTACCAGGGCCTCTGATTGGTTCCTTATCCCTGGGGATTAATTTGAGGAACTGGGCGGTTTCACCTTAGGGGATCTTCAGACTGCTTTGAAATAAAAATTATTTCTCCACTCTAGGTAGACCTAAAATTTTGAAAATAATTTGGCGGTACCCTTACAGGTGAGGAAAGGGAGTGATTATTATTGTATTCAAAATAATGGTATTTTGGGGACAATAAAAATCAATAATTCATTTATTGTGTGTGCAAGGTGGAATGCACTCAGAATAAAGTAATTATTTGATATAAAATAGGACAAGTGCATATTTTATCAATTTTCCATGAAGTTGAATGGAGAATTGGTGTTAAAACGGTTTGGTCGGTGTTGACTCCGAGGGGTGTCAACTGAATATGACAGGATGGACAAATAATTAATTCATTTGCACCTATGGCATATAGGTTTACTATCTATGTACAAATTTACTTACACCCGGCTTTGTGGTCACATAGCTAGGGGCTAAATGCACAAGTTAAATTTGCCATAAGAGTGACTCACTACAAAAATAATCACTCTGCTCACACTGACCAGTCACATGGGTTTTGTTTACCATGCGACCAAGCCTGCATTTAATCAAAGCGCATCGTTTATTGGAAGTTCTTAGGTGCTACCTGACTCTTCACTCTACACACCAAGCTCTTCTCATTACTGACTTGCAACTCTACACACCAAGCTCTAGCTAAATTTGTAAAATCTTTGCTAAAATAAGGAAATTTTGTGTGTAAAAAGTGGAAATTTTTGCAACATTTAGGTAAATTTGTAAAGTTTTTGCTAATATGATAGATTTCTTTCACTTTGTAGAAAGAATGCATAGGTTAAAGGTGTGTTTTAACATGTATCCTTTGTGAAAAATTAAAAAAAGATTGTTAGAATGATGTCTGCAATTGAGATGTCAATCATTGCATGCGTCGGTACTGTGGTGTCCCTCACCCATACCCTACATAAATTGTTTGTTATTCATCCACGAACCAGTGAGCAGTAATGGGTGTGCAACGATGGTGGTGGTGGTGGTGGTGGTGGTAGGAGAAAATGTTATGATAAAGGTATGCATGCTATAGTAGGGTGCAGCATGTAAAACTTACCTAAAAGGTGAATTGGAACATGTTGATAGGGTCATTTATTTTTGTAACGTTTCGGTGGGAGAATGTTATAATGTAGGGGGGCAAAAAAACATGCTGGTTACTGAATAGAATAGGTTAGGTAGGTAGGTAGGGTAGGGTAGGCTATGGGGTGGGGGACACCCCTTAAGTATTTTGTGGGGAGGAAGGCCACACAGGCACGTGTATAACACTCTGTGTATAACCCTCTGTGCTGTAGTCGGTCTTAGTATCTTACCCTAACATTATAAGGTGCACATGATGTGCCAATGCAGCCCTCTGTGCTGTAGTCGTTCTTAGTATCTTACCCTAAACCTATAAGGTGCACATGATGCGCCAATGCAGCCCTCTGTGCTGTAGTTGTTCTTAGTATCTTACCCTAACACTATAAGGTACACACGATGTGCCAATGCAGCCCTCTGTGCTGTAGTCGTTCTGGGTATCTTACCCTAAACCTATAAGGTGTACATGATGCACCAATGCAGCCCTCTGTGCTGTAGTCGTTCTTAGTATCTTACCCTAACTCTATAAGGTGTACATGATGCGCCAATGCAGCCCTCTGTGCTGTAGTCGTTCTTAGTATCTTACCCTAACTCTATAAGGTGTACATGATGCACCAATGCAGCCCTCTGTGCTGTAGTCGTTCTTAGTATCTTACCCTAAACCTATAAGGTGCACATGATGCGCCAATGCAGCCCTCTGTGCTGTAGTCGTTCTTAGTATCTTACCCTAACACTATAAGGTACACACGATGTGCCAATGCAGCCCTCTGTGCTGTAGTCGTTTTTAGTACCTTACCCTAACACTATAAGGTACACACGATGTGCCAATGCAGCCCTCTGTGCTGTAGTCGTTTTTAGTACCTTACCCTAACACTATAAGGTGCACATGATGCGCCAATGCAGCCCTCTGTGCTGTAGTCGTTCTTAGTATCTTACCCTAACACTATAAGGTGTACATGATGCGCCAATGCAGCCCTCTGTGCTGTAGTCGTTCTTAGTATCTTACCCTAACACTATAAGGTGCTCATGATGCGCCAATGCAGCCCTCTGTGCTCTAGTTGTTCTTAGTACCTTACCCTAACACTATAAGGTACACATGATGTGCCAATGCAGCCCTCTGTGCTCTAGTCGTTCTTAGTACCTTACCCTAACACTATAAGGTGCACATGATGAGCCAATGCAGCTCTCTGTGCTCTAGTCGTTCTTAGTACCTTACCCTAACACTATAAGGTGCACATGATGTGCCAATGCAGCTCTCTGTGCTGTAGTAGCTTACCCTAACTCTATAAGGTGTACACACACACACACACACACACACACACATATATATATATATATATATATATATATATATATATATATATATATATACAGAGTCGTAGGAAGCAAATCTTCATTGGGGGGGCCCTCACCCCAGCAACCATGAATTATTGGCTTGAGCCCGCTGGTGTTGATGCATCATTGTATTGGATTTATATAAAATATTATTCCTTGATGGCTTATCTTTAAACAATGCTGCCATTTGCCCTATCTTAATGATATATTTGTCCAATTTGAGTGGTGAACTGCGAGAATCATATGCATTCTATAATGGGGCTTGACACATTTGGATGGGGGGGAGACATATTTAGGCACCACCACCTCTGTGATTGGGGGGAGGGCCCAGGCCCCCCTAGCCCTCCCCCCCCTTTTCCTACGCCCCTGGAGGCCCTCGTTCATGAAGCTTAGACGTGCCCCTCCTGCATGATGTCATTTATACACAGTATACAACCCCAAGCACCAGTAGCCGTAAAATGCTTGAATAAAGTATGTATAATATATAGATCTGTTCATTGTCTTCTTCAAATTATAGCAAGCAATGGAAATCAAGAGCACCATTAATACAATTCCCTATCCGCTTTTACAAATCAATGGCAGAATTAATGCCCTTTCCTCTATTACAAGTGGGCCTCCTAAGCTTACATTTAAGACCTTCACCGAATACATAAACTATCATTCAAATAGGAGTATTTGCAAAGATTTATACACAAAGGAAATTCTGATTAGCTTCATCGGGAGCTAGCATATGATATACGCCAGTTCATTAGATAATAGAATAATTAATTATAAATCCTGGTGAAAATTCCCCCTTCACTTTAACACACTCGAGACTTAATTATCGGTTCCTGATGATGAGGCAAAGAGAAAGTTATGTTTCCAGTTACCTGACTGACCAAGACAGGACAACCCTAAAATTGTTTTCTCATTTTGAAGATCTTTTGTTCATACATCTTATTTTCTGTTTTAGTATTTATTCATCTTTGATATGCCTCTTCAATATACTCCTTTTACAATTTATTTTTTCATCCATCCTTCTATACTGCGATCATATCTTCACCTCTTTTTACATTCTTTCCTTTCTAATTTTACATTAAAACCAACGAATTTGATATATCCATTGATACCTGCCTGACATTTCTTATACAAATGTAGAGACATTTTTTATACAAATGTAGAGACGTTTCTTATACAAATCTAGAGACATTTCTTATTCGAATGTAGATAAGAAATCCGACCTAGAGACCCTAGCTTTTCAAGTCATGAAACTGGACAGAAACAGTTTTTTTTCCTACCTGATATGGGAATTGAATGACTTCCTCACCCTGGACTGTTGGTTTAGCAGGTAAATGAAATAATTATGAAATGATAAATACAGTGGTAACACATCTTATAGTATGTTTCACCTAATACATTTTTAATATTTTGTCGACATAAACTATCTTTCCTCAGAACACATTACAGTCAACCCTCACTTCCTCGACCCTTTGATTCCTCAGATCCCTCATTTGGGGCCGCCCATAAATTACGTCACACAGGAGGGGGTGGGGTGGGGTATGTTCCGAATGTAAAAAAAGTGTGACAGGGGGGTGGGGGTGGTGTCAAGGATTGTGTGACGTCACATTTTCAAAAATTAATTTTAAGACCTATATTAAAGACATCATATGAAATGAGCTAAATATGTAAGCAAGAAGGGAACTACAAAAGGTCAGCTTGGGGGTTGTGCCCCCCAACCCCCCGCCCATAGTCAGATAATATTCCCAAATCCTGTATGGCTGAAGGTAGGGGGGGGGGGGGTCTAGCCAAATGTGACATAATTTTTGAGGGGTATTGAGTGATGTGTGACTAAGTGTGACAGGGGAGTGGAGGGGGGGGGGTGTTGAAAATGGTCAGAAAAAGGTGTGACATGATTTATGGATGGCCCCTTACCTCAGACAGAATATGTTGAACTACCTGGATGTTTTCAATTATATTTGGACTTAAATCCTCAGATAATTTGCTTCCTCAGATAGTTCCCTTGCATTTCCCATATCTGAGGAAGCAAGGCCTGACTGTATATGATACAAACATTTTATAAATACATGTGCTAAGTACCGTACTTCGCGTTTAAGTTCTTTTTGTAGGCCGACATATGATATGTACCGGAAGTTATCTTTCTTGTTGGAGTCACATCCTTTTCACACTGTGCTCAACCAAGGTTATCTACTCATGTTGGGAAGAGCAAATGAAATATAAGAGTAGCTTGGGAAGAGCTCCCCAAACAAAATCATGGCCTTGATGCCCTGAGCTGGGGGGTGGTAGATCTCACGTTTTCTCGTACAGATGGCGCTCATGACGGCGTAGGCTGTCCTGTCTGGTGGCGCCAACTGGCGGTAACTCCAGGCTAATTGTCGGGGGGTCAGTTTACCCTGAGCACCCTCCAGCTCAGACCTCTTACGGACTGTGGCTGCATTAAATGAAGAAATTGTATTATAAAAAATCATAATTTGAAACAAAAAATCTATACGGTGTAGGGTACAAGGTTATAAAACAATTCTAACCAATGTTATATAGTTCAGTTATCTAGCAAATCCTCTAAGGAAATACTGGCAGATTTTATTGGCTAGATTTTATTTGTTTTTCTCCCTCTTAGATTCTTATCAATACAAACAAATGATACTAAAAACAAACAAAAGACAGAAAAATAAACAACAGAATTCAGTATGTAAAGCACAATCAGTCTTAAAAAACAATGAATGGACTGTTTTGTGATGGGCTTGATTTAGTTAGGGAAGCATCTAGGCCTACGATTATTCCAGCTGAAGCCATCTTTTCAGACAATGCCAAAAAAATCAACGAGGTTTGGTGAATTCCACTTAGGAACGAGTCATTTATTGCTAGCCGGCTGGGGGGGGGGGTTGATGGATTTTGGCGGATCGGCAGATTTTTTTCCGACCCCCCCATAACTATGACAAAAATGATCGCGACCCCCCATGCACTAAGAGCTGATTTAGCAAAATGACCTAAAAGGAGGCCCAAAAGGAGGGGGTGCACCCCCTATTTTAGAGCAAGTATTGAGGTACAAAATATGTAATTAAAGTAAAGTACTGGGGAAAAAGGGGGGGGCCCTCTAAATCCGCCACTGGACCTAGAACTAATTGAGAAACAGTTAGATCTGCGTTGGTCATTAAAATAACCGAAATACTGATAATCGAACTTCAAACAGGGAGGCAGGTGAACCTGTGCTTTGTGCACTTTTATACATGCATGTTTAAAAATTCAAATCGACATTCAGATACACCATATAGGTGACCTCTACATCTTTACATTTATCCGGGCCATCCGAGGGGGGGGGGGGGGCAGGCCGAACATGACAGGATTGATTTTCCATTCAGCATTGCAAAGTTGGCCTAAAAACATTGATTGATTGATTTATTGCACAAATCGTCCCGAGGGGATGTTGTTATGTGTGCACACCTGTGAGTACAATTAATCCTTGTTCAAACATGGCAAAGGGGAGGATAGTGGGGGGCGGGGTCAAAATGGTTAAATTTGGCATGACATCACTTATGGATGGCCTTTGAACTTTTGTCTTCTATGGTGCATGCATCCTTGAATAACCTTCAAACAATGGTTCCTTATGATGTAAATCAGCCATGTCAATGTTATGAGCCCACAAGGGCTATTTCAATATAGTGACAAAATAATGCTATTTTGAAATAACCTCATCCCCTGTCTGTTACAAATAGAAGTAGACAATGTATTTATGCCTCATGCCGACCCTACAGGGTCAATATATACCTGATCTCGGGAAGGTCGGCATGATGCTCCAATGAAGTGCTGGCAAACAGTCTCACCAGCACTTCATTGGTGCATCATGACAACCAACGGGCATGATGTACCAGGCCCTAAACTATGGAGATATTAACTTACCTATAGCTCCAAGCACACAGCTGGTGACGGAGACGTTGACGTGTACGTCATGTAGCTCGGCCTTCAGTGATGAGAAGAAACCGTCTATGGCATGTTTAGACATGGTGTAGAGAGAGCGGTATGGCACGTACATCTTGGCTGTTATAGGAAAAGTTATAGATATATTGATACGTGTTGTAGAGAGGGCAGTAGGCATATGACACGTACATTTTGGCTGTTATAGGAAAAGTTATAGATATATTGATACGTGTTGTAGAGAGAGCAGTAGGCATATGGCACGTACATCTTGGCTGTTATAGGAAAAGTTATAGATATATTGATACGTGCTGTAGAGAGAGCAGTAGGCATATGACACGTACATCTTGGCTGTTATAGGAAAGGTTATAGATATATTGATACGTGTTATAGAGAGAGCGGTATGGCACGTACATCTTGGCTGTTAAAGGGAAAGTTATAGGTGATAAATGCATAGAACTTGTTTCACACAGGGAGGGAACTTTGATATCAAGTAGACCTTTTAGAATATGTATTATGTCTATAGAAAACTGTTGTCATAGCGAGGCGAATTTTGAGGCCACTCAAAACTAAAACACAGAAAAATCTTGTTTTTTCATCACCGTCCTCATCAGAAGAAAAAACGTTATTTGAGATGTATTTTTTTTTTATAATTTCTGGATAAAAATTAACTAAAAATTGAAAGAAAAGGTAATTTCGGTACCAAACCTTATGGTCCAGGGAATTCAGCTGCTGGGTGTCAATGAAATTTATCATAATCTTAACAAATATCGCTCCCTTGTCACTTATCTCATGGCTTGGTGATGAGAAACTCTTTTTTTGGAGTGGCCTTATTATAGTACACGGTGAAAAATAACCTTTGAATCTACCAGGGATCCTCATAAAACTGAACAGTGAACCACCAAAATTATATACCAGTGAACCATTGTAATTTTTACAAGAAATTCCAAGTGGCACTGCGGTGGTACACAAAGGACTCTCTTTGAAAGTAATGATGGATCTCTGGCAACTTTGGGATGAGGATTCTGTCATTATTTCGACGACATTTCTTTTACAATGTACATGACGTTTATAGAATATGGTTTTCATAGGCAAGGGCTATTCGGACGAATAAGCACCTTATTCGGACGATATCTTTTGAGAAACAGGACATAATATGTCCTGTTTCTCAGAAAATCTTATATCATAAGAAATGAGACAATATTGGGGGTATAAGAAACGGGACATATGAGTATTTTCTAAGACACAAGACAAACTTCTTTGCATTATCTAAGACACGGGACTTATAAATACATTTTAAGACACATAGCAACAGAATATACTCTGTCCTGTGTCTTAAATACTCTACACAGTCCCGTTTCTTAGATGTTAAAATATATGGTCCCTTGTCTATATGCTTTGAATAGTCCTGTGTCTTAGGTTTTCCTGTATGGTCCCGTTTCTTAGAAAATCTCGTCCGATTAAGATCCTTACACGGATGAGACCCTCGTCCGAATATCATCGGCCGTTTTCATATGGAAGACACATAACAGATACTAATCAAAAACACCACAGCATGGGCATACAAGTAGCCAAATGCCCACTGCTTATAAATCCACTCGTGGGCCTACAGTGGGCATTTGGCTACTTGTATGTCCATGAAGTGGTGTTTCTGTTTTATTCTACCTACAACAACAACAGCAAAATAGTTTTCTTAAAACCAGACAGAGAGAAATAAAGTTTTAGTACCATATGGATGCATTTTTGGCCGCCGGAGTGGTGATCGGCATATTGACTCATTTAAACCATGATAGCATTCAAATATCTCAGTGCTATTAGCAAGAATAGTGTGGTGGTCCCGCGTCGTCTTCGAGGTACCTTCGTGGTCCTCGTGGGCGACATCGAGAGCACCTCTATTACCCGACGCCTGGGGGCGCTGGAGTCCAGCGCCACGTCACCACTTGGTCACGTGGCCCTTGACTCCGGTGTATATAAGGCCGTTGTACGGCCTTCCTCAGGGTCAGTCCAGCCCCGACTGACCATCGTGAGCGATGGTTGGCGGCTGCCCGGCTGCCATATTCTAATACTCCTCTGTGCTGCTGCACAGAGGAGGTGTATGTGGAATATCAACTGTAGACACTAGAAGGCCTAGTGTCGAACCTGTTATAGAGTTCAAACTCTGCCACCTGTAACTGTGATCGAGAACGGCTGATGCCTTTGTGTTATTAGACAATAAAGTTTTAACTGGAACCTGAATAGTTGTTCTTCGTTGTTTATCGAAAGATTCGATTGAACATCGAGGGGTAGAACACTACACTGGTGCCGTGACCAGTTGTTAACTTTAGTCCGCATAGGTACTGCGAGCTTAAGTTCGACATGCAGGGTCACTTGGATGAAGGTGATGACCCCAATCACCAACATCAAGTGACTACAGGCCCGTTAGTGGATAGGAACGATCCACTAATCGGTGGTGGTTTGAACCACTCTCTGATAATAGGTCCATCGTCTGACCCGTTGGGCCTGTATCAAAGGAGCCAACTACTCAATTGGCGAGTATCGACTCAACTCTCTCCGGCGGCTGAGAATTTCGTGAGGGCACAGAGTTTGTCCTATGTAGAAAAATCAGCCTCGCCCGTGGGAACTCCAATGGGCCTTGGCAGTTGGTCCTTCGAGGGTCCCTCGCCCGTGTCGATACAAGGAAGTATGGACAGTGGCAGGGGACTCAACGAGGAGTTGCTGCAAGAGCAGCAATGCCAACTGCGCCAGGGTCGTCAGCAGTTGGATGCTCTCGCGAGTAACACCACGAAAGCTCAGGAGAAGAGTACAGAAATAGAGCTGAAATTGGAACAGCTTAGGCAGCAAGCGCTAGAGGCTTCGAACAAGACTCAGATCGCGAATAGAGAACTTGCTGATCTTCAAGAGAAGGTCAAGCAGCTCTCTAGCGAAAAAGAGTCCTTGCTTGCAACGAAGTCGGAGATAGAGCATAGTCGATTGACAGCAATGGATTGTCAATCACTAAAAGCGAAGATCAACCGCCTTGCTACTAGCCGCCGAGAATGTGTCGAGAGAGCTCGAAACGATTTTCGGGATGCCCAGCACGAGCAGACGTCCCTTAAACATAAGTTGAAACTACAAGAAGTAGAAAAGACTATGTTGGAGGAACAACTGCAAGAGTTGCGGCATGAGTTGAACCAACAATCAGCCGAGCATACTGAAGAAGTAGCTGAGCACCTAACAGCTTATGAAAAGCAGGTCAAACAGCTACGTCAGGAACGGGAGTCGTTACTCTGTCAGATGCAAGCTGACGAGGATGCTCGAGCCAGGGACGAGGCAGAAATGCGTCGTCACTGTGAGGAACGAATCGAACACGCAAACAAATTGGCGGAATATCAGATTCTAATGGAACAAAAAGCGAGGCACGAGGCCGAGCTTAATTGGTCTTGCAGCAACTCCTCGTTGAGTCCCCTGCCACTGTCCATACTTCCTTGTATCGACACGGGCGAGGGACCCTCGAAGGACCAATTAATCTCTGCGAGCAACGAGATCTCTCGAAGCCCGAACATGCCCGCCTGGAATTCCTGGTGTCGGAATTAAGACAGGCGGAACGTTCAAAACAGCAGGCAGAGATAGATAGAATGGTGGGGGCAAACGACGACATCTCGAAAGTGGATTCGAGGTCACGTCGGACCCAACCAGTTCTTTCGATGCCGCGCACCGATGGTCTAAGTGGAGTGATCGGGCAGTTCTCGACCCCTACCATGACCCAACAACATGTTGATCCACCCAAATATAGGGATATCAGGTTCGAGGCTTCGCATTTGAGTGAGGCCGATTCCGGTAACCCTTGGGGGATGAATCGTGCAGACACGACTATGAGGAACATGGGGATGGACCATCAGATACCTAGAAGAGGTACAACATTCGCTCTTGATCAGGTCAGGAGATCAAGCAGAATGTTTGAAAGTACCTCTATCGGGCATGAACCGGCCCGAACTAGGTCAGTCGAGTGCCCTCCATTTACATGGAAGGATGATTGGCCACGTTGGTACCACGGATTCAATCACGTCCGTCGAGTAAATGTGTGGACCTCGAGTATGGCATTAGCTCAACTCCTCATGTTACTCCAGAATGGCCCCGCAGCTGATACTGTGTGGCTATGGGAGGAGCATGGAGATGGGACTTTGGATGGACTGGTCGACATGGTAACAGAAGCCATGACTTCTAGCCTCCAAGATCCCATTGTCACAATGGAGAAGAGACGCCAGGGCAAGAATGAAAGCATTAGAGCCTATCGCTTTGCTTTGAGACATCTTGCCGGCGATGCCTATCCAGGTGTGGACTTCTCGGTTGAATGGCTCATAACCAAAGTCAACCAGTTGTTCATAGGAGGATTGTATGACGTTGATTTACAACAAGACGTGCTTCGGGAATGGCGCACTTACATGTCTCTCAAGGATCTCATGGACTTGGCAGATGAGTTGTTGCGGAAACGACAACTCCTGCCGAAGTTGGTGAATCCTACCTCGACAAATGCATTGTCGGCGTTGGACGACACCGCTTTGGTAGAGGAAGGACAGGGGGAGGTGTCCTCATACTCGAAGCCCGGGGCGGGGACTAAGACTAAGAAAAGTCAGAAATCCGCTGGTAAATCGAAACCACCAAACAAGGCCTCCAAACCCAAGGTACAGGAACAGACCTTCTCGCTGAGTCAATTGAAGAATTTACTCAGGGTTATCGAGGGAGGGGATGTCCCTGTTACTAGCTCGGAGAAGCCGAGTACCCCTCCGTCCGACACCAAGTGTTGGAACTGCAAGAAGCAGGGGCATTTCGCACGAACTTGCCCCGAGCCGATTAAAGGACTACCACCTGACGCGACGGAAAACTGAGGCGGGCGGCTCGACGTGGCAATCAAGCTGCCCGACCATCGAAAACCAAGGTATCAGCACCTCTGGCACTCCTGATCAGACGACAGTAGATTCGATGGAACTAGGTAAGGTCCCGGTAGGGCCGTCCCAGCCCTTTACCACAGCGGCACCGGTTGATCACCGGTCGGGTTCCAAAGATGTCGGTGTAGAAAAAGCTTCAATGGCCAAGGAACAGGGCGCTGGCAGCCCAAACTCCGAGGTCGAGGGTTCGACTGGATCGAAAGTGAAAGTCGACGCCGGGAGAGAAGCCCTGATGCGGCAGCTGGCCAGAGTCTGCACAACAGAGCTTCCCTCAGATGATCCCTGTCTCTCTTTTCTGAAGAAGAGAGGGATCGATCTGAGTACTGACGTAGGGTTGAGAATGCTAGCAGGAACCGCCCCCTTGTCGGGGAAACGATGGTACCTGTCTGCAGAGATTCGAGGGCGTTCTCTAGACTTCCTGATAGATACTGGTGCCAGCCACACCATTGTCTCTCGGGAACTCGCGAAAACATTAGTAGTGCCGTCAGATAATCTCTACGAGGGAATAACGGCGTGCACTGCGTCTGGAGCCGAAATGCGGACCTATGGTCGATTGGTTCTACCTCTTAAGGTCGCATCGACCCACTATGTGTTTAGCCCAATAGTGGCCGATGTGGCTGACGATGGCATTCTGGGGCTCGACTTCGCGGCATTATACGGTATGATCCTGAACCCAAGGACGGGTCAATTGGTCATGACCGAGCCGGTAGAAGAGCACCATCAGTGTAAACTGAAGAGAGTGTCATCGATAGCCTCAGTAGCACAGACCACTAGGATACCTGCCAGACATCGGTGCGATGTCTTGGTAAAATCCGAAGGTCTGGAAAGAGACCGACAGGGCATAGTCGAACCCGACCTGAAAACTTTTGGGTTGGTTGGCGAGGCTGCCCTTGTCAGCAATGTCCGTCGAACAGTGTTTCCCGTCTGTAATCCACTGAATCGAGACATTGTCCTGGAAAAAGGCCAGGTGGTCGGTACTATACAGTACGCTGACAGAAACGGTGAATTCTCTTCACCGGAGGTAGGATCCGTGATGATGCGTCTCGAGCAAGAAGCTGCAGACATCGAGACGGCAGAAATCGCGAGCACCCACACGGGGGAGCTCCCTACCTGGCTGTTAGACATGTATGGTGACACCCACCTGACCCAGCCAGAAGAAAGACTGAAGCTGTCCGCCTTACTACGTAAGCATGTGGATGTCTTTAAATCCCCAGATGAACCGTTAGGGCGCACTGATCGATGTCTGCATAACATCGACACGGGTGACGCACAACCTATCTGAGTCCCTTATAGAAGGATTCCGCTCAGCAAGAAAGCTGCGGCGGATGAACAACTTAAGGAGATGTTGGATACAGGGGTGGTTAGGCCAAGTACTAGTCCCTGGTCCAGTCCCGTCCAGATGGTGACGAAGAAGGATGGGACCATGAGATTCTGCGTTGATTATCGATGTCTGAATGGAGTGACTAAGAAAAATGCCTACCCTCTCCCGCGCATCGACGAATCCTTGGATGCCCTAGGAGGAAACAAGTGGTTTAGTTGTCTCGATCTCCAATCTGGATATTGGCAGATCGGGATGAATCCCGATGACGTCGAGAAAACCGCTTTTTCCTACCAGAGGGGGCTCTATGAGTTCGATCGAATGGCGTTTGGTTTGTGTAACGCCCCCGCCACATTCGAGCGAATGATGGAGGAGATGTTAAGAGGTTTGCTGGGTAAGAGTTGCCTGGTTTACCTCGATGATATCATCGTCTTCGGCAAAACGACGGATGAAGCAATGGCAAATCTGGCAGAAGTTTTCAACAGGATTCGAGCATGGGGGCTGAAGTTGAAACCTAAAAAGTGTCAGCTTTTTAGGACTTCAGTCGAGTACCTGGGCCGAATCGTGTCTGAACAGGGTATAGAAGCCAACCCGGGGAAAATTAGCGATGTAATGACTTGGGCTAGGCCCACTACAGTGAAGGAAATCCGATCCTTCATTGGTTTTTGTTCCTACTACCGAGAGTTCATCCCGGAGTTCGCGGAACTCGTAAGTCCTTTGCAGGACTTAGTGATCCAAAAACCTAAAGGTAGTAGAGGTCGTAACGAGGCATTCGCGTGGACGGAGAGAGCCGAACATGCCTTTGTCGAGTTAAAACGAAGCTTCAAGGAGACACCTGTACTTCGATTCCCCACACCCGACGGTCGTTTTATCTTGGACACTGACGCTAGCAATACCGCGATCGGGGCTGTTCTATCCCAAGAGCAGGATGGAGTAGAGGTCCCGATCTCGTTTGCTAGCAACACTCTAAGTAAAACACAACGGAACTACTGCACCACCAAAAGGGAACTGCTGGCGGTTGTCGTGTACACCAGGAAGTTTAGGCACTACCTCTATGGTGGTAACTTCACTATCCGCACCGATCATTCGTCTTTGAAATGGCTCCTGAATTTCAAAGAAGCTGAAGGGATGATGGGTAGGTGGCTGGCCCACCTTTCGGAGTTCGGTCTCGAAAACTCTAAGATCGAACATCGAAGTGGGGCCAAGCATCTAAACGCCGATGGTCTTAGTCGTATCCCTGTGCGGCTATGCCAGAGGTCGGATTGCACAGACTGCGGCAGTCATAATGCTGTTTTGGCAGCTGTAGGTAGTTTAGTAGACAGCCGGGTGGGTGTTGCATTTTGGTCTCTCGATGAACTCATTGATGCTCAGAAAGCGGACGCCGACATCAAACGAGTTGCTGAATGGCTAGTTAAGGGGGCTAAACCCACTAGGCCTGATGTATCAATCGAGAGCGCCGAGGTACGGAAATTAGTAGGGCAATGGCCTCTATTAACTTTCCGTGAAGGCTTGTTGTGTCGTTGGAAAGTCGAGGCGGGCCGAGCTAGACGCACGATTCAAGTAGTTGTACCACGCCAACTGAGGGGTGAGGTACTCTCCTTTTGTCATGGACACCGAACAGCGGCACATTTTGGTCGAAAACGAACGCTCGAAAAAGTGAAAAGGAGATATTACTGGCCTGGAATGGGGAAGGACATAGGTCGTTGGGTTCGACATTGTCCTACCTGTTGCCTGGTAAAGCCCGGCGAGGGCATGGGTAAGTCCCCTTTGCACCAAGAGTTGTTCGGGGTGAGATTCGGGAGGATAGCTATGGATATCATCTCGGGATTTGCACCCACGCCAAACAAGAATACTTGCATGTTAGTAATCCAGGATTACTTCACCAAGTATGTACGCGCTATTCCCCTACCAAATCACACAGCAGAGACCTGTGCAGAAGCCTTCGTGGACGAATGGGTTTTGACCTTTGGAGTCCCGTTGCTTCTGCATTCCAACCAAGGTCGAGAATTCGAGTCTCGACTCTTCTCTGAGATGTGTGAATATTTGACGATTGTAAAACAGAGAACCAATCCGTACAGGCCACAGAGCGATGGTCAGGTAGAAAGGTTCAATAGAACATTGATTCAGAGTCTGACTATGTTGGTAGACAAACATATGGACGACTGGGATGAACAGGCGAAGTACTGGATGCAGTCCAAATATGATGGTCTTCGGGGAAGAAATTCTCATGCCAGCGGATGTGATTTTCGGCTCAATCGAGAACCCACTCGAAGTCCCTTGTTCCGTCACTTTCGTGGAACAGCTTCGTGACCGATTGAGAGAAAGTTACAGCATGGTAAGAGAAAATCTAGGTAAATCTGCGGAACGCCAGAAAGTCGGGTATGACTATGGGCTGAAGCAGAGAAGGTACTCAGTTGGGGAACAGGTGGTGAGGTACCACACCCCCCAGGCAGCTATGAAGCTTGCTCCCAACTGGGATGGGCCGTTCGTAGTGGATTCTGTCCTCTCTGAGTCGACATTATTACTTCGATCATCCCGCGGGCGGTTGCAAAAGAGTAATGTCGATAGAGTGCGCCGGTGGTTGGGCGTAGAACTATCACAAACTGTCGAGTTGTTGCAAACACAACTTGATGATGATTCACCTTCTCGTAAGGCTACGAAAAGGGCTAAGTCTGTTTCTGGACAGGTCGAAATAGAGATCGAAAGGTCGCGACCGGAAGTTCAGTCTAAAAAACAAACTACGCAGGGTCATCAAAAACGACAGCAAAAGGCTCGAAAACTGAGCGAGGTGGAGGTGTTGGATGCCAGTAAACCATCAAAGCGGCGCCGTGGTCGACCGGCTCGTCGAGATAAGTCGAAAGCATCTAAACAACCTTTGAAGGGATGTCAGAGGCCCGACCCCCCCCTCGAAGGTGCGAACGACTGAACAAACTTCACATCGAAACGTTTCGATTGAAGTCAAAGATCAGTCACTCCTGTCCGGACCTATGACTCGAGCGAGGCTTAAGCGCCAAGGCTCATCAAAGGAACGGTCAGCGAGTGTCGAGGATGAAAGGAAACCCAGAGCAAACACCCTGGCTCCTACATCCACACCGTCACAAGTGATGGGAGGCAGACGCCGACGGAAACGGGTTAATAACCCGGTCAGCCCAGCCACATCAAAGGACGGCGGGCTAGGAGGGGGTGATAGTAACCCGCCCCGAGGCTCAACACTCGTTCCAACAGTAAAGGTTAGAATCAGGAAAAGTCCTAGATTAAACCCTACTCAGTAATCGATGATTCGCACAATACTAAGCAGCAGCTTTACTAACCTGTTCTTTCAATGAGGCTTTAAAATAATGGGTGCCGTTCTTGAGTAAATCTATCTGTGGACGTGAAGCCGAAGGTGAATAAAAAATTACACAACGAGAAGTCATGCGATTGCCTCTTAGTTTGAGACAACCTGACGCTGGAAACATGGAAATTTGGGGCCTCTGATTTTTATTGGACTGTGAGGATGGGTTCCCAGCATATTGGAACCAATTTTTAATCCTGGTAGTCTGATGAAGGGGGGGTGTCCTAATTATCCATGTTAATAGTGTTGGAACCCATAGACCGCATAGGAAATAACGGCATATGCAAACATTGCGACTGGAGAACCAGAGCGTGACGGTGAGGGGAGAGTGAGTCGTTCTATTTTTTGAGCATTACCTTATTTGGTCATGGCGTGATGCGCTGTGGACCAATAGGATTCGCCCTCCTCGGTCACGTAGGCCCTTCCTCCAATCAGAGGCGTGCGCCACAGGGATAAAAGGCCGCGTCGCACACCACGGAGGTCACATCTGCGCCCTTCTCATAAGAGTCGGACGCAGATAAGCTGGACTAAGCCTAGCTTATTCCAGCTGGTACGCTCCGCCCGGGGACTTCCTACCTGAGTGTAGGAGGTCTCCCCTGTCTAGTGTCGAGGGACACGACCTGCGTGAGCGCAGGTTTGTGTTCTCTCGAGGCTCCAGTCTTCGGTCCCTCGAGCCGCCTGAGCGCGGTTCGAGGTACTTCGAAGGCACCTTCGAGGCTTCGACCCGCCAGAGTGCGGATCGAAACACCTCGAAGATCCTCTTCGACGTCTCGTCCCGTCTGAGAACGGTTGGAGACCCGAAGTCTTCTCTTCAAAGTGGAACCCATCAGTTCAGGAAGAACCATGGGGTCCTCGTCCGACGAGCTGTCAGGGTACAGCTCTTTGGCGAGCCACAAGTCGCTGAAGAAGAAGAAGAAGAAGAAGTCCAAGAGGACCAGACCCGAGCAAGAGCTCGAGTCTACCTCGGCTAAAAGTGCAGCCCTTCTGAAGCAGATCGAGGAAGCACAGAAAGCCTTGGCCGAGTCCCAGGAGCGGGAGAAGGAGCTCCGCCGGAAGGCGAAAGAGGCATCTAAGCAGCAGAAGCGCGACTTGAAAGTCGCGGCTGCTGCCGCCTCTAGGGACTCCTCCCCCGATGAGATGGAGGTCGACGAGCCGTCGACACCTGCTCCATCGAAAAGTGCTACCCCTTCAGGTTCTAAGGGCAAGAAGCCCACTGAATCGAAGGCGTCCAAGGGGACCTTGAAAGACTTCAAGATCCCTAAGGTGCCCAAGAAGGAAAGTAGCAAAAAGGAATCCGCAGCCAAGAAGGCTCCAGCCCGGGAAAGGAGTAGCAAGTCTACTACACCCCCGGAACCTGGAACCGAGCCGTCGGAAGTCGATGCCGGTGCCGTGGAGAGCACCGTATCCTCTCCCCCAGACACGGCCAAGGCTGTCGACGAGTGGAAGCAGCTGTCAGCGATCACTGCCAAGCGACATACTGAGTACGTCGATGACAGGCCACTGACCAAGCTTCAGGACTACCGCAAGAATGGTCAAGTGGTACTCCCTAGTCTCGTCGGGAAGGATGGTAGTGATGAGGAGGAGTGGTATTCGGATGATAGTCATGCCATTGACTGGTATGTCTCGATGATCGAGAATATCACGAATGCCTCAGACTCGTCAGGGGTGTTGCTGCCCGAGCGACAGCGGATTGGGTTCGCATGGCGCATCTTCAATCCAGGGCAGCAGTGTGCTATCGAGAACTGCACACGTAAGGGGTTCCCCCCTCGCGTATATGCGACAGACGGCAGGTATGCTCGACACTTGGTGGAAGAGCATCGAGCCATCCGTCCGCAGTTCGGTTGTGTTAAGGTGGAAAAGACCATTCCATGTTATCAGGACCCTGATGACCCGACCTCTCTTCCTTTCGTGACCTCACAAAGGGGCTTGATGGCGCGTCATCTCAAGTCGTACAAGCAGCCCCATAAGTACAACGCCGAGGGCGCTATCCAACTAGTGGAGACGCTAGTCGGAAAGTATGAACGGAATGAGAAGACAGGCGCGCCGACTAGACACTGGATGCGGATGGCCCCCGCACCCCCGTCTACGAAGCGCCTGTATATCAGACCGGAACTGATGCCCGCTTTCTACGGTGCCTACCCCGAGTTCAGGGTAGAGCAGCGGAAGAAGCGGGAGGCCAGTCGTCCTCGAGACCCAGGACCGACAGCCTCTACGAGTGGGAACAAGAGGCCCCACTCTATAGAGGCTGGAAAGTCTGCCGGTTCGACTGAACCTAAGAAGCCTAAGCCGCAGGCTGCTCCCTCGAAGCCTGAAAAGGCATCGAAAGCCGCCCCGGCCCCGGCTCCTAAAAAGTCGAAGACTGCTTCGACCGGTTCGGCCAAACCAAGCGCCAGTGGTGCTAAAACTGGAGGCAAGACGGTGGAATCCCGGAGTGGTCGTGATCGACAACCCAAGGTGACCACCAACTCGTCTCCCCCTGTCAAACCCCCTGCAGCGGCGGAGGGCAGCACCCCAGCTGCCACGCCGCGTGTCCACGTGGGAGGTGCGACACTGACCTCGGCAGCAGGAACCACCTTCTCCAACGTCGTGACAGGCGCCGACACCCTGACAGCAACCTTGCGTTGGGAGTTGGCACAGCCTGCATACGGCGATGGCGTCGAACGTGGGGTCCCCAAGACGTTCGTGGAACGTTGTAGAGGTCTCCTACAAATGACGGGTAGCCCTGCTATCAATCATTTCGGTGAGGCATTCCGCGAGGAAGCAAGTGCCTACTTGTTCGGCCTGTTTGATAGAACAAACATGGCCATCCGTAACGAGCTCCTTCCGGCTCTTAGGGATGAGGCGCGCCAGACCGTTCAGATGGAGATGGACTCTTGTCTGACCGATGTCCGAACGCGTCTCAATAACTTTGAGTCACAGGCCCAATATGATATCACCAAGAGGGATGGTATCATAGAAGGCTGGGAGGAAATCGACCGCGAATTCTTTAGAGTCTTCGGGGTCCAACTCTCGGAATGGATGAAGGACAAGCACCATGGCGTCCGAACCCTGAAGCCCGTTCGAACTGAGCCCTCTCGCGAAGCGCAGAGGTACCTCGTCGAGGGTGGAGTGGTCCCTGACGTCAGGACGCTGGCAGCTCAGACGAAACCTTTGAGAGAGTTATCTCCAAGGATTGACAGTCTGAGCTCGGCTATGACGATGTTGGGCCGAGAGCAGGTGGTGCAGGACAAGCCTGACACCCCGGGTAGGTCTCTCGGTGCCTCCGTCTACCCACCAGCAGCCCCGCCTTCCTCCTCGGCTCCCTTGATAACCCTCTCGGGAGCCACCGAGCCTACACCGCCACCGGTTCAGAGAGTGGTGTCACCGAAGATCCATCCGGATCTTCATGGCATCACACCTCTGGCCCCTGCGAGTGTAGCCGTCTGCCCGGACCCGTCAGCTTCCGCCCAAGCAGTAGAACCTGCCGAGGCGGAACAGTCGATGGATATAGACGGGGACGTCGATGTCGTCGGTCAATCTCCAACGGCTCCCCCTGACCAGGGAGACAAGGACGACCTTGAAGGTCGGGAGAGCGACGACGACGACGGAAGCGACTCAGCAGACTCGGCCGTTCTCCACTCAGATGCTGAGGGAGACTCCCGGGATGCACCCGAGACCTCTAACGAGGCTTGGAGTACGACAATGGACCGTGTGGCCCCATTGCCGGAGTCGCCGACGTTTTCAGGCCAGCTAGCCACCAGTGCTTCACATGAGGATGAGCGCACTGACGGAGAGCAGGCTGAAATCGACGCCACTACAGGGTCCATCTTGGAGGATCAGTAGTACGATACTACTGCTCCTCCTCTTCAGCTTGGATCGCTGACATCGAACAGAGTCTCGATGTCAGCATGGAACCCCCGGGAACTCGTTCCCGCACGACGGTGTACCCTCCACGAGTGGGGGTACCTTTCCTGTCCCCGGACCTCCCTGCGAAGCTGTGTGGATCTGACGCCACCCCGGTCTTAGGGCCCGGTGGTGCCACACATCCTCGGCCTCACGGTCGAAGGACCATCATAGTAGTACTGTACACTATCGATGGGCTTCCTACGCTGGAAGGAGCTTCTCAACGAGACAGGGAGGAAACGACACGACCCCGGTTGCCATACCCGGTCGTGCCCCCCTCGGATCGACCAGGAGCAGGTCGTGAAGCAGTGTTTCGACACTGGTCTCCTACGTTGGATGGAGCAACGCCTTATAATTAACTGTGATAATAATTTTTTTCTACAGTACAGTAGAAACTATATTTCTATATATTCCTCTACTGTTTCTGTCGACCATGTCGACGGATTCAGTAGTTTATATTATTATCTATTTGTTTAGACTGATCCGGGATCTCTGAATTTTCAGAGACCTCGTTTCAGTCTAGTGGGGGGTGGTGTGGTGGTCCCGCGTCGTCTTCGAGGTACCTTCGTGGTCCTCGTGGGCGACATCGAGAGCACCTCTATTACCCAACGCCTGGGGGCGCTGGAGTCCAGCGCCACGTCACTACTTGGTCACGTGGCCCTCGACTCCGGTGTATATAAGGCCGTTGTACGGCCTTCCTCAGGGTCAGTCCAGCCCCGACTGACCATCGTGAGCGATGATTGGCGGCTGCCCGGCTGCCATATTCTAATACTCCTCTGTGCTGCTGCACAGAGGAGGTGTATGTGGAATATCAACTGTAGACACTAGAAGGCCTAGTGTCGAACCTGTTATAGAGTTCAAACTCTGCCACCTGTAACTGTGATCGAGAACGGCTGATGCCTATGTGTTATTAGACAATAAAGTTTTAACTGGAACCTGAATAGTTGTTCTTCGTTGTTTATCGAAAGATTCGATTGAACATCGAGGGGTAGAACACTACAATAGTATAGGTTCCCTAGGATATGTTACTCCATAGAGTCCTATAGTGCAACCACCCCCCTCTACCCCCCCTAAAAAGTAGGCTACCTTTTGTGTTCAGTTTATGGAGATGTCAGGAATCTTTATCAGAGTGATATCAAATGGGAACAAGGGGCCACCTATACCAAAATGTCCTGCTGAATCCAAAATTTGTGGTCTTGATTCTCGAAATTTGGCCAAAGGTACCTAAAAAATGAGGTTTGATGATGAGAATATTTTAGAAATGTAAAAAAGTTATATTGAAAATGATTGGAACTTTTTATAGATGCAACATGCTAATCAAAGTCAATACCTCAATCTACATATCCCAATGTTTGCCTATCCCAACCTGACAAGTACTCTGCCTGCGTATGGCTCTGCCTCTCCCACATACTGCCTATCCCTTAGTCTGCCTATCACTCATACTACCTATCCCTTGAAACTTCAAGAGTTTAATTAGGTTTTCCCTCAAATGGCTTAAAGGATTAAAGTTTACCCCTCACCTTTGTACCTAATTTTCTCTGTACATTCTTACCATTAGTCTACCTATCCTCAATCTGCCTATCATTCACTTTACCTATCCCTCATGGTGACTATCCCCCAACTCTGCACATCCATCATATTTGACTGGCACATCTGTGATAAATCCTTAGCACTAATGTATCTTTTGAATATGCTCACCCTACAAGGTACACTGTGTCCATAGGTAAAGCTCTGAGTTTCACCTCCTATCTGTTAAAGCTTCTTGCTATTAGTTTCAATGTCTGCAGTATTGTTTTGCCATCCATTTGGCTTTTGAATTGTAATTGAAAATCGAGCAAGAAATAGATTTTTTTAAAGCCAAAGGTTTCAGGGTTAACAGGCAAAATATTGACTCAGTTTCTCATTTGAGCGTGGCGTATGAAGGCGTGGCGTACAACGTATTGTACGCCAAGCCCATGGGCATATGGGTTTCAGTGTATATATAGGTTTCCATATACTTTGTTGTTGTAGGTAGAATAAATTAACAGTTTAGTGTATCATAGAATATGCATGGGGGGCACATCATTTATAGCATGCACCACGTGGAGCCTGTCTGTAATTGCAGACACAGAAATGAATCTCCAGGGCAAGGTGGGCACTGGAGCATCTTCAATATTTACCTGCTATGGAGCTAACGATGCCCAGACTACCATTAGATGCCTTCAGGTAGGGAAGGGCATGTGTAGCCAGGTGAATGTAGGACTTGACATTTACATCAAATACCACCTGGATATCGGAAAAGTCACGCCCACTTCCCGTCCATTGACCAATAGGAGGAAAATAAGCATGTCCCATGACAACATGATCAAGGCCTCCCATTGACTTCTGAGCCATCTATGGAAATAAATGTCTATGTATGTAGATTAAACAATACTCAACTTGTTAAACACGGGTATAAGGGCTACCTGTGATTTGTTTACATTACTCATCAGTTTTGTGTAAATGTCGCAGCAATTTCGCACCAACAACGTGCCACTGACGCACCTGTGTTGCCTAGAACAATAGATTTGCTGTGTAGCCTGTGATGTATACGCCTGTGTTTCTCAAGTGGAGGCCCGGCTAATCAGTGGCAAGGATTGAGAAAAGGAACTTGCTGCATCCTGCAGGAAGGACCTATTTTACTGACCACTGTTATGTATACATCCATGTTTTTTTTTTGTAATTATTGTTTCTTCTTTCCATTTTTTTTTTATTGCCCGTTGTGTTTTTCTCTGAAGGTTTCTATATCTTATTAGATGTTAATCGTGATCTTAGCTTCAAATTATTGTTTACATGTCTTGTAAATGTTTTGATATTAATTTATGCAATGAAAGACCTACATGGACAACTTTTGCAGCATCCACGACCCTCGTTAAATCAGCAACCACGTGACCAGCGTATGGTGCTCCCCTCTGCCGACATTCCTGAGCAATCTGAAATAAGGAAAAATTCAAATGATTAATTAAAAGCCTCAAATAGAGAGCCTTATTCTAAGACCTCATAATATCAACTACATTTAAACAATTTTTGTCTGACAAAGGTTTTATAGATGTAGATTGGTGAAATATAATATTTAGCAATCTGTATTTTTCCCTTTTGCTTCTGTATTGCACCTTTTTAGCTTTATATCCAAAATCTGGTGACATTTTAATCCTTATTAAGTTTGTTAAACCCACCTTGGCCCTGACATAACCAAGTTTGAGCCCACATTTGGGCCAGCCCAGAAAGCCCAGACGAATCCCATTCGCCTTTTTGATTTTGTTGTTGAACTTACTTATCATCAGCTGATAATATCCACTTCAATCAAAATAAAGGTTATAGATACCCGAATAGCTCCTTAATAAAAAAAGAACTAATTTTCCGTTTTGTCATACATGTACCTTTGTGAGTAGCTCCCCCCTGCGGGCAGTGATGAAGACACGGGCGCCATGTTGTGCATACTGGTAGGCGAGCTGCTCCCCAATACCTGACGATGCACCTGTAATCAGAACCCTCTTACCTGCCACTACACCTAGTGGGAAAATACACAAATGACATACAATTACTGACCAGCTAGTGAGTGCTGTCTGAGTGGCTAGTAAGGGCTGCAATAGGATTAGTCACTGAGGCAACATCTAGATAGTAAGGGCTGCAAAAATGTGGTGTGCCCACTGGGAATATGTCGGATCTAATAGAACAACGATGTTCTAGAGAGAAGGAATCTATATTGTAAGTAGACAATGCAGGAAAGAACTCTCCTCCACAGGACGGGATAATCAGACATTACAGAGCAGGCAAGCAAAAGGCAGGAAACAGCAAAGACAAAGACATTATTTGTTGTTGTTTTTTGTGTGTTAAATACTTTTTGAAAATTTGTTCTGGGGACCTCGTCGCCAGGGGTCTAAATCTAACCCCCGATTTTGTAAAGAAGAAAAAGAAAAAAAAAAAGAATTCTCTACATAAATATTCTGAAAAAAATCTATGATGTCTTAACATTATGTTGTATCACATAATCAGGCATATGCATCCATCTTGTGGTTATGCAGACGTTAACATCATTGAGGCCCATTGTCATGGTAACTAGTAAAGTCTTCATTATTCCACAATTATTAAGTGATTATTGAATTAATATTATAGTTCTATTATAAATTATTCTAAAAGTATCATTGTATTTAACAGATTACAAATCAACGACAATATATGTGTGTATGAACTACATTGAACATTGATGGAATGGTATTTTTTGGACTACTTACTAGGGTCAAAAACAGTATCCTCATCATATCCAAGTTGTTGGAGGGTGATACCCACAGCGCCCCCTAGCAGTATGGAGATAAACAACCTGCAGCAAATGGCAATCCACATCTCCACCTATAGTACAAGGGATATACATTATGCATTGTAAAATGTTCATTCCAAGCTAATCTTAGAATTCTGGTGGACAGTCATATTTGTATTGATGTCCTCATGTCAATTTTAGTGTTTTCAAACAAAAAACTTCACTAAATATATTCCAATACAAGCAGCCGAGAAGAACATTTGTTCATGAAAATAAATGGTTACCTCTCCCTTATCTATAGTTCATGTCTCCTTTTGCAACTTAAGCTGATGTCAGTTTCATAATATCTCAACATCTACCTTACGACTACATGCATTACTTCTAACAGTGCAATGCAAGTGTAGAATCATTACATACATGGATAGCATATACTTTGTTGAACTACCAACAACCTGTAAAATATGAAGAGGCAGCGAATAGGGTTACTTATATTTATCAGTTCAGTTCATCAGAGAAAGGCTATGATAGCAGCTGTATATTAGAGGTGCTTTAGACGTAAGGTAGCACACAGCATCAGTGTAAATTAAAGGTAACAAGGGAAACTGTATGAGATCTCTGCTTTCTAAAAACACTATTACTCCTGCTTATACCACGGTTTCTGGGTTGCTCAGTGCTTTTTGGTGGATATTCCCATGCACATATCTGTCGATACTGCACAGCATGAATGCTGTAGCATGAGTTTTGGAAGGCGCACGCCTCTCATGTCCTTCCATGTCATATGTTACATGTTAAAACCTACGGAACTTTTCATTGCCATGGTAGGGGTCGAACCTGCATTCTCAGGTCTGTAGTCCAACTCCCTATGCAGTGCGCCACAGGGACTGACGAGAAGTGGTTGGCTAGAACTAAACCAAACAAAGGAAGCCTAGCCGGGCGCCGAGGCGTGTAACGATCGTGTATACATAACCAAGGGACGCATTCAAATGAATCCAAGCCGACACGTCTGCTGAAGGAGGAGACGCGGTGGCCTAGCAGTTAGCGCATTGCGCTCAGCTGTCAGAGGTACACAGGTCGAGTCCCGGTCCGGGTGAATCTTTTTTCGCCGTGTGCGCTGTGGCTGTCCGCTGCTGGGCGACGAGGTGTAGATCTAGTCTAACACGGTCTGGGCGCATCTTTTTTCAAAGCTTTAGCTGTCCGCTGCCGGGCGACGAGTTGTATGTATCGATTGTACACAAACATAACCGCAAGATGCATTAAAAGCAAGCCAAGTCGAGACCGGGGCTGTTGCTGTCCGCTGCCGGGTGACGAGGAGGTGTATGTACCTGTGTACACACACTATGGCTGGCTTTGAGTCCCGGGGAGGGGGAATAATTTTTGTTTTCAACTTGAATTCATTGGTATTCTATTGATTATTTATTGGTTTCGTGGTATAAAATAAGTAGTCAATGGATAATTCATGACGAGTGTGTGTAACACACACTCGTCATGAATTATCCATTGATTACTTGTTCAATAATCACTTATGTATACTAAATATTCATAACTAGCATTGAGGATACCTATCCCCATAGTAGATCTATGCCCATGTAACATGTATTGATAACGTACCTGTTATCACCCAGTGTGTGGTAGTGTACATGTATGCAGTGTGTTAGCACTATGGTTGATAACATAGGGATCAGCTTCTTACATATGTATGCCTACCGTAATAGCCCATATAAGCAACAGCCTGTCTGACCAGGGTCTCAAGTAGACTGACAATCTGCGTATGCTTTGCCTACACGCTCTGTGCGACGAACCAGAGTATGCCAGGAGCTTAATTCAAAACATACTGGGATCGCAACCCCAGTGATCTTAGTGTAGGCACATATCATAAGACCTGGTCGGTCTACACTATCTAATGCAGTGGTTTCAGGCCTCTCAGGAATAGCAAGTCCTGGGATCACTTCACTATTCCTTTTCCAGCACTAAGATCACTGCGATCTTAGTGAAAGAATTGCATAGTGGTTTCACCTGAGTACAAGAGCACTTACAGGGAACACTCCTGATCGAAAGAGTGAATAACCTGCTGCATACATATATATAGAGGGGAGGGAGGATGTTTGCTGAGTGTCCTTGAGGGCTCTTAGGGCTACTCATGCGTTAAGTGCACTGTAAGGTAATTCTTCCCTTCTCTCTCTTTGTCCTGGGGGGAGGGCACAATGCTTCTAATAGGCAAGCATAAATCATACATTCATGGGAACAACTCTTGAATACTGTAGGGGGGTCAACTGCACCCTGTGCTCTTTTGTTAGCCCATATGGGGACGGGGAACGATGGTATAAGCACTCTGGTGAAGAAGAGTGACTCCACAGCTATTCCTTTATTTTGGGACTCTTACCCCTGTGCCTAGTCAGTTCGTCTTGGAATAGTGTAGGAGGGCTGAGGCTAAGATCACTGCAACCTTAGTGCTGGCTAGGAAATGTGAACGCAGTCTAATCTTAAGATCGCTTAACAGGATAAGGTAGAATAATTCCTAAGATCGCTGGGGTTGCGATCCCAGGATGTTTTGAATTAACCTCCTGGTTAGGTCTCAAGCACATGCCAGTCTCAACTAACTAGTAGCTTCCAGGGGAACAGAGATGTTTCAGCAGGCATGAAGAACTTAACCCACTTGGCAAAATTTCATTTATTTTTATTTTTTATTTTTGGTTATTTTCCATGTTAAATTTACGTTTTCTAACCTGAACTAAAACGTCCTTTATTGAGTACATGTTTTGATGTTCGGCCAAGTGGGAAAACTGTATCTCAAATAACTGAAATAAGTGTTCATTTTCTAAAGGCGCTAGGTATATAGGGTGACATAGGAATCTATCGCTATCAGTGCCGGGCCACTTGTGTAAGCCATTATGGTATTGTATACATACATAATATATTATACAGGCTGAAAACTCCACGCATGGTATGGACATGACCCAAGAGAACTACTTAACCCTCTTTAACTACCCCAAATAACCATGATATCCTTGGTGTTATGATAGTTTAGGCAGATCTTCCTCTCACATGCAAGAACCCCCTTTATTTATAAGTCAAGAATCCAATGTTAATGTATACAAAGGTATTACCTTAAATGAGTCCCTAGCCTTAGCGTAGAATGTACGAGCTTCTGTGGGGGAAAGTACAGTAACAGATAACAGGAGATATGAGTTTAATTATGTAGGCCAGGTGGGAGATAATATCTAGGCACCATTGGTAATTCTGTGTCATTGTAGTCTATAGGACAAAGGAAGGTGTTACATCCTAAGTCTATGTTTTCAGTGCACTGTAAAAAAACACATCAAAATAACGAAGGATTCCTCGTCCCAAAGTTGCCAAAGATCCGTCATTATTTTCATATATATGTTGTCATTTTCACAGAGATTCCTTGTACCACCACACTGTCACCTGGAGCTTCCTGTAAAAACTACACCAGGAGCTTAATTCAAAACATCCTGGGATCGCAACCCCAGCGATCTTAGTGTAGGCACATATCATAAGACCTGGCTGGTCTACCCTATCTAATGCAGTGGTTGCAGGCCTGTCAAGAATAGCAAGTCCTGGGATTACTTCACTATTCCTTTTCCAGCACTAAGATCACTGCGATCTTAGTGAAAGAATTGCATAGTGGTTTCGCCTGAGTACAAGAGCACTTACAGGGAACACTCCTGAGCGAAAGAGTGAATAGCCTCCTGCATACATAAAGAGGGGAGCGAGGACGTTTGCTGAGTGTCCTTGAGGGCTCTTAGGGCTACTCATGCGTTAAGTGCACTGTAAGGTAATTCTTCCCTTCTCTCTCTTTGTCCTGGGGGGAGGGCACAATGCTTCTAATAGGCAAGCATAAATCATACATTCATGGGAACAACTCTTGAATACTGTACGGGGGTCAATTGCACGCTGGGCTCTTTTGTTAGCCCATATGGGGACAGAGAACGATGGTATAAACACTGTTGTGAAGAAGAGTGGCTCCACAGCTATTCCTTTATTTTGGGACTCTTACCCCTGTGCCCAGTCAGTACTTCTTGGCATAGTGTAGGAGGGTTGAGGCTAAGATCGATGCGATCTTAGTGCTGGCTAGGAAATGTGAACGCAGTCTAATCTTAAGATCGCTTAATAGGATAAGGTAGAATAATTCCTAAGATCGCTGAGGTTGCGATCCCAGGATGTTTTGAATTAACCTCCAGCTCCCTGTTGTATAATCACAGTGGTTCACTGTTTATTTTATGAGAACCACTGGAAGATTCAACGTTTTTTTTTAGAGTGTGTTGAAATAAAGTGTATAGTATATTTTGAAAATGGTCACTGTATAATATCGGTGAATGTACTCAAACCAATGACCAGTTTGAGCTATGTGTGGGCCTACTGTGCTAGAGGCTGTATGGCCTCCTCTGGGTCTCCTGATCCTTAAAGAAAAGGAGAACTCCTCAGCAGGGCCTTGGCTGCATTGGTGAGTTTTTTTATGTACTGCTCTGCCAGCTTGACTAATTTGGGATCTTAATAGGATGTTCTCCACCACTTTGCCATGTAAGGCAGCTTTTTGAACAGAAATCACGTGGCTCGCACCACTGATTACATTTGGACCTTAACGTTATGGGACTTTTGATCACTGTGCAGGTCAGAGGCAGCTGATTGTAATCAGGCTGCAGATACAGGCAGGTGATTTCTGCAAGCCTTGTTTTTAGGTCCAGTCATGACGTCACACAGCAATGGCAGCCGCCCATCAGCTGACGTTGGCCGCCCGCCAACCGCCCATCAGCAGTGATAATGCAATTAAAAAGAGTTTGGATTAATAGTGAAGCAAATAATCATACTCCAAGGTCTAATAGAACTAGAAGCCGGGCTAAGGATACTGTCCCTATGCCATCCGTCAGGGCAGTAGAGCTAGGAGGTAAGAGCTTGTCTGATCTTTTATTATATGTTGGGTTTAAATTTTATTTTCGGATGAACATTCGAGTGTTATTTTCCACTGGATGTTGCATGAACAAATACTTATCCTCTACAAGACTGCAAAACTTCCTGAAACATCAACTGAAATAATATATTTGTGGACAAAAGCTTTATTTCATATTGGAACCAGTGGAATAATTATGGACACCCCATAGGATTAACATAGGACCTCTGTATCTCACATCCCCATGAGGTATAACCCTAGCCCATATCTCACGACCAGTATAGAAGCATCCAAAATGACCATAAAACATGTAAATAATAATAATTTTATGCCATTATGAAATAGTTTCAAACATTCCTGACCAAAATAACATGTAATAAATGCAAAGGTTCACGAGTGTTGGGTCTGAAGAGGAAAGTATCCATCACATGACCAGATTATAGGAATTGCTACTTTCACTACTTTATCTAACCCTCAGTCAGACCCAACACTCGTGAACCTTTGCCTATATTGGATGATCTGGAACCTGTCTGTTATGCTGCTAATAATCTGTCGTACGGATTATTGATTATATCCCAAACTAAAAGGTTATGTAATCCATGTATCAAAGTTCATCTTACCATAAGATCAGACGTGACCATTGATATATGACATGTTTGCAATTTATGGCATCGAATGTTTTTTTTGTGGGTTGGTTTATTTGATATGTTAGCCATCCTTGCAAAATGGGTCGAAAATCGCACATAGAAAATGTTCAGGTGTTGCCAAATTCATTTAGAGCTGATCGAGAGCGTTCGTTTGGTAGTTAATGTAGTCGGAACAATTAATTATTCTATATAACCACAAAAACTATGTCTCTTAGGCATTTGGGGCTAACATTCAGTTTAGGAAGCAAGGGTTCTAAAAGACATCTACTCATTATGTTAGAATATTGCTATCACAATATCTATTTCATTCATAACTAAATCAATTATTATAGTTATTGTACAGTTCAACAAATTGGTCCATTTTCTTTATTGTGAAAATGATTTATGTTGAATATATATATATATATATATATATATATATATATATATATATATATATATATATATATATATATATATATATATATATATATATATATATATAAACTGCATGCCTTATGCTGATATGTTTGTGTACGAAGACTCTAACCACCTCTGAATTTGCGAAGGAAGATGGAAGATCATGTTCATTCGCAATGAAGATGCAAATGAAAGTCTACAAAATTGAATTGAATTGAAATTACTGTATTAGTGTACGGGCTGCCATGTTGGCTAGTCTATGCCTCCTCTGATATATCCCCTTTGTGTAGGGTTTCAACTTTAGAGGCCCACAAGTGCAAATATTTTGGCTGGATAGCCAGGAAAAAATCATATGTTTGAAAGAAGAGAGTTTTGATCCCTTTCCATAAGGACAAAAAAACACAAGATATTGATCCATAAGACTCTTTTAGTGAATACGCATGCAAAAGTGCGAAAAATGCCAACTGTAAGTGTAAATGCCGAGAAAATATCGCCCCTAGTTGTTTCACTTTATTTCCTTCCTTTTTGATTCGCCAGCTGAAGCTTCACTCTTTTGCTGTGCTTGTTGGTCAAATGACTGAAGGACAATATCTAGCTATTATGTAACAGTGTCTAGCTAACTGATACATGCCCCCTCCCCTTCCCCTGCCACACACAGAGTTACTTTGCCCCTAACCCCTGAACTGTTCCTTTCCGAAAAACATCCACACCAGCCAAACTACATATATAGAGCGGGGGGCTATAGATATAGTCCATGTCATAGAACAACAGCTGAGTGAAGGAAGCATCAATCCTGTGTCAGTTTCTGCACAGCAGGGGTAGGACACACACACACATTCACTGCCAACAAATCTCCACTTGTTACTTACTTTGATTGAATGATAACTGCATTATCACCATGCAAACCACAGCCTTTATAACAGTTCTACTTGCAGGTAATTATGTTTGATATCTCCTCTAACATTTCAGTGATTGCCAGGGATTTCTCCCCATACATTTCAATTATATGGCACCTCAGAGATTGTGACCAAAGACTTCCAAAATGTAGGGTTTTTCTTAGACACCCTGTGGAATCTAATTTCACTTCTAGTAGGAATTTTGTTTAAAAATTCCGAAAATCCTGGTTATAATTAGTTAGCCAAAGTACCTGTTTAATCAAACATCCAAATGATGTTAGGACCTTGACTTTTGACCTAGCTTTTCCTCAGAGAGGTCATGAGCTACATTTCAATTTAAGTATCGTTTAGGAGCATGTGAGAGCATCTGTCAACTGTTTGGAAGTTGTATACAGTGCAAATTGAGGTCCAACCTAAATATAAATTAGCAACCAACAGCAATGATAACTTCATATATTTATCTTATAATTTTATCTTTTGTATATGTTCGTGGTTGTTCTCTTCTCTGTGTAATTTATTGAAAATTGGTTTAATGGAAGCAAATTTCATAATCGAGCTCATGATTATTGAAACTAATTATTCCACTCTGTTATGTTGTCATGCAGAAGTGCTGACCCAGCAACAGACTAATGACACCAATGTATTTCTTGCCCCCAATTAAGCAGGGAAGGGGTCATTGAAACTTTGGTAGTGTCAAAATATATAGCTTGTGGAGTGAAAATACAATATTTTGACAGCCATCTTAAATTTTGACCCCCTGCGCATGCTCGTAAGAATTGGCAGCATTCTGAATCCTATTCCTGCACTGTTAAAAAATCCCTAAATTTAGCATGGAAACTCCATAAAACTTTAAGGTGAATCACTATTATTTAAAAGACTGGTGATTTCCCCTATAATAACAGTGTTTCACCCTCCTAAGGTTCACTGTACAGCGATTCTTGGCAGTTTTCATCGGGACTTCATCGTATTTTTATGGTGATTCATTGGCAATGCTGGTGCCAGTGAATCACTGTTTATTTTTTTATGAAATTGTTTTTTACTGTGTGTCTTTATAAGTGTACTGTATGATATCAAGGGTCCACTGTTCTGTGATAGGTAGCATGACTTTCACATTGTATTTAGCACCTCGTTTTTGTGTGATTGCATGTCCATATAGGTTTGCCTTTTTTCTCAATCAAGTTTGTTTCTAAACATGATTCAGGTTTTGAGGTTGTAGTCATGTATAAATCTTCACATTAAAATGTTAATGCGTGTCCTGTAGTTGTATACTACATTTACCTATATACTCTACTAAGGAATGGACCCCATTTCAAACCCCCGCTGTGGCTTATAGCATTCTGCCAAAGTCAGGGTGTGGCTTATACACAGGTGCGGCTTATACGTGGGCTTTATGGTAATACTTAAAAGTCTACATTACAAATGGGATATTCTGGTACTTCTAGAGTATGATCAGTTTCCCCTGTTTAAATTTTGAAACCTACCTGATATAAGTGACAAAATTATATCTAATTGGAACTGGAAGGATGACAAGATCTGATGAAGGAGAGAAATGAGTGGGAAAAAAGAGAAAAACTACTGGTACCTACAGGCACAAGAAACAGCAAAATATATATCATTTTTAGCACTATATGATTAGCTAATTGACTTTTTTCCCCTTCTTTCTTCCAGTGGTGTGCACTGTATGGTCAGCCCCTGCCACTAAGAAGGATGTACTTACCAATACATTATGTGGAAACAAGTCTAACGGCTATACAGCCTTCAATGGTAATTGCTCCAAGTTTGTCTTATGTGTGGATGGCAAACCCCACACACTCTCATGTCCAGAAGATCTCATCTGGTCAGAGACTTATGGACAATGTGACATACCTGTACACTCAGCCTGTGTCGATAACGCCATGAAAGTTGAAGGTTACTCAAACTCAACAGAATCAGAAAAGAGTAAGGGAATGGAAAAGGGAATGGACGACAAGAAGGAAGTAGAACAAGAGGATGGAGAGAAAGATCTAGAAGAAGTGGATGAAGAGGGAGATGATGAGGATAGAGATATAGATCACCACTATAAACATGAGGATGATGACCATGATCATGAAGATCACGACCATGAAGATCATGACCATGAAGATCATTACCATGACCATGACGATCATGACCATGACCATGGATATCACGATCATGACGATCATGACCATGATGATCATGACCATGACGATGACGATCATGACGATGACGATCATGACCATGACGATGACGATCACGACCATGACGATCACGACCATGACGATGACGATCACGACCATGGCGATCACGATGATGATGATCACGATGATGACGATCACGACCATGATGATCACGACCATGACGATCATGACCATGATGATCACGACCATGACGATCATGACCATGACGATCATGACCATGACGATGAGGATGAATATGATGAGGATGAGGATGAAGATGATGAGGATGAAAAATATGGTGATGATGACAAGGATGATGATAAAGATAATGATGATGAGGACCAGGATGATGAGGAAGATGAAGACGATGAGTTTGACGAGGATGATTATGATTATTTATGCGAAGACATGTCTAATGGCTACACGGGCTTCGATGGTGACTGCTCCAAGTTTGTCATATGTGTGCATCACAGACCTTTCACACTCTCTTGTCCAGAAGGTCTCGTCTGGTCCGAGACTTCAGGATATTGTGACATACCAACTCGCTCAGACTGCGTCAATGACCCCACAGAAGGTGAAGTTGATGTAGAGAAAAGCTTCACAGAAGAATTAACAGTAAGTTGAAGTAGAATTGTACTTTTTGTAGATTGAAAATAGGATGCAGTGTGAATTCTGCTATAGTCCCTTTATCTTAAGGTTCGTGAAGAATGTGTATGGTAATGTTGGTCATCAGCCAGATTTCAGAAGGTTTGTGCTGTCTTATAAATGATATTATTTCCAGGGACATTGGTTTTCTGAGCCACCGCCAACCTCTGGCAAGTCGATGCCCTTTTAATGAATCACATCAGACAAGAATGCGATATTAAAACAGTTCTGGTGTGTTTGATTTAAATGATAAACATCTGCCATGAATTTCTATACAAATTCTGCTTTTTGTTAACATATATAACAACCTTGTCATATTATTTATATATTCCCATATTTTCTCATTTCAGGATGAACTCCGAAGCCTATTCTACTAAATGGAAAGACAATGTTAATGAGGAGGAGCAAAAGACAATATCAACAAGAAAATACCCAAGGGCTAGTTGACCAATCTTTATGAAAAAAATGTAATTTTTTTCCCGAGCCGTCAATATAAAATGAAGGTTTTGCAGTAGATATCATATATCAGATGCTGTGATGAATAAAGTCTAAAATTCTAAAATCTGTATGTCCTTTAGTTAAACATTTTACAAATTTAAGACACATACCAAACACACGTTGGAACACTCCTAGTGTCAAGCCTCCAGTAGAGTTGATATATATTGAAAGAGACATGAAACCTGTAAATGGAGCATATCATAATGGCAGACCAACAGTACCCTATGTGTTTATGAGACAAGAAACTGACATTTGATGGGAAAATGAAGGGAGGATATAGTATACTTGGAGGGGAGTCCCCTAGTACTGTGTAACCTCCCCTCCTGGTCACCACCAGTACTGCCTATTGGCCACTAGCTGGTCTGGAGCTGGTTCCCGCGACACACACTGATAAGAACTGATAAGATGGGACCAGCATGTCCCTGGAAGTGGGTGTTAACCAGGGACAAGGTACCCATCATGGTATGTCTTATCAGTGGGTTTGCCTCAACCAGTGAAATTCAAATGGCGGCTCCACTAGGCCTTCATACTGAGTCCTATATAATGGCAAAAGGTTGTACTAGGATAGTTCAGCTAATCGTACCCAGGTGGCAGTGCTGTACCTTCACATCTTAAAATAGTTATGTATTTATTAAAATGAATGTATGCCATGAAAGACCTACATGTACCACTTTTGCAGTATCCACAACTGTCGTCAAATCAGCAACAGAGTGACCAGCATATACGGTGCTCTTCTCTGTCTAAAAAAGAAAAGCAAAATTTCCACGCTCACCTGGAACCCTCAGGTTTAAGGCTGGGTATTGGAGATTTATATATTCAATATATTTCCATACCCATTCAAAACCTGTTTCAGACCAAATGAGTCAGAAAAGTATTAGAAACAGGATCACCAGTTATCATTAAGGTATTTTAGTACACAAAGCCATTTACATATCTCACATCTGAGCCAACATAAACCTCTAACCAAGGGCACTTGTATAAGTTGGTTGCCATTTCAAAGTGGTATTTTAATTCTTATAAACGTTGTCCCAACAAACTTATCCAAGGGGAATCGTGCAAAATAACTCACCGTTTCATGTCTGTGTCAATTCAATAATCATAATAAAAGATAAAGATATCAAACAGCTCCCTTAAAGTAGCTGTTTCTTTTTGTATTATGCAACTTTGTAAGTAGCTCCCCTCTGCGGGCGGTGATGAAGACACGGGCGCTGTCGCAGTTTTATTTATCGCCCCTGTTTTATTGTAGTGTGGCGTCCACTGGACCATGTCTGTGGTGTGTTTCAGAAGCAGGTAATGTTTACAACCGGTCATAATGAGATATGATAGGAGTTTTAATAGTGATTGTAGGCTTATAACTGCATGTGTTTCTAAAGCGTTACCATTATCTTACTATGTCTATAACTATATGACTGGCGAGAGATGATAATGGTTGCAGTTGTAAGTTTAGAATCTAACAGTTTTAGAAACAGATATTTAATGTTCATTGTCCGGCTTCTGAAACACCCCACTGGGGACCTCTACTCCAGACGCCGGTCTCCCCACTCCAGATGAGGCATCTTCTTATCACGGCGGTCACTCCCAGGAGGCGTCTTCTAATCATAGAGCTGGTTGTCTGAGCATTGTGGGGAGGTTGATACTGGAGAGGACTCTTATGGGGGGGGGGGTGACAACTGAATATAGATGTTTCTGTAAGCCTTAAGTTTGTAACCATAAACTTTGTATTTCCTCAAGTATAAGCTGAGGCCCATGTATAAGCCTGCCTATCACTTTCTACATCATAATTCCAATTCTACATGGAATATCAACGCAACTCTCTCTGTTCAATAGCGAAAATAAGCATTGCTTTATAATAAAATCATTGGAGATATTGAAATAAAAGTGATATTATCATAAAAATCACTAGGGAGTGGTCACTGGTTAGCAATAGGGGATGGTGCATTTTTACATGGATGCACAAAATTTTTTTATGCCCCCACCTTGATGATGTTCAATTTTCTTTTACACTCACCCCCCTCCCATGCAGTTTTTTCACGCCCCTCTTCTATAGATCTATAGTAGCCAACAGGCTTTTTGCCCAAAAAATGTTAAAATCTTTACGCCCCCCAAGAGGAGTCAAAAGTTTTTGCACCCACCTCAAACCCATCAAGCCCCCTGTTGATAAATTATGACCACTCCATTAGGACGTAGAACAGTAATACATGATATGAGCTCAAAATGTCACTCTTGTCTTATGTCAAAGAATTTAAGTGCAATTAAATCTATAATATAATAAAATTATGACATGGATTGATTCACTTTTTGTTTGTGGAAGAGTTAATGTCATCACTGTTATGTTATCTCTAGTGGATGTTGATATTCACATGAAATGAAAATGGTAATGTACCACAAAGGACTATAATGGAATGCTCATTTGCTTGACTACTTACTAGGGTCCAAAACAGTATCCTCGTCATATCTAAAATTTGATGAGCGTGACACCCACAGCGCCCCCTAGTAGTATGGAGATGAGCAACTTGCAGCTAATCGCAATCCACATCTCCACATACAGTACAAGGGATATATGCACTGTATAATGTTATAATGCCGAGCTAGAGTATGGGAAGTCGAGTGTACAGCAATTTTTATTTATTTATGTCCTTCTGCCTATTTTGTTTGTATCTTTTTAAATGAAAACACATTGCATTTACCATGAATAATCCTAAATGATAACCCTGAAAGCTACAAGGCTATTTTATCTTCTTTTAGCAATATCACCAAAGTCTCCATGTGAGACTCCAGCCTTGAACAAAGTGGTCCATTTCCACGTTCATCTGAATGATATTTACTGTAGCACCAGCTATAGTGGGCCCTGCATATAATACCCTATAGTATCTGTCAGTTATTCTAAAATTCTGGTATTTATGTTAAAAATTAAATATATTTATGTTAAAAATTAAATCGTATACCTGATGCATGGCGGATTTGAAGCAGAAAACCAGAATGAGACTAAGGCTAGGGCAAAAGAACTACATTTGGTTTTCGATGAGCAAAGGTTTCTTTTCAGGTAAAGAAGTCAGAAAGGAAAAACAAGGTATTTTGATAATGAGAATTGTTTTAATTTTTACAAATTCTATGAAAATGGTTTGTGATATCTAGATTTAGAGCACAGTAATAGACTCAAACAACGTCTGGACTCTAGACCTACTAGCTGTAGGGTGTCTGTCACTAGCTGATCCATTTCACCCAACAGATAATAGGGTATATTCTTTTTACGACTGATAATCAGTGGTAATGGGCACCACAAAACGGTCGTGCATAGGGTTAAATAGATGAGGGTAAGGGTCATCGCCCCTATACCCTCACTACGGTAAAATAAAGCACTAAACCACATCATGCAAATCCTCAGCATGACTTACAGAATTCGTGGAAAATGTGCCTGGAAGGAACACTACACTGTAAAAAGCAACTGTTGAATCTAGCAGGGATCCTCACCAAACTAAACACTGAACCAACATGATTGTATTACAGGGAGCCATTGCAGTGTTTAGAAGAAGCCCCAGGTGGCAGTACTGTGGTACACAAATACACAAGGAACCTCTGTGAAAGTAATGATGGATATCTTGCAACTTTGAGACGAGGATTCCGTCATTATTTTGATTCTTTTTCCAGTCTAGGTGGACTCCCAAATCGGATGTGTGTGTGTGTGTGTGTGTGTGGGGGGGGGTTCACTATTACGTGTCCATCATGGTCCAGCTTCAAACACTCTGGTGTTTTTCCTTTTGCATTGTGGTCCTAGACCAACATGACAATACAATCCAAGATGAATCATGTAGAACACAACTTGTTGATATTGGCAGATCGTACAATATGCCTGGTGTGAAGTACTTCCAGTTGATAAGCCATGAATTCAAATGCCTAATACTGCACTGAAAACCTGATGGTGAAAAAGATAGTCTTTGCTGACGACTTCAGCTACTCAATTTGACTATTTTAGGTTGTCAAATCAATTCAGCCTGTGGAGGACCTGGTCATCATTTTGATGACCTTAGGGTCGTCAAATTGACGACCTTAAGTCCTCAAATTGATCACCTTTTTTCAGGAAGCTGGGTCCTCAATATAAGTTTGAGTACTCTATTTGATGGCTGTCAAATCATTTCTGATCTTTTTTTTTTATGTAGCATTAATTATCTTGATTTTAGATTCCCCCTACAATTTATTGTAGCCGAATTCATGCCATATCGATAGTGCCCCCTGTTCTGATCGCAGTAATCACTGGTAATCACAGGACCAATGTCCACTGGACACCCCAAAGCTAAGCCATCCCACCAAGCATAGGTCACTGCCAGCCTCTCTAATCCCCATATTACAGATAATATAAACGATTGCAGGCCTGTGGATGGTATTAAATGGGAGGTTCCACCTGCTGATAGGCGGTAGCTAGTAACGTGAACATGCAAGGTGGGAGGCTGGTAGGAGAAAACAGAGCATGTAATGATAGGAATGGTGGGTGGGTTAGGTACACTGTAAAAAAAAGTCTCATTGAAATAACAGTACACTCCTCATACCAAAGTTGCCTGGGATCTGTCGTTATTTTCACAGAGATTCCATGTACATTTGTGTAGCCATTGTATAGCCACTTGGGGCTTCTTGTGAAAATTTCACTGGTTCAATGCAATACAATTACAGTATTCCACTGTTCAGTTTTACGAGGATCCCTGATAGATTCAACATTTATTTTTACAGTGATATTCTAGATATTCTGCTATCATGTGACAGTATCTAGCTAACTGATACAAACCCTCCCCCCCCCATTACACACACATGCTTACTCTGTTCCACCCCCTGGACTGCCCCTTTCCCATAGAACATTCATAGCAAATACACTATACATATGGGGGTCTCCATTTAGTCTATATCATAGAAGCAGATAGCTGAGTGAAGGAAGCCCACATTAATCCAGAGTTAGTCTGTACATAGCAGGTGGAGGGTAGTAGATCTATACGCACCAACTGGCAACAAGCCTCCAGGATTGTTACCTACTTGGATTCTATGATAACTGGATTATCACCATGAAAACTATAGCCTTTGTAACAGCTCTTCTTGCAGGTAATTATGTTTGATATGTCCCAGGACATTTAAACATCATATTTAACCCTTACTTTGATAGGTCCTTTGGCATCAAATTTTATATGGTATGTGTAAAATCAGTTGTCCGATCACATTGTCAAAGAAGTTTATCTTTTTCCCCAAGTTGAGGTCAACACATGGTTAAAATGTAAACATTCTCGCTATTTTGGTAACTAATTGCCTGTGAAATACAAACATTAATATCAAACACCCTAATAGTTATTCAAACTAAACAGGATATAGAAATGGTGTTGAAATGGATTATCACAATGGCAATGCGTGTGCAGTAGTCTTGCACAGCTATGAATTGGTTAATTAACTGGTTAACTGGTTATTTTATCATAGATCTCTACTGATCTCTTCCCAATAACCAAACACATTTATCCTTTCCAAGATGAACATCAAATTCATCTAGACAAAGTACTTTTGCCTCAGGTTTACCTACATGACAACATATCGCCATTTGTTTCTTCTCCCAGTCCTTTAGTTTGATGAAAGGATAGGGATCACCGCTTTCAGTTTTTGGCCCACTCTGCCTCAATGCTTATTCGAGACTGCTATTCTTATTTAAAGAACTAGCACCTGAACAGGCCACTACAATAATTATAATCGGATTGATATACGTACCTCCTACATTGATAAGCGCCGTTTGAAGGGTGTCATGTTATATTTTTGTTGGGCACAATTAGCCGAGTGGTCCTTTGCACGGCCGCTGAGGTATCTTCACTAAAGATAGGCATAAATGAATATAACATTGAAGATCGGTTTGCGGAGATCAATTTTATTTCTCTATAACCAGTCGTTATTAGCCATAGATGTGCAATAATATCTGTGAAAAGATGGGTTGGAGATAACGATTCTCATGATATCTTTAAATTTTTAAAGATTTCTTCAGTTTCTTTTGGAAATGGCATTTACTTGTCTTTAGCATCTGAAGTTTTCTCCACCGTCTGTGCAAAAGACCACTGGCCTGTGTGTTATTTAACATTGACAGCAGAATAACCTGCCAATACATAACGTAGTTATTAAACCATGGTTTTATCTAACTCCTTCTTCTTTTTTGATCCCCATGTTAGACATTAATTGAGATTACCATGACAGGCAAGTGTATCATACCTAGCTGGTGATGACATTTGTTTTATCATGATGGGAATTTATTGCGAGATGTATGTCAACATTTCGAAATAGGGGCATGGCAAACAGCAGAGCCCTTTAACTCGAGAACATCAAATAGGAAAGAAAGACCTCACCCAATAAATCAGAAGAGTTAGTTTGAAAGTGTATTGTACTGGGCTATGTATCCCAGATACATGGTTGGTTTGTGTATAGAAATGTGTTTTGGTAAAAGGGTAGCTTATAGGAATTATTCCTAATATAAGTTGCTATAAAAGCACACACTAGAATAATATATATGAATATGCTTCAGTATTGTATAGCACTGTATTCCACATGATTGAAACTAAAGGTAACAAAGAGTGTAAAGTTAATGGCTTGTGCCATGGTGACAGATGGTCTTCTCATTGTGAGCCTAATGAACATGCCCTAAACATGTGTCAGCAGTTTTAGAAATCAGTCAGGACTAATGGATTCAGTGAAATGCATCATCAGCATTAATTGTAAAATGCGTCATCAGGTTTAATGGAACCTTTCCCAGTCATGCACTTTATAGGTCATATCAAAACAAGTTCCGGAAAAATACTGAAAGCCCATATCAAAACAAGTTCTTGAAAAACATGTAAGGGAGTGGGCAACCAGATGGTGCCACAACCAGGTGAAAGGTGAGAGAATGTCACCTTAGAGTGCAGAGCTTAGTATTTAAACCCTAGGTAGATCATTATAGGGGCCTATAACTGTTTGGATATTGTACGTGTCCTGAGCAGCAATAAAGGACTTCAACTAAAAGTTACCTCTTGGATTTATTTGTATGTCCTAAGAGCTGGGTGGACATATAGTATTTGCTGAGTGATTCTACCACATGAGTGATTATTAGGCAGTTGGGACTTATAACACTTTGGACTATGTATATATATATATATATATATATATATATATATATATATATATATATATATATATATATATATATATATATACATATAAGCTTCTAGTTTCCCTAAAACACAGGCCAGCTTCGTATCAAAGCAATGAAAATTGGAAATTGGCAAACCAACTGGTGTAGACATATTCTCATATCTCTCGAGTGTAATCAATATCAGAGATGCCACTCACTGGCCGACAAAAACCAGGAAAACTGGACTTTGGACACATTTTCCCAGGAATTTAACATTATTTAATACAGAAATCTTGGAATCAAAACCAGGAATTCCTGGTAAACCAGGAAAGGTGGCATCTCTGCAATATGCTTTGTTTAAAGTTGTAAAGAGAGTCCCCAATAATTGGAAAGGTGATATCTATTTGGATCTGGAAGGATGACAAGGTTGACTCTAGAGAATCTTATACCAAATGTACCAGAAATGAATGAGATCATTGAAAAAGAATATCTCAAGTCTTTGCGAGCACAAAGGATAGCAAAATATCTAGAATCATTTTCACACAATATGCACCTAACCCATTATCTATCCTGTTCTCCTTTCAGTGGTGTGTACCGTGTGGTCGGCCCCTGCCACCAAGAAGGACCTTACCAACAAACTGTGTGAAGACAGGTCTAACGGCTACACAGCCTTCACTGGTGACTGCTCCAAGTTTGTCCTATGTGTGGATAGCAAGTCTCACACACTTTCCTGTCCAGAAGGTCTCGTCTGGTCCGAAACTTCAGGACACTGTGATGTACCAGCGCGCTCAGCCTGCGTTGATGACGCTGCAGAGGGTGAAGTTGATGAGGAAAGTATGTCAAGCTCATCAGAGTCAACAGATACATCATCTGTATCTGAGGAGGAGGAAGAGGCAGATTCGGCTTCTGGAGAAGTAGAGTATGATGGGTATAAACAGGAGGCTGTAGAACAAGTAGAAATGAGTAAGGAAATGGAAATGGACGATGAGAAGGAAGTCGAACAGGTGGATGGAGAGAAAGATGTAGAAGAAACCGATGAAGAGGAAGAGGATGAGGGCGATGAAGAGAATGAAGATGAAGAAGAGAATGGAGATGAGGACAAAAACGTTGAAGACGATTATGAAGATGATGGTGATCAAGATTATGAAGAAGACAGAGAAGAAGATGAAAAAGATTACAAGGATGCTGATAAGGAATATTATGAAGAAGATGATGGAGAAGAAAATTACAAAGAGGCTGACGATGATGGTGAAGAGGATGAGAATGAGGGAATTGAAAAACAAAATGAGGTAGAACTGAGTGAGGATGGATCTGGAGAGGATATGAAAGAGAAAAGCTTCAAACAAGAATTAATGGTAAGGTTGAATTAGAATTGCATTAGTTTTGACCATTGATGATTGAAAGTATGGTAGCATTATGAACTATCCTTTGGTTTTTGAAAGTCACAATTTTCAACCCTTCAAGGGCCGCTGGTGCAGGAGTGCATCATGCCCAATGGTCATCATGATGCATCAATGAGGAGCTGGCGAGTCTGTTTGCCAGCACTTCATTGGGGCATCATGCCGACCCTCCAGGGGAATATCAGCCCCAGAGGGTTGGTATGATGCATGAATGGAGCCCTGGCGAGTTACTCGCCAGGGCTCCATTCCCTATGGGCATGATGCATTTTATGGATGAGCGGCCCTTATAGGGTTAAAGGACTTGGAGTATCCATAGCGCCCACATGACTGTGTAATTCCAATATACAAACTAGGGCTCTGGGTGCCTCAAGTTATACTGATGGCATAGTTCAATATCGATATGCTTTGTCTGAAAATGTAAATTAGTCTGCAGAATTATAATATATTATCAAAGAGTATCCCTCTATCAGCAGTTCACTGTCCACAAGTCACTACTGTTGGAAATACTCCATACTGCAAGTGCTGCTGTTAATATAGTTAATATATTCATAGAGTACCTTTCAGCTAAAGGGCTGTTTCCACAGTGCCGGACGGGTCCACGTTTTGCTAATCCACCCTTTTTTTATAAAGGAAATTTATGGGGAAAATCGTAGGATTAGCAGAAAATCGACCTGACTGACGCAGTGGAACCAGCCCCTTATTCAACGACTTCTCTCTCTCTCTCTCTCTCTCTCTCTCTCTCTCTCTCTCTCTCTCTATATATATATATATATATATATATATATATATATATATATATATATATATTCCCTATATATAGAAATCAGTCGGATTAGCAGAAAATGGACTTGACAGATGCAGTGGAACCAGGGCTTTATACATTATTCATACATTCCCATATATTCTTTTTCGTTTCAGGATGACCTTCTAAGCGTATTCTACTAAATGGATGGACAATGTTAATAAAGAGGTAATGTTTAATATTGAGAGGGAAATATGCCAAAAGGCCAGGCAAAGAGTTTGTAAAACATTGTTTAAAAGTAACACTTTCCTCAAGCCTTCAACTCAAAAGGAAAGTTTTGCAATATATTATTTCATTACACTTAATATTATTCTCTATACTGAATCCAATAACCATAGGGATGGTAGTGGATTGCATAGAAAAACAACTGCTCTAAATTGAAAAGCTGTTTTTCATAACTGAAATAGACTTTACTATCATTTTCATAATATAGTTGTAGTCATAATCCTTCATAGTGAAACACTATCACATGCAATCTTTCCATTCCATCCATCTTTTTCTGGCAGAAATACCTATCTTTGTATAACTTTGCTATTGTATAGAAGGTACACAGAAGCCTGAAGGTGTACTGGGCTATGTATTCCAGACACGTGGTTGGTTTATACAGAAATGTTTATTGGTAAAAGGGTAGCATATATGAACGATTCCTCATATAACTTAATATAAAAGCACACACTAGAATAATATATATATGAATATGCTTCAGTATTTTACAGCACGGTATTTCACATTATTGAAAATGAAGGTAACAAAGAGTGTAAACTTAATGGCTCTTGTAGTGACAGATGGTCTTCTCATTGTGAGCCTAATGGACATGCACTATAAGCAAAGTCGTAAACATGTATTAGCAGTTTTAGAAATCAGTCAGGACTAATGGATTCGTATATAGTATGAGTGATTCTACTACATGAGTGATTATTAGGCAGTTTGGACTTACAGCACTTTGGACTTAATTTATTTACATATAAGCTTCTAGTTCTCCTAAACAACAGACCAGCTTAAAGGCATCCAGATATTAACCAGCATGTGTGATGATTTATACCCAAATAAAAAAAGAACAAAAAAAAAGCATAGGCAATATATCAGACGTTGCAATGAAATATGTTCGAGATCTTTACATCCAACAGCCATAAGTTATACATAATTAAGATACTGGCTGAACAGTGGAACACATAAGGGGTTAGGCCTCTAGTAGACTGATAATATAATGAAATAGACAGGAAACCTGTAAATGTAGCATATCAAAATGACAGACCAACAGTACACTATGTGTTTATGAGACAAGAAACTGACATTTGATGGACAAATAGTCCAAAACCTCCACTGACTAAACTCACAAAAGAAGAAAAAGGGAATTGGTTTTACACAGTGCATTGGAGTACCGGGGATAGATCAACACGGCAGTTTTTTTTAGCTACGAGCACAAAAGACAAAATAAACAATAATGGCAGTTGAAGTTTCAATCATGAAGTGGAAATGGAGTTAATTGTGTCCATAGTTATTACTACACCAATATCTGCAAATGAAGTGAACTGAATATTTTTGTACATGTATGCATGTTGATTTATTTCTTTGCCTATCACTTTGTCTTGCATGCTTATTGCTGAGGCCGGGCAGTAGGCCTAACCTATGACATATAAATGTACACGCATGCATACATACAAGGGATATATATATATATATATATATATATATATATATATATATATATATATATATTCTCAGCTGTTTCCCAAGATGGGATGCTATCCATCAATTTTACAGCAGCAAGTGACATAGTGTCCTATAATACAAATTACTGTGGCTACATAATAGGACATGCTTAGCATCCATGGATGATACATGGGGTGTTCTATCCATAAACAGCGAGAGAGTAATTTGTTGACGTTGTGTAATATTGGTACAGCAGACGCTTCTGGAGAAACGGTGTAGCACAACTAGCTAAAATTTAAAGGGAAAAAGGGTTCACAGATATTGCATTTCATGATTATTGCATGCTGCTGCAAATGTCCCCTCATGGTAATATTTCCTAAATGATTAACCTTCATCCTGTAAGAAACCAACAATTATTAGTAGTAGTCTGCACTAGTAGTAGTAACTCGTCACTGTATCAGAACAAGAAGCTGTGATACTATAGCAGTAGATAATTGACAGGGGCATACGACCGGCGTGATAAAGATACAACGTGAAGCCCAGTGGCTGTGGATATAGTTTGAATAAATATGTCATACTAGTCATAAACGATTCACACTTTTTTATTCCAACTTCATTAATAATAAAACCTAGCCTATTACAAACATTGTATTCACACCTATCATTGCCTGCTTTGTATTAGCTGGCCTATTTAGGCTACACAATAGTATCACCAACGCATTAAGCAAAGAAACGGGGAAAAATGTAAAAAATAAATGAAACAACACTCTTTGGCATATTCTGAAAGTAAGATTTCGTTGTTGAAATCCCCATCAGTGCTCCCTAGAGGCCGTTTCACCTTGTTTGAACGCTTTTAAGGGATTAATCAATTTTTAACAACGGGGGGGGGGGCTGATGGGTTTGAGGGGGGTGAGGATTTTTTCGACCCCTTGACCAGGGGGGTCAGAATTTTTCCAACCCCTACACTGTTAGAAAATTCCGTAGATTTTACAGAGAATCATTGTTAAATTTTACAGGTTTTCACTGTCATTTCTATTACAATGAAACACCCTTAGATTGAGTGAAGGTGCAGTGAATCTGTGTAAAACACTACATGACAGTACCGTTATTTCTTTAACAGTGAATCTTTGTCTTTTCAGAAGTTTCATATCTTCCCACTAGGTGGCCTCAGGCTCACCTTGAGACTTTCTACAATATCATAGATACTAAACAGACCAAACTGTCACAAAATTCAAAGAGCTTTCACTTTGATTCATGCACCATGTTATTAAAGTGCAATTATATTTTATTATTTTCATTATGAGAAATCTGTGAAACTACAATTTATCTCAATGGTGCAAAGGGGAGTAGCAGAGGTATCTTAGACACCCATTTAGTGAGAATAGAAAAAGATACATAGGCATACCACTGCGGTTCTTAAACTAAGCCGGGAGGCGTGGCACAGTCGGTAGCACGTCCGCTCACGGGCCGTAAGGTTGTGGGTTCGGTTCCCGGCCCGGCCAGAGCACAGTGGTGGTTCCAAACGCCGCCGTAAGGTGTCGTTTGAGTTCCTCCCTGCTCTGGCTAGGCTGTGCTGGAAAGTCTCTCGGCAGTCATGGCAGACAAATGACTTAAAACAGGCCTGTCCATCTCTCACTATGCCTTTGTAGTGAAGGATATTAAAGAACCATTGCCTCGGTAAATGTGTAGGGGTGTGCTTTCTATTTTCCCATAGATTCGGTCGCCATCATCCCCCCCCCCCCATTAGACTAGGGTCGGGGCAAAACGCCACAAGGGTAATCTCACTTCGGTGTGGATACAACCCGCGGCACCTCTCACCCTTAAGTGTCGGCCGTAAGGAAGGCACGAGGTGAGATAAAAAAAAAAAAATTCAATCAATCAATTCTTAAACTATATCACAAGTCAGAAGTAATCTATGTTCTTAGATTGTGACTCTATTGATGAAATGATGTGTCTTCCAAAGACTCATTCATGATCATAATGATTCTGTTGTCCTGGCACTAAGATATCCTGATGAATTGAATGTGGAGCCAAAACATATATGAAGATAATAAAGTCCATTGTGGATTTATAGTGAAATCCTTAGAATGGCATATCATATGCTGAATATTCATATGAAAAGCCAATTTTGGATGACATTTAAGCCAAAACAATGTGTAATTAATTACCCGTAGTCATTGTTTAGAAATAACGTTGAAAGTCTGTCAAAAACAGTTGAGTCATTGTTTAGAAATAACTGTGAAATTCCGTCAAAATTACGGTAACTTTTAAAAGACGGTGACCGTTAAAAAAACGATGAAAGATTGGCACCCGTTGTTGCCAATGATTCTTCTTTTTTTCTACGGAAGATTTTTAACAGTGTATGATGGGGTGGTCAAAATAATTTCACCTGTTTTTTTAAAACCCTGCACGTTACTATAGGTTAAAAGGGCACGTTCTAGCAAGAATTTCGTCCCTTACGGGGCGGTCAAAATAATTTAACATTTTTTTTCGCGCATTAGCACACAAATCCACCAACCCCCCCTCCCCCGTTGTTAAAAAATTATCACTCCCTAAATGCGGTGAAATGGACTCCTTGTGAAGTGTGTATTTTTAAACCCATACCAAGGACCTATATATATGGAAAACATCCCAAATAGCTATGTAGATTTGTGCATTAGGACTCGTTGAGCCACCTTATAGATGGGTTGGGGGGGGAATGATAGAATTAAGCTATATCAAGGGAAAGTTGCCTAATTTTAATCGGCTCCTAAATTGGACCACCCTTGTTTCCCCTAGTGGTAGTATTAGGAACTAGGTTCCAATGCTGCCATTTTTTAGTCAATATCACTAAAGTTCCCAATAACTTCCAAAAACATACTTTTTGGGTGATTTTATGGACATTTTCTGTTAAAAAATGGTTTTTGGACCTCTTGATCGTATTTGCAACATTTCTTTTGTTAAAAATCCTTTCAGATTTTAAGATGTCATATTATACTTTAAGACAAAAATAAAATTTGATAAAAACCATTGTCATGTTTTAGAAAACAAACTATCAATGAGAAAGATGAAAAGTTGCCTAAATTGGACAAGCTTGAGTTTCCTAAATTGGACCATAGTTGTAATATTGGGTCCAATTTAGTTTCCTAAATTGGACCACTAGAAGGGACCAAGGCCTATTTTTCTAAATTCAACCAAAATTGTAACCTTTTTCTTACTCCAGTGCAGAGCAAATTCACATGATATTGATGTTTGTTTGTTTAGTTTTACGTCCGGGGGCCATCGAGGAACTCAGATGGGAACAACAAGAGGATATGTTATAAGTTCACTTGTTTTATATATTTTTCAATTATAAGGAAAATATAAGGAAAGAGAGAACAATAATTCGCATTGGTCTAATTCAGGATACCAAGTGGTCCAATTTAGGCACCGGGTTGCCTAAATTTAGCCGTTAGGCTTTGATTTTTAATTGCACAGCCTAGCAATAAATGACTAGTCCCTTAACATAAGACTATCGTTGATAGTATCAACTAAGCCATAATAGTCACGGACATCAACCAAGTATAGCTTGATCAAGTTGATGTGCAGTGTTAGCCTTAGTCTGTATACAAATGACGTCATGCTTTTTTTCTAACCATTTTTGACTCCCTCCCCTATTTTTCTGTGACCAAAAGCCTCCTAGGCATATAGGCCTACATTTCTATAGTACTGTCATACTAGTAATTGGCATGATCAAGTTGTCATATGAGAAATATCATAAGACTAGTGGTATATAGTGTAATTATCTCAAGGCTCTTATAAATAGTGTTATTTCCAGTTGTCACTGGTTTATTCAGCTTTAGGCAACATGTAAGAAATATCAATCATACAGTAGTTAGTATGTAGGTAATTTGTACATACAGTAAACATACAGTAATTTATAAAGTACAATGTTCAGTTCCACTCCACCTGTGAGGTAATAATAATACAATGTCCAGCATAGTTCTAGGTGGGTTCCCACACCTAGCTCCTGGCCTGCTGCTTAGAGGAATAATGTAATAATGAATAACTTTACCCTCTGGTGGATGTCTTGGGGAAGATAGCCTCTGGCCACTAATGATGGAAACCCATGCCTGTCTAGCATAGTTTCACCATAGTGCAGTGGTATAGCAGGTAGCAGGAGATGACTGGAGATGTTACCTCTGGAGTGGTTCTTGGTGTTCTGTCCTCCTAGAGGTGCAGACAGGCTATTTGTAGCAAATCTTGGAAAAGCACCTCCAGACTGACTGGAGCCAGCAGCATCTGCCTAACTCTACAATTGTTTGAGGGGAGTCTTTCAAGTGTCACAGGGGGACAAAGGACCCCCATGGGCGCCGCTGTGTCCCCCATTGTCTTGGTCGGTTCTGCAACTTCAGACCCTCATATCTCGGTCGTTTATGCGTTTATAACCGCCATTTTGCGCATGCGCGGAGTTGAATATGTCAAGTTTATAATGCTCGTTGGGTAGGCGCGTAACTCCCGCCGGTTTGTCTGTAGGGAACTCGGAGCTCCTTTCAGTCTCCATGGCATAACTTCCTTAATAATGGGAGTTCCGCCTTGATCTTGGGCTCATTTTGACCGTCTAATTATGGGCTTTCCATAAATGCTTTGATATTTGAGGAGCGACGCTAGAGCGACCGGAAGGTTATGGCGTCGTGCTTATGTAACCCATTGTTCAGTTATTAGAGTGCTCAGACACTCATGACGGCGTCAGCGGTGCTCAGGCACCCGTGACGGCCGGTTGCATTCACTTACAAGTTATTAATTTGTGCATTGAACCATGAGGTCGCACACTGAGACCCTCATTTTTATTATATTGTGCAGTGAACCATTAGGTCGGAGCCTTTGATGTCAGAGAGAGTGTTTGTAACTGACCTGGCTGGTGTGCAGTGGGGCATGAACGCTCTTATACAAAGTTTGAGCGCTCTTATAGCTCTTAGAACCAACCTATGTATTAATTTCATAGATATCCTTTGATTAATACAAAATATGTTACAATTTATGGAATAATAAAATGGTATATCATAGTACCTAAAAGCATAATGAAAGGGCAGATATACTATCGGCAACAGGTGTCATTATGCCTGGAGGTAAAATGGACGATGTGTCAAATACTGCCCTTAAGTCAAACTACACGCCAAAGTATGTTGTTGTCCATGCCATGGACATTGATGTTCAGGAAAATGTGCCATTATCAGCACTCTTTGACAGGGCTTATCGATTACTATGAAATGTGAAATCTGCTTTCCCTATGTCACATATTATCATCTCCGGCCTCCCAGAGAGCTACAGCACCAGGGTGAATACAGCATGCCGGCACATTGAGGCATATAACATAAACTCTCGAAAGACTTGAAGGCGTGCCTCATGGACAACAGTGGACTAAACCTTCAGGATCATATTCACTTTACCTGGTGGGCCAAAGAAGCCTACTGCGACAGGCTCTCCCGTCTCTCTTTCCCTACTAAATAGGACATAGGGCATACTGACCATATAGGGGTCATGCTCAACAAAGGTGGCTTTAAGAGTTTATCATTATTCTACTGGAATATTCATGGTCTGGGTGAGAAACTGACTTACCCCCAAATCCAAAGGATCATAACTAGTCATGACATTATATTTCTGAGTGAGATATGGAAAAATACTGATTTCAACCCAGACATACCAGGTTATAAATACTATCAGGTTACCAGGAAACAGAGACATATTAATGCTAAACGATGTTCTGGTGGAATAGGTGTTTTTATATCAAAGCAGACTGAGGGTGGTATCAAACTGAATATTATCTCTGATTTACTAATATGGATTCACTTTGACTCAAAATACTTTGGCCTTCCTCGTGATGTGGTGGTAGGTGCTGTCTATATTCCACCAGAGGGGTCAACCTATATAGCTGAGAATAATAACTATTTTAATATTCTATGTGAACAGATAGGGAAATTTGAACACTGCAAATGATCTCAGTGATAGTGCAACCACAGGTATTGAGGGGCTACTGCCCACAGAACGGATCTCAAGAGACAAAGTTCTTAATAGTAGTGGTAAGGAATTTATACAGGTATGCAAAGACACTGATATGGTAAACATGAATGGTAGATTTGGTGATATAAGAAACACAAGCAGCTCTACTTGTTTCACACCAAATGTCCAAAGTGTAGTAGACTATGTACTCTGTAAATCAAACTCTATAGGCGTCTGTGAAAGGCTAGAAATACTAGAACTGCTTCCTGAATCAGATCATACACATATTTCTTTTACACTAAAAGGTGCTGTACAAACTTGTGTTACAACTAGTCAGATAAAAGGTAATGCATATATGGCATATAGATGGGATCGCTCTAAGAGAGAAACATATAAAGATAATATTGAGAGTAACATGTGCAGAGAGCTTAAAAATCATATTTTAGAATTAGCATCAGCTGCACAAGCTAACATTGATGAAATAGTTCAAATATATTACAGGTTTCTAGATACAGCTATACCTGGAGATAAATGCAAATGAATAACAAAATCAAGCTTCCCGCGCAATAGATGGTATAATGAAGACTGTAAAATTGCTAGAAAAATGGTACATGAGTATAGTAAAATGCATGACATTGAATCTCAGGTCCACAGGGACAGATACTCTGAACTCAAGATAAAAATACTAGAGAATAATTCAAAAATCTAAAAGAACAACCAAAAGGGATGAGGCTAAAGAGCTCGAGAACATGATTGAAATAGAAAACAGTGAAAGATTCTGGAAATCCTGCCAAAAATTACAGAGTAAATCAAAACAGTGTGACATCCCAATTGATACCTTTGTTGAATATTTTAAGAAACAGCAAACTCCTCTGTATACTGAATATTTTGACTATGATAACATAAATACTGTTGAATAATGTGTCAATCAGTTTGAATTTGGATATGTGGGGAACTTCCTTGTCTCCCACACACAGCTGAATACAACATATAACACCTCTGTGAAAGATTTCCTTCCTTCTTTAAGAAACTCAGATGGTATAGGGAACAGAGCCATTGCTAGTACCAAACACATTAGCTAGGTGGATCATGTAGTCAGGGGCTAGATCAGCAGTTGGCCTCTTTGTACAGTTTACTTTAGTTGGTCCTTCCTAATAGTCTATATGAAGCTATATTCTAAAAATCTATACCTTTGGATAGCAAATACTTCAAACTTAAACAATATAAGCTTTATATAGACTTAGTACTTCAGATACAAGAGAAATTAAACTTTAAAAGTTTTCTAAGAGGGCACATATAATCCAGGCTGAGTAAAACCAAGCCACTGTCTCCCTATCATTCACACCTAAAACAATGGACAGGTACTCAAGGTGATTAAGATAGAGGCATAGGTAGCTTATGAGTCTTATCAATTCCCACTGTTTTCTGTAGGTGGAGGGTGAGATAAGATATTACCCACAATCCTCTGCCAGATCCAAGATGGCCGTCGGGGGGCAGTTACATCAAAGACTGACGAATGAAGGTTGGTGTTAGAAAGACTGAGCAGTCCTACTGCCTCCCATGGGGCTGTGTACAAATGACGTCATGCTTTTTTGGACCAATTTTGACCCCCCCTCCCCCCCTTGTCATGTTTCGTCATACAGCACTTAACCCCCCCCCCCTCAGCATGACATCATGCAGAGTGATACCCACCCCCCAATGCATATAGCGTATTGCCTCGGTATAAACAAATTTAAATGGTTCAAAGGAACATACAGTGGGTGTGAATTGGCAATCAAGGATGTTATACATGCAACAACAAACAGAGTCCACAAAACTCAAGACATATGTCTTTAATTTTCCTTTCTTGTTCGGGACTCTGTCAGGACATGACTCATTTTCTAGTGGTTAAGAGTTTACCCTCCTAATACCATTGTACAAAAGAAGGGTAGGCCTAGTCTATTGTATTGGTGACACCCTCAGAATTAATTTGATACCAAACATGTTTATACATGTCATCAGATGGCAAGGAATTCAGTCAAATATTTTCATATTTTTCATGAGATATCATAATATATCAATATAACAACAATGTCAATACTATATTCAAAATTCTAAGAATGGCGATGCTTCAATATTGTGGATATCGATGACATCTCTTGTGTGGAGAGTGAGGTTGTGGGGGGGGAGGGGTCTAAGAATGGCGATGCTTCAATATTGTGGATATCGATGACATCCCTTGTGTGGAGAGTGAGGTTGTGGGGGGGGGGAGGGGTCTTAACATCTCCCCAAGCCTCCCCCAGTGAAAAAGGATGGTGGAGAGCTCATTCATTATCTATCAAGAGTGGGAGGGGGTGGATTGGGGGGGGGTTGAGCAAAAATCATTTGACACTTCAACAGGGGTTCCTTTTCAGCAAACAAAAAGCCTGTGAATTACTATGGAATAAAGGGGATGACTGAGAGTATTGCAATCTGTCTGGGGGGGGGGAGGGTCAACCTATATATGGGGTGCTATTGTAAAATACATCCAACTAAAAGCGTATTTTAATGGCTCTCTGAATCGAGGAGTTTACTCCGTTGACTTTTGCACTGCAGCAACGTCTCCAAATTCAGAGCTCCTTTAAATTGGTATGGGGCTTAGATTAGAGGTAGGATAGAGCAGTGGACCCTGGACATCCAACATTGACATTCATGCCCATGACACTCATTGAGAGGGATGTTTGAGGAAAGCATGCATGTATAGGTAATAGATATTTCATGTCAAATGAATGCATTAAACTTCCCTTCCTTTACAAATCTTTTTTTTTTGTTGCCAAAACCAAAGTGAATTTTGATTTTTTTGATGACATGATGTCATGCAGCCCAAAACCCCCCTCCCCCCCTTGTCATGCTTGGTCATGGAGAGTGGGACCCCCCCTCCCCCCCTCCTGCATGACGTCATTTGTACACAGCCCCCATAACGTTGTGACGGGTTCTCGGCGCGCCAAGGTATCCAGTGTGCCATGAGGGTGTAGCAGCGTGAGGCTCCCATAGAGCGCAATGTTAAACGACACCTTTTTAAAAGCTAACTAAAAATACTAATATTTGGAATATCAAAGTATTTCCAAGACTGAATGAAAGGGCAGGACTCGTAGATGCTTATTCTTAGGATTAGATCAAATTTCTCTAAATCATCTTGTTGTGGGCACCTTGGATAGTCCATGAAACTTGACCATTTGGAGCATTTTCTACTGAAACATGCAAAAACAACCCATGTTGAGCTTGTCAAAATAATCTTTTTCCTCACTGCCCTAGCTTCTATATTCTAGTATATCACAAAGAAAGACCTAAATATCAATTGTATGTACTTTGATTCTTGTTAAATTATCTAGTATGGCCACATGGAGAGTGGAAAGTGAAGTTACGAATCCGTGCACTTTGCTCATTGCGGGAGGAGAGGTGGTGCATGGAGGGGTCAAACAGTTAAAACTTTCTGACATTCGGGGAGTTCTCACAGTCTGGTTTTTATCAAAATGAAGTAGACAATGGGCTTTTTCAAGTCAATATCTGCCCGTACATATTTGGTTCATCCTATAATTCCAAGAATTCCAAAATTGCTTGTAAATTTGGGTTGTTTAACACTGCGCTCTATGGGAGCCATTGCGAGTACACCCTGGTGCAAGCTGACCCCTCTCCTACCAGTAACGCGCTTTCGAGACTCAATCTCTCGTCACCCAATATGGCGGAGTGGGATCTTTTATACTGGATTCTACCTCTTTGGTTACATAACTGATTTCAAGATGGCCACCTCCATACAGGATTGGCTCTGTTCCCTATACCATCAGTACCAGTTGCTTTTTTAGTTTTTAAGGATTTGAGGGCAAATTTAAGTTCATTCATAGTAATTGGAGAGTCAAGGAGAGATTCAGTTGATTTATCAATACAATTTCGGCCCCAAATGGGTAGAAGGCATTATCAGTCCTCTACACAAAAAAGGTGACACAGGCAATCCTGATAATTATAGGAAAATTACTGAACAGCACATGTAAGTTGTTTGAAATCATCATCAATAAGAGACTTAAGTTCAATAATGCTATGCTAAACCAGGATGATCAACTGCAGAATAGATTTGTTGAAGACAGGCGGACATCTGATAATGTATTTATACTCTACACAGCTGTCAAGACAGTACAAGCTGAATGTAAGCCCTTATACTGTTGCTTTATCAATTTCACTAAAGCTTTCGACTATATAAATAGAAGAGCTCTGTTCTACAAGCTGATGTGTAACAAGGTCAAAGGGAAGTCATTACAAATCCTTATGAATCAGTATGCGAAATCCCATTCTAAAGTGCAAGTAAACTCTATCTTAAGTGAGGACATAGATAGTACATATGGTGTACTACAAGGAGGAGTCCTGAGCCCAAAGTTGTTTAACACCTGCTTAGCAGATATTAATACCTGGTTGCTGAGAGTGAAGTATACATAAATGCTTCAGCCTTTGCATATCTTTTGTATGCAGATGACCTGGTATTACTTGTGTAATGGTTTGCGTTCTTATCTAACTTCGATCTAGTTTGGGAGATGTCAATATCAAACAAAACCAGACAAGTTAGCTCGGGTTAGTGCAACCGGCACATGTTTATTTGGAGTTACATATGTTCGGAGTGGTGCTATAGGTATAGCTCGATTCTATTCAGGTGTTGTCCTGACCGCAGCCAGAAACCAACTGAGCTCCCTACGCGGTCCCAGGTAGGGACTGGAGCAGCGAAGACTAGTGTTGCCACCACCCCGTAGTGGCCAGAGATCGAAGCGACCTCTGGTCCTACTGGTGGCAACCGCACCGATCGACCTGCCCTCTCGAATAGGGAGCAAACACTATATACAACGCTCCACGAGCCCCTACACTACCCCCATCGGATATGACTAGGGTAGAAAACCCATAGGAAATAGTCTAAAGAAACTATAATAGGGCTCGAAATGAGTATTTATACAATGGTAGTGTGGAGTGAAGTATAAACAAATTATGTAACATTATTAAGTTAACAAACCTATGGTAGTAAATATTATATACTACTTCGAAGTGAAATAGAATTTTCATCTTCGAGGTTAGGTAAAGTTAAATTATACGACAGTAGTTCGAAGAACATTTGTTATAATATACATGTTACAAATACCTGATTATACATGATGAGTTTTGTATTTAACAAGAACATGTTAGCACAATTACCCGAAAGAAAAAAAATTTTGAACTCACGTATGAGTTAACATATTATTGATTTTTTTTTTGTCAGTTCGTCGAACTGTTTTAGTTTTATATAAAGATATAAGTACCTATTTACACTATGATATGACTATGTCTAGCTATGGAACACGGACGGTGTAGTTTTAGTGACTTAGGAAAATAATATAATAGTACCGTTATTAGATGCCAACTCTTCGAGATGGTTTTACAGATCATAAGGTACATTGTAGTTTGAAAATATATATATTTTACAATATGAGATCAACTCATTTACAAATAGCTTTATAGTAGTAGTCACTTTTATGAGTTAACTAAACATAGCAAAATAGATACAAAATGTGGGGAAGTATGAACCCACTTATTAGACAGTAGATATATATATATATATATGGGTCAGATTTTTGATTTCTACCCACTTTAGGGCACAGAGTCCAAACACGTAAAATTTAATATCAATGAAATGCACTTTATTATATTGGAAGACCAACATCTTGGGCCCCCAAAAAACATGATTCCAAAGTTGTACTCCTAAAATGTCAGTTTTGGTAAGCCATCAATGAAAATCATCTCTTTTCGTGTAACGATGGTCACATTTATAATCTATGTCCATAGCAGACCAGCTGAAAATGCTCATATCACCCTTAAATTTGGTATGCTTATACTTACAATAGTTACCAATGTACATGCCAAAAAGAAATATCCTCTCTCAAAAACTTCTAAATCTATGGATGATCTCAAATTTTTGAAATTTTGAAAATTTGTTGATTTCATCCCAACCTTTGTGCACTTTTCTATAACAACACTAAAATACCTTCTATTCGCCTGAATATCACTCTGAATTATATTTAGGGTTTGTACTATGTAAATCAAGTGCAATTGTACACTTATTGTACAGTATATCTCCTCTGTTGCCCCCCTAACTTTACTCATTCATCACGTATAAATGTGACCATCGTTACACGATGTATATGACATAGTAATAGCATGGATATAACCATTTTCCCTTGTCATAAGACCTTTACACTCACAACATTTGTAGTAAACAGGTTGGGAAACTGATTAAACCAGATATTTACATACTTTGAACCCCGAAAGGGTGAGCACCATGCGTTGAAACGCGGAAATGCTGGATTTTTCACCACTTTTTGCAAGTTCGGACGGACATTGGACCAGGACAAAATATAATTACCACACTCTATATACCTCTATTCAATGCCCAAAGTAGTCTATGAACAGCATAAACATCAACAGATACCATGCGATCACTCTATTTTCCATGGTAGGCCTTCTACTAGACACTACACAAAGTATACCTTTCAGTGCATAAATGTGACCATCGTTACACAATGTATATGACATAGTAATAGCATGGATATAACCATTTTCCCTTGTCATAAGACCTTTACACTCACAACATTTGTAGTAAACAGGTTGGAAAACTGATTAAACCAGATATTTACATACTTTGAACCCCGGAAGGTTGAGCACCATGCGTTGAAACGCGGAAATGCTGGATTTTTCACCACTTTTTGCAAGTTCGGACGGACATTGGACCAGGACAAAATATAATTACCACACTCTATATACCTCTATTCAATGCCCAAAGTAGTCTATGAACAGCATAAACATCAATAGATACCATGCGATCACTCTATTTTCCATCGTAGGCCTTCTACTAGACACTACCCAAAGTATACATTTCAGTGCATAAATGTGACCATCGTTACACAATGTATATGACATAGTAATAGCATGGATATAACCATTTTCCCTCGCCATAACACCTTTACACCCACCACATTTATAGTAAACAGGTTGGAAAACTGATTTAACCAGATATTTACATACTTTGAACCCCGAAAGGGTGAGCACCATGCGTTGAAACGCGGAAATGCTGGATTTTTCACCACTTTTTGCAAGTTCGGACGGACATTGGACCAGGACAAAATATAATTACCACACTCTATATACCTCTATTCAATGCCCAAAGTAGTCTATGAACAGCATAAACATCAACAGATACCATGCGATCACTCTATTTTCCATGGTAGGCCTTCTACTAGACACTACCCAAAGTATACCTTTCAGTGCATAAATGTGACCATCGTTACACGATGTATATGACATAGTAATAGCATGGATATAACCATTTTCCCTTGTCATAAGACCTTTACACTCACAACATTTGTAGTAAACAGGTTGGAAAACTGATTAAACCAGATATTTACATACTTTGAACCCCGAAAGGTTGAGCACCATGCGTTGAAACGCGGAAATGCTGGATTTTTCACCACTTTTTGCAAGTTCGGACGGACATTGGACCAGGACAAAATATAATTACCACACTCTATATACCTCTATTCAATGCCCAAAGTAGTCTATGAACAGCATAAACATCAACAGATACCATGCGATCACTCTATTTTCCATGGTAGGCCTTCTACTAGACACTACCCAAAGTATACCTTTCAGTGCATAAATGTGACCATCGTTACACGATGTATATGACATAGTAATAGCATGGATATAACCATTTTCCCTTGTCATAAGACCTTTACACTCACAACATTTGTAGTAAACAGGTTGGGAAACTGATTTAACCAGATATTTACATACTTTGAACCCCGAAAGGGTGAGCACCATGCGTTGAAACGCGGAAATGCTGGATTTTTCACCACTTTTTGCAAGTTCGGACGGACGTTGGACCAGGACAAAATATAATTACCACACTCTATATACCTCTATTCAATGCCCAAAGTAGTCTATGAACATCATAAACATCAACAGATACCATGCGATCACTATATATTCCATGGTAGGCCTTCTACTAGACACTACCCAAAGTATACCTTTCAGTGCATAAATGTGACCATCGTTACACGATGTATATGACATAGTAATAGCATGGATATAACCATTTTCCCTCGCCATAACACCTTTACACCCACCACATTTATAGTAAAAAGGTTGGAAAACTGATTTAACCACATATTTACATAATTTGAACCCTGAAAGGTTGAGCACCATGCGTTGAAACGCGGAAATGCTAGTTTTTTTACCACTTTTTGCAAGTTCGGAAGGACGTTGGACCAGGACAAAATATAATTACCACACTCTATACACCTCTATTCAATGCCCAACGATGTCTAGCATGTAAATTAAATATAAAATATCCCTGACATACACATCAGAGTCTGTTATACTGTATCAACTATACATAAAATAAAAGTGACCATCGTTACCGTTAAAGCTATTTATATCTGTTGAAGGCCTCTTCTATGGCATCTAGGGTTTTTTGTGGTATCCGGACCGAGTTCTGCTTCCGCTTAGTTGTGCCCAATGCCTTGGGAGGGTTAATTTTACCCAGGATCTCCCAGTCCCGCATCCACAGCTCGTCCTTTATCCTCGGCCAAACAAATTCATTTGAGTCCTGTTTGCGGTTGAGAAAGCGCACCTCGTACTGCTTTTCCTCCCTTTGCAGCACCTGTCCCATGAACACTTCATTGTCGTACACACATGCCACATAAGATCCATTGGCATAGCGGGACAGCTTTCGGATCAAAGGCTGTGGGGGGTCAAGTGGTGCGACATTAGGACCTGGTACAGGGAGGTCGGCAGCCTGTGCAGCGCGCTCCGGTAGCTCCTCCTGCGCTACACCAGGACTTACAGGTGCTTCATCCCGTGCAGCGCGCTCCGGTAGCTCCTCCTGCGCTACTACGGGGTTGTCGGCAGCAGTCGGCTCCGTTGGTTCGTCCCGTGCAGCGTGCTCCGTTTGCTCCGCCTGCGCTACAACGGGGGGATTCTGTGAGCGAGTTGCTCGTGCAGCGTCGGCAGCAGGCTTCTTCTTGGGGAACTTTAGCTCATGCACCTTCCAACCCGAACACCCACGCTGCGATTCACAGTCCTTCCAGCAACACTCCTTGAAGCAGGATGTTTCACGGACAGCCAAGGAACGCCCTTTCTGAACTGGAACTGCAGCGTGCACCCCCAGTGTACCGTACAAGCTATCATCAGCTTTCACTTGATTAACGGTCTTACGGGCAAGGGCGACGTCTTCCAGGGGAATGCACTCATAGTACACCTTGTTGGGCTGGTCCCTGTTGACGAGGTTGTTCGGGTTGTTCCCGATGCGAGCAAAGTCTGCTGCGTCCTTGATCTTGTATTGACGCTGCACAGCCCAGTCGGCGTTTCGCTTGGCAGCGGCACCAATTTCGTCACACGGACCCTTCCCGTGGCCACTCTCGAAGTATGTCCAGGTTGCCCTGTACTTCTTGAGCAGCTCCTCATGTCGACACAAGATCGAGAATATCGATATGTTTCGATATTGGGAGCTCGGAGAGTCCGAAACATAGTGCAGCATCCCAACCCTCCCAGGTAGGTTCCTCTCAATGAACCGAACTATGGCCTGAAGGAAGGCAAGGATGGCACCTGCATCGTGCTTTCTGTCATCCGTCACCAATGCCAGCGAGCGGTGCTTAGTTTCACCTGTGTCCTGCTCCCTGTAGTGGATCACCACTGGATGCAGTGTCACAGGCTCCTTAGCATAGTAAGTACTCTGCGGGCTCTCGGGGTAAGTGACCATCCAATTTTCGGCGAAATCCATTTGGATGGAACACTCTTCGAATGACATAGTCGCACGTAGCTCCCGCACTACTCGATGCTGCGTTCGGGCCCTCTCAGAATGATCGAGGATCGTCGAAAACTCCTCCACCATGTCCGCGATGAACTTTTTCTTTGTTTTGGTTTCGGGAACAAGGCGGAGTTTCTTCGTGAACTTCTTATCCTTTGGGGGCCCGATCGGAACATCGATTAGCTTCCATGTCTCGCATACAACATCTTCCTGTACAACCGTGGTGTTCAACTTCAGTTTGAACTCATCCGCGGTACTCGCACGTACGACGGTATCAGGCAGTTGTTTGATACCGACCGCACGGAGCCTCAGCGCAAAGTTTTGATGTTTTTGGCAAAGGCATTCCGAGGTGCTAGTGAACGATACAGGTACAATGTACCTGTTAGCACGACGCACACAATTGAAGAAGGCCAAAGAGCAGGTGTGCGTCGGGTTCATCTCATTGTACCGCTCACGAAGCACGTACAGGAACTCATTGAGGACGACGGTTTGGTGCTTCACTCCTTTTATTGTCCGGGTCTGTTTTTTGCCGGCAAGCTTTGTTGAGTTCTCAGGGTCGAGGAGGAACTCCAACACTCGCTGCCGACGTTCAGTATCATAGGCAGAGTTTTTGCGTGGATTGGGAGGTGGTGATGTTAGAGACTTGCGGGTGATAGCAAGGTCTTCTGCTAATTTAGATGCCAAGCGTTGCTGCTTGAGATCATCCACCTTACCCAGCTGTTTGAAGGCCTTAACCCGTGCACGGAGTGGAAGGCTTTTGAATCCCTCCGTCAACAGTTTGTAGGCCTTCACTGTTACTTCATCAGCTGGAAGTACTGCTGGTGGATGTTCAGGTGCACCCTCAGGCGCTTCAGGAGGTTCAGCAGGTTCGTCTGGCACTCCAACACTTAAGTCAGCTACCTGCTGTTTGAGGGTTGCTAACTTGGCGTTGAGTAACCGGTTCTTGTAATGCAGCCGGTTCTTCCTCGGGGTGTGTGGACCAGCTTCGGGACTGTAAAGGAGAGGTTGATAGGGATTAGAACCAATGTAACATTTGTAGTAAAACTGCAAATTTGATTCACCAGAATGTAAATTTCAGAGTTAGATCAAATTCAAAAAGGAGAATTCAAGTAACCATAACCAGAAACTTTAAAGTAAACATTAAAGTAAGCACCTAGTAACTAAAGTAACCAGACAACCAAGGAAAGAAGCAATTAAGCAGCAACCCAACTAGGAACTATTTTACCACTACTATACAATTACATTTGTCACACTCATTTTTTGCTGAGCACGTTGCGGGCGGAACGAAGAGCCACATCACTGTAAATCATCATTCAAAAGTAAGAATAATTAAACATCAATCAAACAAGTTTATATACAATGTATGTGTTTGTTATTTAACAAATGCTATGGGTCATTCAAATAATGTTAAAGGGGGGAATATGTTCTAAATACTCACCGAAGGTCCTTGGCCATCTGCGGGGTAATGGGATCATCGCCCTTGATGCGCGGCGACTGCCTGGTACTGGGTTTGGCCTTAGCAGCTGCTTCTCTGCGAGGACGCTTGGGGGCCCGCTCCTCCCCGCTGTCCGATGACAGCAGCATCGGGTCGGCGGCGCTTCTCCCGGACCCTTTACCTTCCTCCTTGTCATCGGCACTGTCGGAAGACAGAACCATCGGATCTTGTGGGCTTGTCCCCGACGATGTTGCGAGCTGCTTCCTGCGCTTTTTGGGTGGGTGTGTAGAGCCACTGTGACTGGAGGAAGATGAAGAACCTGCCCTCTTTTGTTTCTTGGGCTGCAAAAAGGAATGCACAATATAATTTCTATTCATCAGTTGAATACATTTATTGAGGAAAATTATGTCAGATTGTGCAATGTATAGTTCTAGGTTTCAAACATTTTGTAAGCACATTGTATAATTAACTGGAATGAATTATAAAGTTAAAGTACTATGAAGAGATTACTTTATAATAACATGCTTACATTTGAAATATCAGCAATCGCCAGACGACGTCTCAGATCAGCTTGCCTTCCCTTCTCCCCGTCACTGTCAGAGTCAGAGGCATGTGCCTCTTGGTCATGAGGTAGCTGAGGTTCCTCCTGCTGGGTTACCACATCGGCCTCCCGGTCAGTTTGTTGGTCATGAGGTTGAATAGGCTGTTGAGTTGGCACATCTGTCTCCTCTGCATTCGGTTGATGACCCAAGTCAGAGGTCCTCCTCCGGGAGCGGCGTTTATTCTTGTTGGAGAACAGGAGTACTGGTAAAGCCGAGCGGCCAGTACGTCCTGTAGGTGTAGTCCTAGGTGTAGCAGCAGCATTGCCAGCTCTAGGTGTAGTCCTACGTGCAGCGGCAGCATTGCCAGCTGCAGGTGTGGCAGGAGTGCGAGGTGTGCGAGGTACGGGAGGTGCTGCGGGAGGTGGAGGGGCCTGGGGTGCTGGCTCACCGGTCTTGTCCCTCTCCCTTAGGTTTGCAACCCGAACCCTGGTTTGCTCCCTTATAGTGTCCATCTTGTCATGGTCTCCAGATGCCCTGAGGCGGTCTCGCTGAGTCTGGCTCTCTGCCGTGCGTTCAGCCTTGAAGGCGGTATCTCCCAGCTGAGCACGTTTCTTGGCTCGGCTTGCTGCTTTGCGCTGCGCGGGTGTCAAAGCCTGCCCATCTGGCAGCTTCTTTCTCCCCATACTGCAAATGAAATAGAAATGAATCAACACATGAAATTGATATAATATTGTTTTTCGACATGTAACGATGGTCACACAAACTTTTGTAACGACGGTCACTTTTATTTTTGATATAACACTAAACCATGTACATGTTATAAGTGAAAATGTTGAATTAACTCCACCCTATTACCAAGTTGGAAATGAAGTATCTGGTATTAAATAAATGACTATTCCATGGGATGTCAGTACCATAGGGCCATCTTGTGTCCAAATATGGAGAGGTTGCACCAAGGCTTACTGTGTATTTTGACAGGAAAACTGGTTTTGTAACGATGGTCACATTTATAAATTCTGGCTATTGCTGGCCCCAGGAGGGTGCAGACTGTACCAAGACCACTCAAAATTGTACTTAGCATTGGTATATAACATATAAATGGAGTAGATTCACAACAGATATGATATGGGTAAGTATAGAAGAAGAATCAATAAAAATAATTAATCGTCGGTAACGATGGTCACATTTATATGGGTATCAGTAGAAATGGATTTAGTATGTATTAAACTACTATTCTACTACTTCCATTGCTCTGAATTGTTCAGGAGAAGGTACAGGCAGGTTTTAGAGGTTAAAAGGAGTGGGAGTAGAATATATTTCCCACGTTTGGAGGGGTCAGAAGAGAAATTTTCCAAAAAATTACAAGTATTTTTTTATATGAGCAGTTGGTAGAGTGTGACAAAAATGAAAATACCCCAATTAACTTAACCATGACATGTATTCATCTCTACCCTCCCCTATTAATGTGTTGGTAAATGCATTACAATCATCTGACAACGGATACAGGGTGTACAGAGAACCGAGGAATAAATGTGACCATCGTTACCGTAGTATGTGATGTCGGCTATGGACCTAGTTTCTGACCTCTCACTCGAATAGTAATGGCGGGAGCCGGCAAAACACAATGCCAAGCGACGTACGACGGTCACTTTTAACGTAAATAACTGTTTTCGATACACTATTTTTACACCAGAACGTTCCATGGACCTTCATATATGATAACATTTCATCGATTTTCTTCAATTCTTACCTTGAACTCGATTTTGGCGTATGTTTTGTAGAGGTAGATGGTCAAAATCGCCATCAAAATGTCAACAAAGTCCCTCTGCGTGATGCGCATGCGTCGCACTCCGCTCTACTTCCGGCCGGATAACGTACAGCGTGGAACACTTTCCCGCCTCTATTAGGCAAATAAAAGTGACCATCGTTACCGATCGGCTAGGTAGCCTCTGATAGGGGGGAAAGAATGTAACTACCAACGTAACACCTGGTCAATATTGTTCATTTTAGCCCTACATTTGAGTTTCCAAGACGGAATGAATTATTTTTGCCAAACTATGGACATGGGAGGGGGAAATTTACATGTAACGATGGTCACATTTATATTTGTGAAAAGTACATTAATGACTGTGGAGGGAAAACTATTTGCAGTGGAGCCAAAATTTTTGGCACACCATACAAGTCAAACATACCCTACAGGAAGGCGGTATAAGGTGAAATATATTCCCAGTGGTTCCATGGTCATTGAGGAGGTAATATAATAGTGACCATCGTTACATCGTTGATCTATTCCATTAAAAGGCATCAGGGATTGACAAAACCCACCTACCTGACCATCAACCAGAATTATTTTCTCAACTAACACCCAGAACGAAAAAATAAAATTTAAATAGTGATCATAGCATTACTTTTGGACTCCCTGCATGCATCCAAAGTTAGAAAAATGACCAAAAAAGTGGTTTAAAAGGGTGTTTTTCAACTTTGAGAGTCCATATCTCAGGAAATAATCATGCCAGGTGCAAAAAGTTATACTTTTCTGAAAGGTATACATGTCCTCTGTCAAATGACATAAAGAAAGCCAAGTTGGGACTAAGCTGATTTATACCAGGCCTGATAGAAACTGGTAAAACCATGAAAATGCCAATTGGGTAGAAATCAAAAATCTGACCCATATATATATATATATATATATATATATCGATATTGCAATTAAAGATAGCCCACCAGTGTAGTAGGTCTATCTGTACAATAAAAACTAGACTTCAAATGTCTTCTTTTTCATTTCACTGCTTGTCTGCAGATCCACTCGGCGGGTAGGTCGAACTTGGCGGTGGCAAGCCGCGTCGCTGTTATGCTGTGCCCTGATGAAGATGGGAAAATGTAGGTCATCGAAGGCGATTTGAGTCTGCATCCGTCCGGTCATCAAGGCTTCTGCTGCTCAGCTTGGAAAACTCCCAACATAGGTTAAAAGAGTCGGATCTCTAGGTTGGGTCGGTAGTAAATCGATTTATTTCTCCGAAGTCTCCATAGCACAAGCCTGGTCAGACTTCGAGCTCTCGGGAACATCAGGCGTGGCAGAGGCGGCGGATCCGGCCGCTGCGCTTGGACCCCTTAATGGAGAAGGCCTGTTCCTCGATTGCTGCTTCATTAGTAATTCGAAGGCAGCTTCGGGGGTACCATCCCACTTGGAGATGGCTTCAGGTCGCACATGCCTTTTGTGTTGGCAGCGTCTTTCAGATTTTTCTCTGCTGTTCTACGGTCCTCATCAACTTTGGCAGTAGCTTCAGTTGTGATCTGTTCGGTTTCTCTCCGCTGGATTTCATGAAGGCAATCGAAAACGCCTTCAGTCATGCTGCGGAGATACGTCACGCTCTGGTTAAGGTGGCATTCTTGCCAGGCTTCGAACACCTCCTTCTGTATTGGGATCGACTGGGTGCATCGCTCCTTAATGTATTCGTCGGGATCCCTGAGGTCCAGGTTGGTAGAACTCCGTACTCGGTGCAGGATAGGGCGCCAGTATATTCCAGCATTGGAAGGTGGCGGGGGTGCAGGAGCACCTTCTCCACCACTGGCCTCGCTGGACTGCACTGAACTACCGGCTGCAGATCTCGGAGCTGGGCTTGCCGTTGTGGCAGCTGGCACTGTACCAGCCACACTTGGGACAGGCAGTGGTTGGTTCGGATCCCTTATAGCCACCTCCCTACCAGGACCGGGACGCTTGGACTTAGCGCTAGGTGATGGGTTCGAAGGAGGGCCCATTGAACCTCCAACCTTCCCTCCTGCAGTCAGTACTTGAGATTCCACACCAGGGGTCATCACGGTCTGCAGGGCAGGGAAGTCATTTTTCTTCTTATCTCCTTTTACGACTTGTGCGATAATAGCGAGTTTAAGATTTGGCTACTTGTAACGTGTACGGCGACGTGTAGCCTATCCTTCAGCATTGCTGTAGGCGTACATGTTGCCGTACACGTCCTGATCTTAAACTCACTATTATGCACGTTCAATCCTATGGTGATTGGTGTCGGGGGTATCTGGGGTTGATCCACCCGACCTCGGATCCAATCATAATAGCTGTATTCAGTTCTTGATCGAAGTCAAGAAGTCCCCAGCATCCGATTGTCGCATCAGTGGGGAAACTTGTTCCATACCTCGAGGACCAGTCTGGGACATGATCTCTTCGAGGGTGGGGGAACGCTTCCTCTCTGATGCCTCTGGTGGCGCAGGTGACTGCGATTCAGATCTCGAACGCTTCTTGTCCTTATGGCGAGGGTCAACCCCGGGGTGGGGTTTCACCTTGCCATGTTTGTCCAGGGTATCCCAGTCTTTCCTCATGACCTTTACTTCCCAGTGGGTTTCAGGGGTCATGTCAAACCTATGGCATTTCACGTTCCTCGTAAAATAGGCATCTTGTTTGCCCTCGGTGACATGGCAGAAGTACTCCGTTTCTGCTTCAAATTGTACCAGGCTGACATGAGCTTAGTATGCAACTTCTGAACCCGAGACATGGCTTCTTCGGCTTTCAGTCCGTGCTTCTTGATAATGTGCTCTGTCAGGCATCTGCGCCGGCGGGTGACATAGCCATTGTACTTTTTATTTTCATTTTTCTCGTTTGTACATCGGTAGATCAGCGCATGATGCATGTGGGCCTCCACGAGATGTCGATAGAAGCGATCCTTAGTGGACCACTTCTTCTCAGTCTCATGCAGGTTTACACATACCTCGAATGGGCACGTTCTCCGTCGGCTACTATAGTTCAAAGCAGCGTATTCGAGCTTCATCCTATGTTCATAGCCGTAGTACGTCCTCTTGGTTTTCGAGGTGTCACTTAAGCTGGCTACCCATACATGGTAGAACTTCGAAGGTACTGGGTCGTCTGTACTCGATCTCATCCAGTCCTCGTAATCACTTTTGTCATGACGATTCCTGGCAGGCGGGATCAAGTATGAGTCAGGTTATTGTTCACAATGGCCGAAGAACCTCAGGGTCAACGTCTTAAAGCCAGACCTGGTATTAGATCAGATCTCCTTCTGTTCTCTCGTCGTAGCATCCTCGAGGGGCTCGTCGTTGTCATCGATATGCTCCAACAATTGTCGGTTCATCTCATCCAAGGACTTGTCCTTGTCACTGTTCCCGTTTCCGTCCACTTCCAAATGGGAAATCTCACCCTCCTCCGTGACTTCAAAGGCAGGGACCGGTGGTAGAGCCTTTACCTTCTTCGGAGTCATAGACTTCGAAGATGCACTGGCTGCCTCCGGTTCGGGTGAGGTCGATTTGGTCGTTTTCAAACCCGATCTGTTCTGAGCTCGAGAAGATCTGGTGGACGCACCAGAGTCCTCACTGTCGGAGTTGTCTTTTACCTCTTTCTTAGAGAGTCGTTTCTTGTTTCGTCGAGGTTTAATTTCTTCAAAACCTTCCTTCTGATCTTTTTCCTTCTTGAATTTTTCAATATTTTTCCTCAAGTCGGTCTTTTTCTTGAGGAGTGCTCTCCTCTTTTTCTCCATCTCGGCCTGTTTCTTCTCGAGGTCCTCTAGGGTTTCCTCAAGAGGGTCAGGTTGGATAGAGTCAGGTACGGTTTTGGCGTCGGCGTCCTCGCGAGAAGATTCCTTCGCCATTCGGGCATCCTCCTTCACCAGTTCTTCATCCTCCAACAGCTTGTCTTTGAATAGTCGAACTGGCGAGCTGGCCATCTGGTACGCGTAGGTACGCTCTCAGTTTTGGATCGGGGGGTGCTTCTGTCCCCAGCGGTAAATGCTGGGCAGTCGCTCATCTATCGGCATTAGTCCATAGAGCAGAGGAGTATCGAGGGACATTCGAATCCGCTCGTCCTCCGCAATCTCATTGACTACTTGGGTCAATGCGTCCGAGCCGCACATGGCCTCAGCTAGGCTGAAGTAGTCGCACCAGTAGGTATCCCTACTGATGTCGTCAATTTGGTTATCGGACACTCCTTTAACCAATCGCATCTGCAAGTCCATAGCTATGCAGTCAGGTGGCAAACCTCTTCCTCCAAGCATCCGTGGAGCAATCCAGCGGTCTTTTCCTGAAGCGGTACGGATGTACCCCTTCCTAACGTTTATAAATCCCCTCAGTGCTGTGTCGAGTCCGGGGACAGTGACTGGCACTGCGAGGATGGCGTCGGCCGGTTCGGGCATAACTACCTCCACTTAGAAGTCTGTTCCTATGCTCAAATGAACTTGGGAACGGTGACTTGGTCCCACAGGTGTCTGTGGGGCTGGCGTAGAGCCATCAGTGGCAGTCGATGTCGAAGCAAGGACCTTTGAAGTGTCCATTGCTTCCTCAGAGTCGGTAGCTGGGACGGGGTGTCCCTCGGGGTTGGCGTTTAAGGTCGCCGTCACCTGGCTTCTTGGCCATTATGACGGGCCCAAGAGCAGTCAGTGCTTCTCTTCCCTACTTCAATAAGTGCTTGATTCACCGCCTTGCTAAAGAAATGGAGTTAACCCGCTTGGAACTATCCAGTCGCCAAAAGCATGTCCGTCTCATAAAGATCGGGACGCGTGCTGTGAGCGAAAACGGGTGCACAACAACACTCGACGTCACAGTGCGCATGCGCACGGGGAGACTGCGCCACCCCGGTTTTTAACCAGCACGCCATCTTTCCCGCCGTGCCAAAAACTAGTACTACCTTGGGCAGCGCCCTCGGTAGTTCGAGGGTTCTTCTCTCCGTTTGGTTGTTGCGTTGGTGGGTATCTGCGCTGTTCATATCATCGGGAGTTTAACAGAAATACATGCAGTATCGTACGTGCATGTCAGCTTAGCTGTCTGTCACCCACAGGAACCATGAACGGGGTACTTCGGTTCATCCGGCTCTACTTCGAGTCAGCTTCAAAGTATTTCAACTTTCAAAAACAAATAACATTATACAGTAGAGGACATATACACTCGTTGTGTACCAGGACTTAAGTAATGGCAGACCTTATGGCAAGTCGTGGGCTGCGTATCTCTCCTACTCAATATTTCTTTTTCTACCCAGGAGCATGAGTTGGTTTATCAGAGGATACCAGCGTTCTCTTCTTACCTCTACTCCTGTGTCCCGGCGAGACATTTTCCTTGTGATCCGATTTTAGATTCACATCAATTCTCTTGACCTCTCTCGGTGTAGTCTTTTTAGACTTCTTTTTATTCATTTTCCTTGTTCCAGGCGGTGTCTTTGAACACTCGGGTTTCATAAGGATCTCGTCTTTCTCCCTGTTCCATTTTTCTGTGAGTTCTTCACACTCGGCATTGGCTGCTTCCCTGCCTCTCCAACGTCGTAATCTGCACACGTTGGATTTATTGGTTCCACCAGTTGGTAGACTCAATATGTTAATGGTGGACTCGGAAATCTTCGTCACCACATGGGGGCCGTCCCATCCCGAGACTAATAGGGGTTCATGAATTCGAAATACCCTATCGCCAACATTGAAATGTCAATGCTTCAAATAGGTATCATAGCCAACTTTCTGCCATCGAGCATTCTTCATTAATTCAATTCGAACTAGCTCATAAGCTAGTTTGAAGTGATCTCTTAATGACTCCACAAACAGCATGGTGCAGGGGGCTTCAGGACTAATCCCAACTACACCATACACCAAGTCTGCAGGCATAATTATATCTTCCCCAAACACTAGAAGGTTTGGAGAACAGTTTGTCGAGGCGTGTACAGTACTATTATAAGTATGTACTACAAAGTCACATTGCTCATCCCGATCATCTTGGCATGAGTTTACCAAGGGTTTCAGGACTTGAATCAATGTTCTATTGAACCTCTCCACTTGACCGTCAGATTGAGGTCTATGTGTTGGTTCGAGTTTTACATATCGCCAAATAATGACACATTTCTTGCCATAAATTCGACTCAAACTCTCTCCCTTGATCACCATGCATCATCAGGGGTGTGCCCAAGTGTAGGATCCATCCCTTGAAAAATGCACTAGCACAAGTGGCAGCTTTGTGGTTAGGCAGTGGGAATACACGAGTGTACTTCGTGTAATAATCTGAGACTACCGTCATGCAGGTGTTTCCACGATGCGTGGGTTCAAGACCACTTATGATGTCAATGGCTATTCTGGCGAATCTTACCCCGAACAGTTTTTGCATCAACGACATTTTACCCATACCTGGCCCGGGTTTGTTCTTGCCACATTCAGGGCAAGTCATAACCCATCTGGTGATATCACTGCTCATTCCAGGCCAGTAATAGCGTCTCACGAGGCGTTCGAGCGACCTCTTTCCGAAATGTCCCTTAGTTTTGTGGCCATGACAGAAGTACATTATGTCGCGTCTCATTGCCATAGGGATCACTATCTGCAAAATCTTGTCCTTAGTAGGACAAGTCTTCCAACGACAAAGCAACCCGTCTATTATCTCCAGCTCGGTGCACTGAGCTAGAAACTTACGGGTTTCTCGATCTTCAATAGAGATGGCTGGCCTTTCTGGCCTCTTACCACTCTTAAGTAGTTGGATAACTCGTTTTATTGCAGGGTCACTCTGTTGGAATTGCTGGATGGTCTCTGGGGACCATTCAACAACATTTTCCACACAGAGGTCAGGCAATGGTTTGATCCTCCGAGTTTTACCTCGGGTTCAAACCCCCGCTAACACAGCGTTGTGTGCCCTGCAATCATCACAATCAATTTTCTGACACTTTCGTATCGGTCTTCTGGACAGAGCGTCAGCATTTACATGCATTGACCCTGCTCGGTGTTGGATTTGACTGTGTTCCGAACCAAACTCAGATAAATGAGCTAGCCAGCGCCCAATCATCCCTTCCGCGTCCTTGAAGTTTAGGAGCCACTTCAAAGATGAGTGGTCTGTTCTCAACGTAAAGTCGGAACCCCATAGAAAGTGCTGAAACTTTTTAGTATACACCACCACAGCCAATAACTCACATTTGGTGGTGCAGTAGTTTCTTTGCGCTTTATTCAGAGTATTGCTCGCAAAACCAAGAGGAACTTCGACTCCGTCTTGGGCCGCCCCTATGCTATCATTGCTGGCATCTGTATCGAGGATGAAATGCCCATCCGAAGTTGGGTATTTCAACACTGGCGTGTTCGCAAACAAGTCTTTTATAGCTTGAAAAGACTTATCTTGCTTGTCGCCCCATGGGAAACGTTCTTTAGCCTGTCCCGGAGTCCAAGTATCTGCAAAGGATAGCTTACTTTGGAGTAGTTCAGGATAAAGTCTCTATAGTACGAGCAAAAGCCCAGAAAAGAACGTATCTCCCTGGCATTTTGAGGCTTAGCCCATTCCGAAACTGATTGAAGTTTCTCGGGGTAGGCATGAATGCTGTTGGGTGTTATTATTCTACCTAAGTAGGTAATGGATGTTTTAAATAAGATACACTTCCTAGGTTTAAGCTTTAATCCATTGGCTTGAATTTGCTTCAAGACCAATTCAAGATTGTTAGCACAATCCTCAAACGTTTTTCCGAATACGACAACGTCGTCAAGATATACCAGGCAACGTTCCCATAATAGGTCATTTAACATGGTCTCCATCATGGCTTCGAACGTAGCCGGTGCATTACATAACCCAAAGGGTAATACATTGTACTGGAACAATCCCATATGGCTCGAAAAAGCTGTCTTCTCCATATCCTCGGGTTTCATTCCAATCTGCCAATATCCAGACTGCAAGTCTAGAGTGCAAAAATACTTATTCCCCCCAAGGGAGTCTAGAGTCTCGACAATCCGAGGTAAGGGATAAGAATTCTTCTTAGTTACCCTGTTGAGTTTGCCGTAGTCCACACAGAACCTTATGGTTCCATCTTTCTTCGTAGTCATACAAACTGGACTAGACCAACGGCTAGTACTAGGTACAATGACCCCCTGCTTCAATTGGTTGATAATCTGCCTTTCCGCTTCAAGCTTCTTTTTCAGAGGTAACCTCCGGTATGGAATCTTGAAGGGTTTGGCATCTCCGGTGTCGATGCTGTGTAGGACTTTGTCAGTCATACCCACTGGACCTCCTTCCTCACCAAAGGCGGGAGAGTAGGTTGTTAACAGGTTTCGAAGCCTTCTCTTCTCATCAGCATTGGTCAACGAGGAATCATCAACCAGCTTGTCAAGTTCATCTGTCAGTTTCATCACCGACTTCGGGTTAACCTCACTTTCAAAGTGGACTTCGGATGTGCACTCGGCAAGGGACATCTGCCCCACCTGCTCATCTCTATGTAGATAAATAAGATCGTAACTTCGGTTAGTCATGGGAATGACCGCCCAAGCTCCACTACTGACAAGGGTGTTGACAGATCTTAAGAAACTCAGCCTTTCTGGATTGGGTTCGAATACCGCGTCGGCTCCCCTGAATTTTGAGTTTGCGGAACACAACACGTCACAGGTAGTTCCATCTTTCTTCGGGATCTAACACCGCACCATACAGACTAGCGAAGTCCAGTCGAACTATCCCATCATCGCTTATTTCGGCAATGGTGGGGCACATGACAAAGTCATGTCCACCCATTCCGATCTGTATGAAGGTTTTACCAAAAGTCTGCATCCGGCTACCGTCCGCCGTGCAAGCATTTACACCCACAGGGAGTGCATCGGGCTTGCCCGACATCAGTTCGAAGAACTTCTTGGAGATAAACGAATGGCTGGCACCAGTATCTATCAAGAATTCCCTGACCTGTTCCTTCACCGATACAGTGACGTACCATCTTTTCCCTCCCAGTGGGTAAGGATTCTCAGCAAATCGAACCTGCTCCTCCGAGTCACCGAGCTCCCATCCAAAGTCTTTTAAAAAGGCCACACATGGATGGTCTGGGGGAAGGTGTGTCACACTCATCCGGGCCAGCTCTCTGACCCACCCTTCCTCGTCTTTGATGCAGGATTCCTCCCTCCGGCTCCGAGTCCTCTGACCCGCCATCACATCAAAGCTCCTGGCCCCGACTGGATTTAGAGGATCCTTCTCACTTACCAGACTCCCAGGAGAAATTGGCTCATCGGATAGTTCGATCTTGCCGTTTCCGGTATTTTGGCAGTTCCTTTCAGGGATCACATCGTTTGCCCTTAATGTGACCCCCTCTAGTTTTCCTCATTCCCTACTTCGCCCTCGCCTTCCTGGACAGCCGTAACACGGGCGAACATGGGCTCCGAGGCAGTACATTCGTGGGCATAGTGGCCCATTTCCTGACATCTATAACATCCGAGACCGGTCCACCCTCTGACAAGGCCGTCTCATGGTCATATCTTCAGTAAATGTTTTAATCATTTCCTCCATCATTTTACTAACATCCATCTGTGCCGGAGTGGCTACAGAAGTAGTAGTATTGGATGTCATTGGAGTAGGCAGTGAAGAGGACCTTAGACTTCGAGAGTTCGTTCCCTCCGTGGGGGTGGGCTCAGCTTTGGGTCTGAGGTCCCGACCAGGAGTCTTCTTACTGAACATTCGTCGAGGTATATACTTACTCTTCATGTCTCGTTTCACTTGGACAGCAGAGATGCTTTCATCCTCCTCTTCGATCTTGATCACCTCGATATCGGAGTCACCCCCATCAGCCTGATACATGGAGTCGTCGGGGCCATTGCAGTGGCAGCTGCTTTCATGGGGATTTTACCCGCCATCAAGGTTCGAACCTTGTTAAAGTCATCTATTCCTTCGAAGATGTTGGTCAGCCCCGCATTCTTCCCTTTCCAAGCGGCTAGGGCGGCCTGCTGCTGTTCATCATCCCTGAGTCCTTTTATGAACTGAGGTAGTAGGTCGTTAATGAAGTATTCCTCATTCAGACCAACATTGGGGCGGGCCTTATGTAATAAGGTCTGCAGTTCGAATCCGAAAGCCCTGAAAGTCTCTTGGTCACCAAGTTGTACAGGAGTACACTCGCGAATTCAACTAAATCGGTGAATGTGCCACATTCATTGTAGACTTCATTCCATTTGACCACTGCTATCTTCCCTGGTCCGGCCTTCAAACATCTGACCAGGTGTGGCAGTGCTTCCTCAGGGGACCATGTGTTATAGCGCATGTTGTAGGTAAAGTTTGAAAACCATTCCTTCCACATCACAGTCCCGTCATAGGACTTGGGAATGATGGCAACCCTTCGAGCAGCGTTGCTGGTACGTACCAGCTTACTCACTTGGCTAACACTCCAATCCCGAATCGTTTCTTCATTGTGAGCACACCCGGAAGTGTTCGAAGCTCGATTCAGCAAATTATCAAGGGTGGCTTGAGATCGCCTCCTGTTTCCAGAAGATCCTTCAGCAGCACCTGTCGCTCCGCCATTGGGCCTTGGAGCTCCTCCGGCACCCAGATTTTGAGGAGAGGAGTTGTCTTCATATGAGATGTCGGAAGATCCATCCTCATTGGTGCTATGTCCGAACCCTGATAGGATCCACCATTCTCATCAGTGTAGGTTCCCAAAGGGACATCTCCGACACTAAATCTCAGTTTCTTATCTCCACCCCCATCAGATTTATGTCCAGGTTGATAGATACCGTCACCGGTAACATTCGCCCTAGCATCATCATTGATGAATGGGCCATAATCTGGTAATCTCTGTCTCACCAGGGCTTCCGCTGGTGTCGAAGTTGTCATTGGTGCCATACCTTTGACAAATGTTTGATCGGAGGGTATGACATTCTGTTCTTCGAATTCATCCGAATTTGAATCGTCAGTGATGTCACAACTAGCTGGAGTGGTATCGGTATGGAAAGAGTTTTCTTCGCCATCGATATGGACATTATCATTGTTCGAAATGTCGTCAGTTTCAAGTTGACATGTTGTTGTCGTCTTCGGTGGTGGCACTGTATTCTCCAGGCCTGTTACATAACAGTCTAGAGCCTTCTTCTTAGTTAGATGGGCTATCTGCAGACACAGTTCTTGCTGGTGAATTAACAAGTCTTCATTGTTATCCTTTATTTCCAGCATTAACTGTTCGTTGTCTTCGATCATTGCATTTCGAATCTGCACTAACTTCTCGTTGTCTGTTCTCCAGAGATCAATATTTTCTCGGATTTTATCTTCTTCAATTAACAATTGGTTACGCTTATCTTCTTGATCAACCTCCCATTGTTCATATTCGATCTCAAGTTTGAGTTTCTCGTTTTCCAATTCGGGTTTGGTCAGCTCAAGCTTATTTTGGATGACTAGATGCTCCTTTTCCAGAGATCTGTTTCTAGCTTCCTTGTTTTCCACATTCTGTTCAAGATTGTTCAGAGTGAAGAATAGGATCTTTTTCGAGATTTCGTAGACGCAATACTTTGCGTTCAGAATTTTCCTACTTCTTTTGTTGGTCACGTCTCATCATCTCATCTCGATTGATTGCTTGCTGTCGCAAGTATTCTTTTGCAGTCAATCCTTGGCTTTGGCTTCCACCTACATCAAATATAGATGTGCTCAAGCCTTCGAGTGACTTCCTATCTGTAATCGGTGTAGCTGTAGCAGTACTAGTGGTAGTAGCTACATGTCTTCGAAGCGAAGTGTTCATCATCATGATGGAACTTCGAGTTTTTGAATCCGAGGTGGTCGGTTCTGTCAAATCTAATTTCTTCGGATTCAAAGTCAGTAGTACGTGGGTAGTCGTCAACTTGGGAGTTTGAACCTTTTCTGTAAGGGAGTCAGTGAATGTCGTTTAGCCATCTTCGGTTTCGATAGTGAGGCCTCAGTCAAGTTTCCTAGGGTCGCTCCGTCATGGTTCAGTTCGTCTTCTTCTTCTTCTAGGTGCTATAGAAATGTAGGCCTATAATTATGCCTAGGAGGCTTTTGGTCACAGAAAACATTCATGAGCAGGGTACAGCAGTAGCCTACCATGCCCACGAGCATGCCATGCCATGCTCACCTCCAAATGGTGCATTCTGAAGCAACTTTGCAATAGTTTCTCTCCCTGGGTTTCTCCCTCTGTAGGCCTAAACCCATTGCAAGATCTCCTAATGGACTCTAACGGGAGTCCTACATTAGGCCTACCGGGTAGGCCTACCGGTATCTATTTCCTAAATAGGCTAAAAGCAAATCCGTGCAGCCTATCTTTGTAGATCCAGCGGTATATCTCATCACCCTGCCTATTTAGATAACTTTGAGATTAATAAATGTCAAAAATGGTGCATTTTGGTAATTCTACCGGCATGTTTGCTGTCTAACAGTCTTGGATCCCTATAATATAGGCTATAGAACTGCCCTGTGATGTGCTTGTAGGAAACTTTGCTGGGGGGGGGGGTTGGGTGGGGGCCCAGGGGGGGGGCACTGTCGAATCTATGGATACTAGGTGCGTACATCACATTGACTTAGGTACCGCTGGTACGGCGAATATATGCCTGCATCAAAAGGTCACATGACCATCCATTGACCAATCGGGGCGCTCTGCTGGTTCCTGCAAGTTTACCAACGATCTTTGGGTCGGTACCCATGTTGTACTTTGCTGTGCTAGCCCCCCTTTAAGAGGGGCAGAATTTCTCAAAAATACCCCCCTTTTGCCGGGATCCCTTCAAAAATATTGCAAGAAATGTCACTCCCTTTGACAAGATGCCCATTAATTGTCAAAAGTGGTACCCCTTTTGGCGTGTAGCCTTTTGAAAAATTGGGGAAGATAAAGAGAGGCTAAAGAGGTTAACTGGGGGAAAACGACCAAAATTAAACCCCTTTTCCCTTTAAGTTTGAGAAGAATTGGTTTGTTTTTTGGGCCCAAAAACCCACCCCTTTTCCCTTTTTGCCCAAAATGCCCAAAAATATACCCCTATCAACGGATCCGGCAGAACCCGTCCCCGAACCCAAAAAATATATCCCTTTCCCTCACGGGCACGAGAAAAACCTTGTTTTTTGAGAGAAAGACATGGTTTTTGAGGACCGTTTGGTATGGTTTTCTTGTCTTACTATGCCTTTCTGGCGAAAAAACATGGCTTTTCTCAGAAAAACACTGTTTTTCCCAGAAAAAACACGGTTTTTCACTCACTCACTCACTGAGTTCATTTGGCATGGTTATCTCTAGCCTTGGCTGTCACTAGTTTCTACGTAGTTCAACATGACAGCCATGTCTTCTCTTGTGATCTACTGCATCTGGTTAACATTTGGCACGTGGGGGACTTCTATCAAACACGAAACTGAGAAAAGAACGGAAAACAGTGGAGGTGCGACTATGGGAAGCTAACCCAGTGAACAGCAAATGTTTAGAGAACGTTCGTGAACGTCATTTTAAAGCTAGAAAGTGAACGTTAGGTTTTGATGTTTTCCAACATAAATGAAATGTTCAGCAAACGTTTACTAATGTCCATAAAAGCTTTAAAACAAACGTTCATAAATAATGTTTTATAACATCAAACAAACATTTAACAAATATTTGTTAACATCAACAGTAATTTAGAATGTAAACATTCATTCCAAACATTTTAAAACATAATAAAACATTCAACAAATGTTTATAGAATGTTTTCTAACATTTTTATACGTTTGTGTTATACATATCTTCCCCACAAGGTGACAGGCCAATCGATGGGGAGATTTTCCCTGTATGTTCTGTAATCTAAAGTTGCTTTAAATGTATACATTATCATATTTTTGCTTACTTCATATATCCTTGGATCAAAACTTTAATTCCAAGTCATGCTTGATAGAATATTATCATATTCTATTGGATTAAATGAAATAATCCTGATGAAGACACCCATTGCTTGTTACCAAGAAATATACATATTCCCTCTGAGGACAATGTCCTCTTGCACCAGTCCTAGAGATTTTTGCTCAGGGATTACAGGTATAATGTGCTTCAGGAGAATTCTATATTAAGATACTTCTATGTGCACAACAAATGATTATGTTCTGTCATTAATTTGGCAGGCACGCTAGTTTGGGCAATAGGTACCTATACAAAATACAAAGTCAAAATACCCCAGCGGTTATGCTAGTAGAAACGTTTAAGAATGTTCTCTAATGTTTTTGAATGTTGAAAATTATGTTAGAAAACATTTTAAAATGTTAGAAAAAAATGTTTGTATGAATGTTGTAAAACGTCAGAATGAGTCAACGTTTTAACGTTAGAATAACATTCAAAACAAACATTTGCAAACTTTCAAATTATGTTGAAAAACGTCAGAAACCGTCTTTTTGTTCACTGGGAAACAGCAGGAGAATTGCGCAGGAGAGAGTAAAACATGGTTTTTCTGGCGATTGGCATAGTTTTATTGAGAAAGGCACAGTAGAGGCAGAAAAATTGATTTTTTTTCGTTAGATTGGCATAGTTTGTGGTAGAATGGTTTGGTTTCTGGTAGAATGGTATGGTTTCTAATGAGAAAACCATGTTTTATTCTGAGAAAAAACCGTGTTTTTCCAAAAGAATTCCCAAACAGCTTGCCATACCTGTCCACGCCCCCAGCAGGCCTATCATGTACCATACCCTGTCCATGCCCCCAGTATCATGTATCATACCCTGTCTCATGCCCCCAGTATCATGTACAATGCCTTGTCTCATCCCCAAGGATAACATTCCCTGTTAAAGGGGGGCTGGCAAATTAAGCTACCGATTCAAACAGCGATCATAAAATCACGGGAATCAGCGGAAAAATCGCGATGCCCTGATTGGTCAAGGGGTGGTCACGTGACTTTTTAACAGGTCTAAGCTAGTATAGAAATGATTTTTGACCCGGAGTCATTTTTGACCCTGCCTCCAACGATCCCCCCACTTACCCTACTTTTCACCCCAGAGTCAATTTATGACCCTGTCCCCCACCCCTCCCCTTCCCCCTCTCTCTGCCTTATCAGTTAACCTAGATAAGTGGCCTCTCCCCTATACTGACTTTCAGTTTGACCAATCAGGAGCAGCTCAGAGTTGCTCCTAGTGTATCTTGGACAATAATTGGGTGATGTGTATGGGTAACCGGGGCATTGTTTACTCTGACAACAGTGTGTTATTATGAGTAACTGGCAGTTTCACCTATGGGGATCTTCAGACTGCATTGAAATAAAATTATTATAATTATTCTGAACAGTGTCAAAAAATTATAAATAATCTGTGCGGTACCTCCATACAGGGATGGTGGGTGGGGAATATTTTTGATGTGGTGCGGTGGGTGTCCGGTATCAAAATATTCTCAGTGGGCTGAATTAGTTAATTTCAGAGGGTAGGCCCCTTCTATAATTAATTTAGTCCATCATTAATTTTTATTTTGAATAAAAAAATTTACAAACGTGGATAATAAATATAAACAACTGGGTTTTAAATTTTCTCTGGTTCTATAAATTTAGCCACCAGGGCTAAATTTGTTAACATGTCATTATTCAGGGCCAATTGTAGGCCTAGGCACTTGTAGGGGCCGGTATCGTCGTATATATATTAGTGCCGTTCATCCGAGAGACGTGTTCGTGTGGTGCCTGTTCCTTCTATGCCAGCTTGGTACAAGAGGGGGCGGCACCATGCCTCGCGTCCAGCTCCTACTAAGGAGCCGGACGAGCGGCAGAAGGTGACTGGACCTAGTCCAGTCCAGACGCGCAGTTTAACCTGTAGACTAGAGTGCAATAAAGTCCTACCCGAGAGGTAGGGGTTTCTGGGGCTTTGCCCAACCCGAACTACTCGTGTTGTGTTGGTATTTCTAGTGGTAAGCCATTACACTGGTGTCGTGACCAGTTGGTATAAAACTACCCCGGCCTATTTGAAAGCCAAGGAACAGGTAGAGTTACAAGCTAAGCGGCAACATGAACAATTCATGGCGGCCCAATTAAAAATAGAAGAGGAAACTAAGTCTCGGATCGGAAAATTACGTTCCGATGAGCAGGAGGCGATTCTAAAAGAATCTGACCTAAAGTATCGTCTAACTTCGGCAACCCATCGTTTGGAAAGGAAGGAGAGAGACGAACGCGAGAAAGAGAAAAGATTGGCCGAGTTGGAACTCGAAGAAGCCAATAGACTTAGAGCAATCGAAAAGGCTAGAGCCGAAGAAGTTGCTAAGACCCGGGATGTAAACAGATTACAATCCGAGTTGCATGCTATGGAGGAGAAGCTAAAGAAACTTCAACTCCGAAAGGCGGAGACAGAGGCCAAAATGGTCTCGGAACAAGCCGAGATAAGGAAGGAGACCAACGAGTACCAAAGGTCTCAGAAAGAAAAAGGTGAAAAGTACCGCTTATTAAAGGATACTTTTAAGCGAGAGGCTTTAGCCGCTCAGGAAGAACGAAACCGAGCTGTGTCGGAAAATGAAAAGATTCGATCCGAAATCTTAGCAGAAAACGCACAGCTGAGGGAGGAACAGCGAAACCTGACCACAGATCTAGCTACCCTCACAATAAATAAGTCTGCCATGGAGAGTTATTTACAAGAGCAGGAGCAAGCGAATGCCCCTCCGGCGAGTAAAGACACAAACCCGAACTCGACTTTCGTTAAACAGGGCGACCCGGTCTCCTGTTCTACGCCGAAGCATCCGCCGTATAATCCTTTTGTCAATGATAATGCGACGCGGAATGTAGATCAAGGGGGAGTTTATATTAGAACCCAAGATAAACATGGCCGAACTAGTAGAGTCCGGATAAGTCCCCATAGTCCACAATTTGGACCCGGACTATGTACCACGGGAAGCCTCTGACAGTAGTGCAGAGACTAACGGATTCCACATACATGTGGATCCGAGTGACAGTGTGGGGTTGGGAGCTGGTAATGACAGCAACCAACCCAATCCATCAAACGATGGCAGTCATCCGACGGGTAACCAGCCTTCAAGCGGCGGTTATCAAAGCACACAAGGAGGGGGCGGTACCCCGGGTCCCACAGGCTACAGTGGTACCTCGGGTCCCGGCCCTAACCAGGGTGGCGCGGGTTATACGAACCACAGTGTGCCACAGTGGACGTATACGCAGCCACCACCACCACCTCCACCGGGCAATACGAGCTTCGGTGGTATAGGGGGCAACCGAACCTTGAATGAAACAAAGGCGGTTGAATGGAGCAAACAGCAATGCACTAGATTGATGTATGCTCATAATTCTGCCCGAAGGGTAGCAGTTATTCCAAAAGAATATGACGGTACTCGACCTTGGAAAGAGTGGTTTGAAGACTTCATCGATGTGATGAATTGTAATGGGTGGACCCCATACGAGGCCAAGCCACATCTGGTAAGATGTTTGAAAGGCGGCCCAGGTCGCATGGCTGTAGAGCAATGGCGGACCTGGTATGGTCTCGTTGGAAGTTTTGAGCAGTTGGTAGAATCTGCTAGTGGACTGTTATGCAACATGGTCAAGGAGGACCCGATGGTCCGTTTCAAGAAACGTACACAGAAGCCTAACGAAGCTTTCCGAGCATACGGTATGGAGCTCCATGCCCTGCTAAGCAAGGCCAGACCCGGTACTGAAAACCAGGACTGGTATATGGACGATTTGATCACACAATTCGTCAAGGGTCTGAGAGACCGAGATGAGCAGATTGCTGCCAGGGATACCTGGAAAGAAGGCGTAACACTTCACGACATATTTAATGGTATAGATATGGCCGTGAAGAAGCGAACGAAGTTAGCCGGAGACATACCGAATGCCAGCAGCTCGGCTCCCCTGGTGTCAGTAGTCCAGCAGTCTGGGGCACAAGTCCCCTCAGACGATTTCGAATTGATTGAAATCGAACAGGAGGACGGAACCTTCTGTTCGGTTCAATTAAGGAAGAATACTACGGGTAGAAAGTATATTCCAAGGAAAGCTCTCAATAAGCCAAGGGACTCTAGACCACCACCCGAGGTCAAGAGTGACCCGAAGGCCAGTGAGAAGGCATCCAAACCTTTCGTAAGCGCCGATAAAGTGAAGGGTCAGTCCCCGGACATGACCAAACTTATGGAGGACATGTGTAGGAAAATTACAGATGCCATCCAAGCCAGTCGGCAGAGACCCCGAGTGGATCGCCGAACTGTAAAGTGTTTCAGGTGCCAGCGCATGGTACACTATTCATCTGAGTGTACCGCTGCTAAACCGGTAATGGCTGCCTTCTATGAAGCCGAAGACAATGGCGAAGGAAGGGAGAACACTACGGATTCCACTGACGTGGAAAACTAGTGGGGGTTGTATCAACGGCATCTGATACGACCCCAAGGAAGAACGAATGCCAAAATGCTACCGGGGGTAACCCGGTGGAAGATTTCGAATCAATTACACCTGGAGGCCGGGTGGCCGGGGGTGCGCACCCCTGCACCTTGGCCGGGGCCGGGGACCCTAGTGTTTGTATGTATGAGAGTGAATATATGGAGGCGAGTGGCCACACTAGGGGAGAGGAAGGATGGATCAAAGAGTTGATCCGAGTGTGTGGGACACGCCTTCCCCCAAGTCATCCGTGTCTGGAATTCTTGAGAGGACTCGGATTGAATCTTGGTGATTCGGGAGACTTTCGCCAGTTTACCAGTAACCCCTCACCCTTAGGGGGGAGACGGTGGTATGTACCCATATCTGTGGAAGGCCGGGTAGGAGAATTCTTGGTGGATACCGGAGCTAGCCACTCCTGTGTGTCCAAAAGGTTTTTCGACTCGGTGGCCAGCAGCCATGAGAACCTCAAAACGGGGGTAAATGCTTGCACGGCCGACGGAAGCAGCATGCGTACATTTGGTAGGACGTTTATGCCTATCCGTATAGGAGGCAAAGAATTTGTTCTTTCGCCAACTATAGCAGAGGTTAGTGATGACGGAATCCTCGGACTGGATTTTGCAAGCTTATACGATGTCCTTTGTGGCGGGTCCATGGCTCAAAGGGATGAAACTGGAGTCTATGAACCCGATACGGTGTACTTGTCGAGCGTCGGGTTAGACTCAGTGGATACATTAGTGGCTAATGCAGCTTGGACTGTATTACCCATGACTAACCGAAGTGGTTCAGTAGTCTATTTGAGGCGAGGCGACTGTATTGGGAAGATGAGCTCGGTAGAACATGTCGCCGAGGCCAAATTCAATAAACCACTGAACCCTGTTAGTAAGCATCCTTTGGATGAAGAATTCCAAAAGCTGATTGATCAGTCTGATTTAGAAAATACGGAGGATAAGGATTGCCTGGCGAAACTCCTACAGAAGTACGAGAGTGCTTTCGGTAGGGAGGGAGGACCGGTGGGTAGATCCGATAAGGTGTTGCACACCATAGATGTGGGCAACGAGAAACCTTTTAAAATTCCGTATCGTAGACTTCCTCTAAAGAAGAAGTTAATTTGCGAAGAGGAAATACAAAAACAGTTAGACCTAGGGGTAATCGTGCCCAGCTCGGGTCCCTGGTCCAGCCCTGTTTGTATGACCACTAAGAAAGACGGTACAATCCGCTTTTGTGTCGACTACCGGAAACTGAATGGTATAACTAAGAAGAACTCGTATCCTTTACCAAGGATAGACGAGACTTTAGATAGCTTGGGCGGAAACCAATGGTTCTGTACCTTGGATTTACAGTCCGGGTATTGGCAAATACCGATGCACCCCGATGACAAGGAGAAGACAGCATTCTCCAGTCATATGGGGCTATTCGAGTATAATGTCTTACCCTTCGGATTGTGTAACGCCCCCGCTACATTCCAGGCTATGATGGAATCCTTACTGAGTGATCTTTTGTGGAAGAAATGCCTGGTTTACTTGGATGATGTGGTCGTGTTCGGCAAATCGTTCAAGCAATGCCTGGCGAATCTGCAATTGGTCCTCGACCGGATACTATCAAACGGTCTTAAACTTAAACCCAAGAAGTGTAATTTGTTTAAGAAAACCATTACATACTTGGGAAGGATCATTACTCCTAACGGGGTGAGTGCGGATCCGGAAAAATTAGAAGCTGTAGAAAATTGGGAAAGACCTACGAGTGCTAAGGAGGTGAGATCATTTTTAGGATTCTGTTCCTATTATCGTGATTTCATACCAAATTACTCTCGTGTGAGCTTCCCCATGCAGTGTTTAGCTCACTGGACTCCGGGTAGGGCACGGGACCCTTTCCCATGGACCAGCGAGCAAGAAGAATCTTTTAATAAAATAAAAGATTTGTTTAGGAATACACCCGTGTTGAAATATCCCACTCCCGAGGGACATTTCATCTTAGACACCGATGCGAGCAATGATGCAATTGGGTCAGCTCTCTCTCAGGTCCAAGGGGGAGCCAAAGTGCCAATAGCATTTGCTAGCAACACGTTAAGCAAGACACAGCGAAATTATTGTACCACCAAGCGAGAACTCCTCGCTGTGGTGGTGTATACGAAGAAGTTCAAGCATTTCCTTTGGGGAAGTGACTTTACCTTAAGAACCGACCATTCGTCTCTTAGGTGGCTCCTTAATTTTAAGGACGCCGAGGGGATGATAGGACGATGGTTAGCTCACCTATCCGAATTCGGATTAGAGCATAAGCAAATAGTACTAAACATATCAATGCGGATGCCCTGTCGAGACGACCCATCCGAAGGTGCCAAAATGCCACTTGTGATGACTGCGGAGCCCACAATGCTGTGGTAGCTGGGTTGGTATTTAATCATACCACCCCCCGTATCCCCTGGGAGGAGGCTGTGTGTAGCTATCTTGATTGGTCCCTGGAGACCATAAAGAAGTTCCAACAGTCGGATCCCACCACTGCGCGCATAATGGAATACCTACGGTCAGGTATTAAACCGGCAAGGCCGCTAGTATCCCTAGAAGATAGGGAGGCGAGGCGGTTGCTAGCCCAATGGACCGAGCTAGAGATCCGAGACGGCATACTGTGCAGGTGGAAGACAACTCCCACCAACGGTAAGCTGTTGCAAATAGTGATACCCACCCCGATGAGGAGGGATATCATGTATTATTGCCATGGCCATCAAACAAGTGGCCATTTCGGTAAGAAAAGGTCAATAGAGCGCCTACAAAGCGTTACTACTGGCCCGGTATGAGAGGCGACCTGCTTCGGTGGATCGCCACTTGCCCGGATTGCTGTAAAAACAAGCCGGGACCCGGCCTGGGTAAGCAACCCCTATCCCAGGAATTGTTTGGTATCAGATTCGCTCGAGTGGCGATAGATATCATCAGTGGAATTAAAACGACGCCCCGAGATAATACTTGTATGATGGTCGTAACCGACTATTATACCAAGTACACTCGGGTGTTCCCCCTTCCTAACCACAAAGCCGCCACGTGTGCGGAGGCATTTGTGAAAGGCTGGGTGCTACATTTGGGTGTTCCCCTCATGATGCACAGCGACCAAGGAAGGGAGTTCGAGTCGGAGCTATGGCAGGAAATGTGCCATTACCTAGCCATTTGCAAGACCCGAACAAACCCATACCGACCACAGTCGGATGGACAGGTAGAGCGTTTCAACAGAACCCTCATACAAGTGCTAAAGCCCCTGGTCAATACCCACCAGGACGACTGGGATGAACAGTGTGAGTTTGTGGTACATGCCTACAACAACACTGTCCATTCATCCACTAATTGCACTCCCAACTTGCTAGTGTTCGGCGAGGACATCATAATGCCCGCCGACTTAGTGTATGGAGTGGTTGGTATAGACCCGGAGGCGCCCTGCACTGTGTTGTTTGTGGAGTCATTAAGGGACAGGTTCAAACAGGCATACGAGGCCGTTCGTAAAGAACTGCTGAAGAGTGCGAAGTGGCAGAAGGTGGGTTATGACACCAATGCTAAACGAACTCGTTTTAATGTAGGGGACAAAGTCCTAAGGTACTATGAGCAGCTGGAGAAGCTGAAGCTCGTAACGCCTTGGGAAGGTCCGTTTAAAATAATTCGTGTCATCTCCGAATCCACGGTGATGATGGAGGACTGCCTAACTGGTAGGAAATGGAAGACAAATGTCGGAAAACTTCGGCCCTGGAAGGGACGCGAAGAGGCGGAGAGGGAGTTCGGCTACAAACCACCTGTATCTGTCCCTAGTGGACCGAGCGTGGTAGTACCGACGAAACGCCCTAGAGGCCGGCCGAGAAAGACGCCGGGAGACGAGGGTATGGTGAAAAAGAAGACGAAGGCCAGGAAACGACCTAATCGTAAGAAAAGGAAAAATGTCTCGCTGAGTGAAGGCATTACGTATGGGAAGGTGCCCGCAGTGGCTAAGCGGAATCCGGAAAGGGCCGTACGTAAAGCCGGGAAAAATAAAAGGCTAACCGAAGGTGTTAGACGCAGTCCCCGATTGAGGTCTGCCGTAACCTAACTCAGTACACAACGAGCTGCTGCGTGTTGTCCGCCATAGGCGGGTAACATACGTTCCACGGCTGGAGATGTCGAACGTGCCCTCCCCGGGGAGCTGTATCCCGTGAGCGGCGGTCGGATTAACCGGTACATTCGCTTTGAAGCGTTGTATAAACCGCCAAACTCCAGCAGATAGCACTCGGGTGGTAGGCCACGTCTCGCATGTCGAGTCGAATGTTAGTTCGGATCTAGTTCCCTAGGTGGCGCCGCGGGTGCGGCGGGAAAGCTTGGAACTAGGTCACCGGATAGCCACGGCGGGATCTCGCGAGGCGAGATGCGTGACGTCATACTGGTCATAACTAGAGCGGACTCGTGGTGGTTAGACGCCACCCGTTTTTGCTCTAGTTAGTGTTGGCAGTTTACAGGCCCCTAGCTGTCGGTTAGCTTGCCTAACATCAACCTTTTGTTGGACGAATCCTTCGGGAGGAGTCCAACACAGACGCCAATTCGTTTGGAAGTCGCCCTCAGTGCCATGGCACAGGGGACGATTGACGCCGCGCGTCAAACTGCCAACGTTCTGTTGGAACTAGGCGAGGACCCGAAGGTCCCGTCTCGGGTCGAGGAATCTATGGATTCTTCGACAGAGGAGGCCGCCCGGACGCTCTCGGCTATGGCCAAGGCCACCGACCGGGAGAGGATGCCACCTCCACCACCACCACGCCCTGAGCGCTCGTCTGCAGCCGCCGCTTCGGGTAGCAAAGTGGATGTCCTGGACATTCCAATGTATCCTCCGGGATTCAAGACTCGGATCGAACGTATGGTACACGTCGATCGCGAGGCCGGTGTTGTGTACACCTCCTGGGGGACCTACATCCCCATGCACGCCTCCATGTTCGGATGCGGACCATTGGCGGTGGAGCAGGGCGTGCCCGAGCCCATACCAGATGATTTCAAGACTCTGGTAATGGACTCGTGCAGTGACGAGTTGGCTGACAATATGCCAGTCTCTTGGCTTCGCAACTACCTGAAGTTAGCGGAGAAGATGGCGGTCAACGAGAGTCTGGCCCGAGCTGTGTTGATCTCCGAGGGCATCACCCGAAAGGCCTCGGAGTTAAGGGAGTCTGAATCCGACATGGATACAGACTCCACAGTCACCTTGTCGTCGGTGGAAACCGACCGGGTCAAGCGATTGACCCGTAAACCTGCGCCTAAGGGTCCTCTCACCGAGAGCGATCTGGAGGCTGAGGATGTCCGCATCGCCGTCGAGAGGTCCACAACCGAGACCGACCCAGCTGCCGACATCCCGGAGGCACCTGGCGAGATCTCGGAAGAGGACATCTCGCGCCAGCAGGCTGCTGTGGAGGCAAAGCGAGCCGAGCTTGCCAAGCAGCAGAAGGAGCTCACCGCAGCTCGCCGGGCCCATCGCAAGCAGCAGGCCCAACAGAAAGCCAAGGTCTCTTCCGACTCTGACTCCCCGGTCAGCGGAAGGAGGTCCTGAGATGCCGGCGCAGCCCACCAAGGTTCAGCGCCGGAAGAAGAAGAGCGGAGCGAAAGCGTCTCCGGCAGAGCCCACGCCCCCCACCAAGCCGAGGGGTAAGGGTCAGCCGAAGGCGCCCGCTTCCACCACCACACCCTCAACCACCACAGTAGCCACCTCGGCTGTAGCTTCCACTGCCAGCACCAGCAGAAAAAGCGCCAAATCCTCTGCCAAGGCTTCGGCTGGTACCACCACCACCAGCCGAGCGAGCAGGGGAGCTGGTATCTACAAGGACAGTGAGGATAGCGACAGCGATCCAGAACTGCCCGAGTCGGCCAAATCTGATTTGGAGTCCGTGACAACGTGGGAAGAGATGACCACGGATGTCCCGAAGGACGACAATCAGAAATGGATGTGGAAGAATGCAGCCGAGGGGTTCAAAGAACGGACTCCTCGCTGCTTCGCGGATTGTGCCTATGACACGGTCCACTACATGTGTCCTGGCGCCGTCAATAAGGACGGTGATAGCGATGACGAGGAGTGGATGAAGTCCGGCCCCTCGGATACGCCTGTAGGTAAATTCTACCTCATTTGGATTGATCAGCTGAAATCCAAATTGGGGTCGATTTACAGCTACGAGGCCCGGACGAAAGTTCAGTGGGCAATGACCCAATGGGGACCAACCGGCAGCCGCCGACGGTGCCCATTCGAGTCATGCCAGCTGGCTCTCACGGGTGAGAAGATGTTCGAGACGAAGCCTCGCTTCGCTCGCCACATTGTTGAACATCACATGCACCACAAGCCTGTGATGATGTGTGTGCTTGGGGACCGCCCGAGCAAACATTGTGATGGCTCGTTCAGCACTCACCTGCGCCGAGACATGGCTCTGCACTTGCAGAAGGCCCATGGCATCGACCTGGAGAAAACCAGGAAACGAGCCATCAAGTGCTTCAACGAGCTCCTAGCTAACTGGGCCTCGTTGAGCGCTAAAGACGTCAAGGAGCAGGCATTTCGAGACCGGATTCTGCTCGTGGAAGAGCGGCAACTTGTTGACCTTCTTCCAAATCAACTTCTCGTCCACGAAATTCGGGATGCCCAGTGAGGTGCACCTGAAGGTGAAAAAGTGGCGAGGGGATGATAAGCGAGAGAAGGCCAAGGCCCGCTCGAAGGGTCCCGGCGGAGGCACAACAACAGCTACCGGTGCTTCCAAGAGGACCCGAGCAGACCGGTCCGTGAGCCCTTCGGGTGGCAAGGACCAGCCAAGACCAGCTAACCCAGCTGATCGTCGCGAGTCGGGACAACAAGTCTCGGCTCTGGATATGCCCAGCAACCAGGCCCGTAGGGCGGTTAGCCAGGCAACCACACCGGCGACTCCAGCCACCACCTCTACACCTGCACCCGCGGAACAACGCCCGGGCGAAGCCTCTGGCAGCCAGGATGATGGGGGCGAAATCCTCGCTCCCCCATCCGAGTATTCGTCTTTTTGGGCCGGAGAGGGATCTTCCGGCAAGCGCCCCACGTATAGTGAGTACGCGGCGAAGTTCCCCGCAGTGGGACCAGCTGGACCCGAGTCGCAGGTCCTTACCTCCCTGGGCCGGACCAAACCCCGTGGTAGAGGCCGTGGTGGGCTGGAGTCCACCCGAGCTTCCCCGGGTGGTGGCCGAGGCCGGGGCGGTCTAACGGTTGAGGGCCCGTCTGCTCCTCCAGCAGGTACTCCGCCTGCCTCAGTGGAAGCCACCGCGCCTCCACCAGTCATAGTTCCACCAACGGGCCCTCGGGTACCCCTGATGGAGCTAATTTCGGATACGCTGTCAGGTCTTCAGGATCCGAACACGTTTGTTGACCACCGAGATATCCAAACGGTTCACATCCAGAATGAACTGATGGCGGAGTGGCAGGCATTGCACCGCCAGAAGTCAGTCGACTACTGGCGGGCGATGACTGAAGCCACCCTCAATCTGGTATACGAAATCCAGAAGAGGGAGGAAGACAAGATCAGGCAGCTGGAGAAGGACAGAGTCCAAGAGGCACTCGAATCCTGCCGGCGTCAGCAGAAGGAAGCTGAAAAGCTTAAGGAGTTTCACCAAGCTGAAAACGCCAGATACATACATAGGTTCAAGGAGGCTGACCTCAAGTTTTTCCTGGCATTCGGGAAACATCTGGAGGAGTGGGACGGCTTACCGTCGTCCCTTATCTTCATACCGGATGTACCCCGGGATGCCCCACCGGTCCCGGTTACTCCACCGGTTCCGGCCACTCCACCGGTCCCGGCTGCTCCGCCAGTTCCGGCAGCTCTCCTGCTCCCGCCCCCTACTGTCACCCGGACTGTTCCAACTGCCACGGTTGCTCCACCAGCATCCGAGGCAATGGACAGTCCATCCGCGGTGATGAGGGCCTTGAGCTTGGAGAGCGATACGCCCAGCGAGGCTTCCGCGGCGCTCTCTGTGAGCAGCTGTAGCAGCTCGGCTCCATCTGCCTCAGTGGAGTCGGCTGAGAAGATGGACACGGATCCGGAAGATCTTTAAGTGTCCATCTGACGGTGTCTCCTTTGTACCCGAGGGTAAAAGCATTTAATATGCCAGAGGCACTGTTCCTTACGCTGGACTCCTAATATCTGGAACGTAACCTGCAGCGAAGATGGACGCTAAACCCGACACGCCAAAAGGGATTACCACACCTACCCGGGGCTCCATCTTCCCATCTTCATCAGGGCACATCACAACAGCAACGTGGCTTGCCACCACACATATGTCGCCGGATGGAGCTGCAGAAACCAGTCGTTCCAGATTCGCCGGAAGTCCGGTATATTGTAAGGGTGATCCTGCTACCCTGGTAGGACACCTATATTTATCAGTATTATTATTTTTGTATAAATATATTTTCATACCAAATCTATATTCTTGTAGTAAAACAAACAAAATTTTTTCTCGGGTTATCTACCCCACCTCGGGTCGGTTAGTTAATACTGTAAAATTTTATTCATATCACCTGATTACTCGTCTACCACTTCTTAATGCGTCTGGTTTATAATAATAACACTATTGTAACACTGTTACTACATATCACCATAGGTCGATGGTGCATAAGGCGCCACTTCCTATTCGTTATTATTAATTATCATTACTTCGGGTTATATGCGACGATGCCTCATTATGTACATATTATTTATAATGCCCCTAGATGTTCTATATCCTATACGAACTGTATATATAGACTTACCTATTTGTGTATGATATTACTGTATAAAGCTAAAACAATAGGTATTTGTTAATCACACCTAACCCTAGGTATAGTCTAGTGGGGGTGGTGTAGGGGCCGGTATCGTCGTATATATATTAGTGCCGTTCATCCGAGAGACGTGTTCGTGTGGTGCCTGTTCCTTCTATACCAGCTAGGTGTCGCTTTGTGATACCCCGTTGGTACAAGAGGTGGCGGCACCATGCCTCGCGTCCAGCTCCTACTAAGGAGCCGGACGAGCGGCAGAAGGTGACTGGACCTAGTCCAGTCCAGACGCGCAGTTTAACCTGTAGACTAGAGTGCAATAAAGTCCTACCCGAGAGGTAGGGGTTTCTGGGGCTTTGCCCAACCCGAACTACTCGTGTTGTGTTGGTATTTCTAGTGGTAAGCGAGCCAAAGAGCCACCCAACATATAAGTCAATACGAACCATTACACACTAATTTATATTGTTATGATCCTGTACTGGGTAAACCCCTGGTGGGGAAAATTGGTTTAATTGTACGTGGCAATTGCCCAGTACAGGATCATATGCCTGGGTATCATCTAATGGACCAGTGCATCACTCACATTTAGGCCCCTGGGGGCATTTGTATGGAGCCTCTGGATCCAATTAAATTCAATCAGGTTCCGTAGGTGTTTGGCCCTACTGGATTTTGAATTCGCGTGAATAAAATCTACCACATGGATGGTCAAGTCCCTGTGTTTGTAGTCTTGTCCACGGCTGGAGCAAGAATTCATGTGACGTGAGACCTCACTTTTTTTTAATTCTTTGCGTCTGATTTTGCCATAGTGGTCAGAAAATCTGGTTTTTATGGCATTTTCGGTTTGGCCGACATATTGTATGCCACAAATTTTGCAGGTAATGCAGTAAATTAAATTAGTGCTAGAGCAACACACATTGTATTTACTGGTATATTCTCGGCCTGTGAGAGTGCATTTTATTTTGCCACTTTTGTCCACTTGGGGGCAATAGTTGCATTTTGGCCAGGAAAGACACCTGTTTTTATTTGGCCTAGGAACAAGGGGTTCCTCTGGCAGTAATTTGGACATTACTAGCATGTCTCTTAGACTTTTTGGGCGTCGATGTGACATCCTAATATCATTATGGTAAATGTCCCTCGTGCTGCAAGATTTTCCTAGTATGTCCCAGTTTTTCGTAGCAATATGATTAATACCATTAAATCCAGGGATAAAGGTAGACACCAAGAAGCTGGCTTTGGATTTCTCTTTCTCTATGGATTTTATGGATTTTGCCTTTAAAAGTTCCATGCGGTCCTTTTCATTTGCTTTGTGGAAGCATTGTGATATAAAGGCGGGGGGGTATCCACGTCTGACAAAATGTTTGCCTCTGTCGCTACAATGTTCTAAGAACCGTTGGTCATCAGAACAGATGCGCCTAATTCTAAGGAATTGGCCATATGGAATACCTCTTATACTGTGACGGGTGTGGGCCGAAGTAAAGTGTAGGTAATTTGAACTGTCTGTAGGTTTGGTGTTTAGTCCAAAAGTTATTTTAGATTTAACTAGGATACATATTGGTCTTTCCAGTGATGTATGATTGATCAATCTCAAATGTGATACAAACTTATCATTTGCATTATTGTGAGCCCAGGGGCCTGTCTTTCCTTATGTTTAAAAATATAGTTATATACGGACTCTTAAATAGGGATTTATGGCAGACAATAAATAAATACATTACAAAAAAGTGTTCCGGCACCCGTCCATATATTTTCAGCTTTATTTCCTAACATACGGACACATACGGGGGTACACATACGGACGTCCGTATGTTCCCTCCGTATCTTTATATATGTGTCCGTATGTTGTCTCACATACCTTAAATACCGGGGAAACCCCATGGGTATCCTCGGGGTTCCCGTATGTCACGTGGTCTGACGTCATGTACATGCGGAAAATCCCTTTCGGTCGCCATTTGCAAAAAAACCTTACCCAAGCACGATGTCTTCTTTCGAGGTAAGTTAATCGATGATTTTAATTCAAAACAGGGGTTTTAAGTCAAGCTATGTCTAACAGAAGAAGTAGAGCTTAACTCTTTTTCGTCCTGGGTGTTCACATCTCTTTCTTTCTTACTTTAAAGCCTGTTCTAACTACGAACTTGCTATGTCCTGTCTGTTTTGTTTTTTTTTGTACCGGTTCTGAAGTAGAGGGAAAGGCTTTTATTTTTTTTATATTCAACGCGAGTTTTCCAGCAGGCATGTCAGTCTTCATGTTCTTGTTGGACATCATATGTTATCTCGTCTCCAAGGTCGTATATTTAATTAAAAAGCACTCTTCTTAGGTGAATTTAAATTACCAAGGAATTTCTGTTTTACTGTTCTTTCACAATCACTCAGAGTTCATTCTTTCTCTTTTTTTCAGGGAGAAGAGGAAGATGGGGATTTCCTCTCCCCCGAGATGTTCGAAGGGGATGGAGGCCAACAGGCCATATCGTACATGACTTCCCTCCTTTGTAGAGCTATGAATCAGAACAAAAAAGACATTTCGTCCAAGAGGCAAAAGGGGAAGGCCCCCAGCTCAGAACACCCGTCCCATGGCGACTTTCTTGCTCCTGCTCCTCGGTTATCTCGTTCCCAGGATAAAGACTCAGACAAGGATCCCACTTATTTCCCTGCCTCTTCTGGTAGAGGCAGCAGGGGAGCCACCCGAGGCAGGAGTAGGGGCAGGGCCAGAGGGAGGGGACGTGGGGGGGGAGCAGGAACCAAAACTGACTTTGATGCTATAGCAGCCTCTTTACTGAGGGCTATTTCTCAAGGGGGAACAGGTCAGTTTCCCTCCTCAGGGAACATATCTTCACAGTCTCGCCCCTCAGAGGAAGAAGAAGTCGATAAGTGCTTATCCGAGGACTCCTCAACCTCCCAACCTAAAAGCAAAGGGAAGTCCAAGTCACCTAGGAAAAAATCACTCCACTGGCAACCTGATGAAACTCGTGCATTAGTCCATGGCGCTAACCACCTAAAACCTGTTCTCAAAGGAAAATTTAAGTCGTATGCTGATGGAGTCACCCTAAAAAAGCTTGCATGGGAAGAACTCGCAGGTAAGTTGAAACGTACAATTTATTTTGTTATTTTTTTTTATATAATCATTTGGACTTATCTTTTTAGCTCTGAATACCATATATGATATCAAATATTATTTCTTTGTTGTTTCTGTTCCTTATGTATTTTCATCCCACATCTTACTTTCAGATAGTTTTTTTTATTTAATTTTCATTATTTGTGACAGTTTATGTCTCCTTTCTTTTCAGATTACGTTAATGCTAACGGGGGACAAAAAAGGGATGGCGAGGGGTGCAAAAGCAAATTAACCTATTATTCCCAAGATGCCAAGCGGAAGGTATGTTTGAAATCATCATTTCCTTACACTTTTTGTCTTCTGTGTTTGTTTTTAAGTATATTAATTAAATTTAATGACTTTAAAAAATTCCTTTCTTATTGTTTATTTCTATCGAATTTATTGTTATTTTTCTTTGAATATAGTTTTTCCTCCTTTCTTTTTTCAGCGTCAGGACATAGATGCGCGGTACAAAACAGGGAGCGGCCAAAAGGACGATTCTGATTACCTCACAGACCTGGAACAAGCTGCTTGTGACTACTGTGGGACAGAGGTTATTCTTGGTGAGTCTCACCTCTCTGATGAAAATGTTCATCCATATGTTTAAACTTGTTACACTATATCTGATATTATTCTGTATAATTTTAATACATACTAACATAAGGAAAGACAGTGAGCAGACTTAAGGAATTGTCAAGTAAAGTTTATGCTTTTCCCACATATACTATTTTTATAATATGGTCATGAATTATTTTGTTTGGTTTCATTTTTTCTTTTTCTTTCTGTCAGGGATAAAAGGCATGCAGCCACCCGATCTGAAAGGGGGGGACCCTTCTGAGAGAGACATCCAGTGGTCTTGTTATGACCCTGACCGGCCTTCTCGTGTCGATTATGAGAAGATGAAGATGCCTTCAGATTCACTCTCCGCTGCTTTGATGGGTCAAATGCTGGACAGCATCGACGGAGGTGGGTACCATATGGATGAAGCTGCTTTTAAAATAACTGCTTTCAAATACCTCATTTCTCATCTTCATATGAATTTATATCAGACATGTCAGAGTTTCAGATGCCTGCAACATTTCATATGTTTGAGGTTGATATTTCAGTATAGAAAAAAATGTATAACGAATTTCAGATGATTGTTTCATAGTTTTCTTTATTGTTAAACATGTGCCCTATTCCAAGGCGTCCATATTTAGGTGTTTTGTTGAGATACATAGGGTATAAACCCCATTTATGAGTCACCCAAAATAATCTTCCGATTTTGAACTGAAATGTCTGTTATATGTAGAATAAAGGTTTTTCTGTTTATTGAAATTATATTTCCTTGATGCCCTTCATTTTTTTTTTCTTTTCTTTTTTCATTTTCAGTTCCTATCCTGGAGGACGGGGAGCCAGATACTACTTCTAATGCAGGGACAGAGGAGGCTGTGAGCACTCATGGAGGAGAAACCGAGAGCGAGGTAGACGATCAAGAAGAAGGCGAGTCTTCCAACAACTTGACTCAGCGTAACAAAAGAGACCCTGTCTCTCGCCCGTCTGCAACTGGCCAGTCTTCTATTCTTCAACCAAGGGTATCGACTGGGTATATGTTAAAAATATGTAATTCCTTCAACAAAAAACTGTCTTTAGAGAAGGAGAAGAAGGGCTCAACTGGAGTCCAAGTGTCCACCCTAGTTACAGCCGATCAGTCAAGAGAGAAAGAAAGAGAGGAGCTTCAGAAAAGATTAGAGGACATAAAGAAAAAGAATGCTAACAAAAACAGTCAGGGGAAGAAGACCTCCGCCTCTGGTCAACGTCCTGAGACGTCAACTTCAAGCTCTTTTTCAAAACCTTCTGGTTCTACATCTAAGCCGTCTAAATCAGCAGGCTCTTCCAAGGCATTTTCATCACTAGGGGCTTCCAAGCCTTCTTCATCCGCTCGACCTTCAAAGTCTTCTTCAGCTCATTCTTCTCTACCCTGTGCCTCTCATCTCTTACCTGACCCACCTTTAAAAGACACCCAAGGAGAAGAAGAAGACGATGGAGAGGAAGAACCTTCTCCTGTTTTTCAGGGTAGGAGGCGGAGGAGGGCAGATTCCTTTTCTGGTATATTAAATGCCACCCCACCTCTTCTCGAGCATGACGATGATGACTTGGATAAAGAACTAGAGAATGAATACAACAAAAGGCCTAGTCTAACAAAACTAGAAAATCCAGCAAAGAAGGCCAAGCTGTACACCCAAGAAGAAGTCGAGGAACTTATAGCTGCATCAAAGAAAGATTCGGACATCAAGACTAGTACCCCATTGACTAATAAATCGCGAGAAATAAAAAAAACTCCTGCTGATAAGACTAGTGGAGGGAAAAAAAAAGATAAACCTAACTCTTTAGCTAAACGTCGTACATCCCCCCGTCTGCAGGCCATGAAGACTGTGGAAGTATTAGATGAAATAGCTTCTACTTCGAATGTGTCTTCTAGAAAAAAACTGTTTGATTCAGGATCCAAAAAAAAACAACCTGATGAGGAAAACATATCCGAATTGAAAATGCCCTATTCACCAGGTCAGTCTGAAATAGAAGATGTCACATCAAGTGCAGGAATAGACACAGGTAAGGGCAGTTCTATTAAGACGTCCTATGAAAGTTCACATCGTGTGACAGAGGAACTGAAGAGGACTCATGAAGCACTGGCGGAATCGGCCGTTAAGATATCAGAAGATATGCGATATTCCACTCAAGATTTGGTTTTATCCAATAAGAAAATGACATCGTCATATGACAACTTCTGCAAGCATGTGGCAGAATCAGCGACTGCCATACATTCAAACACCAAGTTGGTGTTAGATAAGTTGGATGAGGCTGCGAGCAGATCGACTGGCACTGTACGAGAGCTGTCTGCTTCCTTCCTACAGACACAAAAGGAAACTATGGAAGGATTAGAATTAGTTCAAGACAAAGTTATTGAAAGTCTGGTGAAAAGACAAACAAAAATTGCACAGTCTGTCAATAATATGACGGATGCTTTAGACAAGCATTGTAAGTCAGTGGAAGAAGCTCAGGGAAAAATAAGTGTGGGGGTATTGTCCGTGGCAGACAGTATGGCCAGACTTAGTGAGAACATGAACCAGCTGGCCTCCAACCAGAGGGCTTTAAACCTGTGCAACAACTCCTCCTTGAAACTAGTAGACAACACAGAGCGAGCTCTTGATAGAATAGTAGCTAACCTGGAGAAACTGGCAGACATACAGGAGAAGCTAAACAAGGAATCCGTGGCCAGAACTCTTATTGAAAGTGAGTCAACTAAAATGTCTAGCTTCTGAAATCATTCATCTTATTTCCTTATGAAAAGCTAAACGAATAGGGAGCATGTAATAGTTATTTAAAAACGTTTTTCTCATAAGAGTGGAGGTGGACATGTTATGACAATGCAAAGCAATGCAGCTCATAAATATACAGTTTAATACAACATAGGGGGGTCCGTATGTGTATTAATTATAACAATTTTTTTATCTTTTCTTCATTTTAGACAAATAAATGAAACTGTTTGTCATTCTATTCAACAGTGGGACGTCCTTTGGTTAAACCTCTGGCACAGGAGGAACAGGAGGAGCCCCGTGAAGACGCAGAAGTGGTTCCAGGATCTCCAGTTCCAGAATGTATTGTATTGTCTCCTGGTACGAAGGATGCTTGCCCGGACAAAGCTTCAGACAAAGGTATAAATACTTTCTTCTTTGTTTCTTTGTGCTTTACAATGTAATAATATCCTATCACTACCAACAGAGAAGCATGTACGGGGCAGCATGTGGACAATTCCTTTCTTGATAACCTTTTCCAGCATGTAGAGCATGTGTGTGTAACATAACTAACCCTTAACTTTATTTGAAATCAAAGTAAATTATATGGAGATATGAGATCAGGGCGAAGAGAAATAACCTAACAAGAAACTTGGTTTGTAACACTAGTCTCTCCCTTTTATTGTGACAAAGCCCTGGAGACAGTAGAAAATGAGAACCCTACCTCAGAAGTAGATACTTTCGTTATATCTGCCTTCCTAACTCATCCCAACCCTCCTCCTGGTAAGTCTAGAAGAGTTTCAATGAAAGGAAATATCTATATGGGTTTTCATATGAAATAATTTTCTCATTTTTACCTTTTTTTTAAATATAGTCTTACAGCCTTAAATTTTACGGTATATCATTATGTAGAAATGAAATAATTTTTTTATATAAGTATTTACTTTATTATTTTGGATCTTCTTACAGTTGGAACAACCCCTCCTTATCAGACACGGGACGAGGGAAGCCCCGGGTTACTTTTCGACCTCGAAGAGGGCCAAAGAAAATTAGCTGTTCCCAGCGAAGGTAAGCATTATTTTATTTTTCATGAAAGAAAGGGAGAGATGAAATGTTAAATTTAGAATGAAACGTGTATAAGAAAGTAAGCCAAACTTAAGTGTAAAATCTGAAAGGGATAAATTTATTCACTTGCTGGAAAATTGTAGTAATTCTCCTCTTTTCCTGTAAAGTATACCCTGCTGTCAGCCGCTAGCCTTCTTTTGGTTTATTTTAGAAGCCTGTTTTGATTTGGATACTGGTAAGAGGTGCGGCTTATGTGAGAAATTGTATGGTAATTTTGTTTTCAGCTATTAACTACATAGATCCTGAAGACAACAGCCTCCCCCATTTTTCAGTTCTGCACAAGGACGAGTTTGTCATCGTGACTAAAGATGGCCTTCAGGAAGTAGAAGGAGAAGTGGAAAACCCTGAGGTTATCGTGAAGGAAGGCCATCACCAGAAGGAAGCAGCTTCAGAGGCAGCTTCAGAGGCAGCTTCAGAGGCAGCTTCAGAGGCAGACACAGAAGCTTCTGAGAAGGATGAAGGGCAAAACAAAAAGAGAGGTGTACCTGTGAAAAGATCCTCAAGAAGCAGGAAGGCTACCAAAAAATATAATGACTAATGTTATGTTGTCAAGAATTGTTAACAGACTAACAGTTAGAATAGGTAATTAAGATTTTAATGGACATAAAAGACAGGCTGTTATGTCGAGTTTTATTATACCTCAGTACTCTCATGTCAATGTTACGACAAACAGAGACTAGTCATGTTGTTTTTGTCTTAAAAGTTAGGTAACGTTCATCGTACACTTTTTAATGTTGCATTGTTAAGGATATCAGTGTCATTTTTAAACTTTGAACTTAAAACTGCAAACATGATACTGCATATTTTAGAATCACGGGAGTACATATTGATTTCATTATAAAAAGAACAGAAAAGATGTTTTGAGATACATTTAGTGATAAAGTTTCCTGACATAGGAATACACAAGGAAAAGATAATGTAAGGTGTGAAGAAGATTATTATTCACCCATAGCCATACATATTGTTCGAAAGAGGTATTGTTGCATTAATTCAGGATAACACTTTAAATTTTTAATTGTATACATGTGGACAGATGAGGGGAAAGGGTCCTCCGAGGTGAAATGTGACATTTAAAATAGAGGTTATCAGCTTTAAAATGAGGTATCACCATTACAGATAGCCCTTTTGGTCTTGGAGATATTGCTTTACAAAAATGAAATGACATAACTGTATCAATATAGGCAATAAGCTGTGTTATTCATTGTTTGCATTGAATTTGGCATCTAATTAGCATAATGATTTAAATAATCAATCAAAAATGACCAAACAGTTTTGGATCTAGAAATGGTATCTATATGCTTTTTTCAGCATATGAATCATGATGAATCATTCTATCAATTGACATTATATTTTTTCTATTTGGAACATTTATTTTGGTTGCCATGGTAACACATTTACCTGAGAACCCCTATTTTAGCCTCTTTTTGGATTCAAAATGTTCCATTTACATTCCAAATATACAGGAAGTGCCAGAAAATAGCATGTTTCTGAGAAAACCATCTTTTTCTATGTAAAAAAGTACATAATAGTAATTTTTGGCCTATTTTTCACTTTTATGGCCTTAGTAGCTCCCCCAGTGGCCAAACACAGTACTAAAAATCCCGCAGGGAGGGCCCTTTCCCCTCATCTGCCCACACATACAAATGAAAAAATGAGACTCTTTATGTCAGAATCTGGATACTGGATGTTAATATGAATGAAAAAAGAAATGGAAAGATGTTTTAAGATACATTTAGTCATAAGGTTTCCTGACATACGGCTACACAATGCAAAGGTAATGTTAGGTGTGAACACTATTATTATTCACCCATTGCCATATGTGTTCTTCTACAAAGGGGAAGTTGATTTTGATATGCATGCTGTTTACTCTTAGAAATAAACGTCATTTTTTAATACTGCATTTGCAGAATAGTCCTTTATTTACACAATAAATTAGAGATCCAAAAAAAATATATACATTTATATACAAGAAAGCTGCCTAGGTCCATTTAAAGTTTCAATGCAGATAGTTAGCGTCATAGTATTCCTCTATCAGTGCGTTCATCTGGTCCAACAAAAGAGCTACCTGAGGTGCCACTTGTGGGTCTCTGTGGTCAGGAAACTGTAGTCCCTCCTGTGGAAAATCTTCATCCTGGGGAGTGGGTTCACCCTCTTCCGCGTGTGTCTCATCTATATCTTCTTGGACGAAGTACTTGTTGACGAAGGTAGACCGCAGATTGTGGAAGGCCACACGCTCTGTTGGTCTCCTCTGTTCAGGTTGGGGAACAGGGTTTCTGATCCTGCGGAAGCTGTCCCTCGCGAGGTAATCGGGCAGAAGATGGACCTTAGCCGCTTTAGCACAATTATGCAGAGCCACACAAGTCTCTATAATGGCTCCTGCTGTAGGAGGGTCATGGTAGAGGTAACCCCCACTGCTGTCGAGACACCTGCAAGAACCGAAAAGAATGTCAGTCACGATTCCTTTACAATTGTTTAAAGTCTAATAATAAAATCATGTAATGTACTTTATTTAGTATATTTTCTTTCTTTATAATTATATATGGTGTTATAAACCAAAGAAATATAATAATCTGAGCTCTAAGGACTCACCTCCACCTCTGCTTTAATATCCCTATTGTCCTCTCCACAGAAGACCTTGTCTTCCGGTGCCATTTGTTGTAATCGATGTCGGATTGAGTCTTCTCATATTTAATGGGAGTCAAGACATAATCAGTCAGAACATAGCTGCAAAATAAGAATAAAATAATTTTTTTCTCTTTTAAGTCAAGGCTCACATTGGTTTCAATAGGACATATAAAATAGGTACATATGGACAACAGATGAAAGACTTGTTTACAAAAAAAGTGACTGAAAGAGTTTGGTAAGCACAAAACTTACCCAGAGTCTCCTAGGAGGTAATATCCCCTGAAGTCTCCTCTCTCCCCGAGGTACTTGACCTGAGAGCCGTTCATGACATAGATATCGTTACAACTTCCAGGGTTTGCTGCATTAACATGGAAGATGAACCCATCATAGTCTGCGATGATCTGCAAATATGTGTTAACCATAGTGAAGGACAGAAAAATTCCTTTGTCTTGCTTTTTTAAGTTCAATTAATCATAGTTCAATTACTTTAGCTAAAGTTTTAATCACGTCTTTCAGAGTTTTTAACAGTATCTACGGATAAGTTCCTCTGAGGAAAAGGAAGTGGAAAACAACTCAGAACAATGCTGAACAAGACTTGAAATGATACTCACCATAGCATTAATACTGTAATAGCCTTTGTAGCAATAGAACTGGTTTTCGTCATTCACCACACCTTTCGGACACAAAATAGGGATATGGGTCCCGTCTACCATACCAAAGCAACGTGGCTTCTTCGTCTTCTTATAGAAAACAGTTGCCTTGGCATTCTTGTCGTCGAAGCTGTCTGGCCAGACCACGTATTCACTGATGTGAGTCCGGAAGTACTCAGCCACATCCTTGACTGAGCATCCCACCACGCTTTTGCTTATGCCATGGCAGTCCCCTATTGTCTGATATGTTGCCCCAGTGGAGAAGTACCTTAAGGCAACGCAGAACTGCAAATTGAAAGAGAAAGACGGGTGTAGGCCACTGACTAAATAACTAATTAACGTGAAACAAGGCCTCCATTCATTTTTAAGTTATTCATGTGTTTTTCCTTTGATTCTATGTGGCCCAAGTTTTCAAGCAAAGTAAACATCCAATATTATTACACAAAGAGAAAGCTGAGGGGAAAAGGAGAGAGGGAAGGGGGGGACGTGCTAAAATGTTAGAAACTTACTCTTATCCTGTAAGGCACAGCATGTTTACCCCTCAACTCTTTCACTTTCTTTGTGGAAACCCATTTCTCTGTAAGCATCCGTACCACTGGCTTGGTCAGTCTGTAACGCTGAACAAACTTTCGGTCTGTGAAGAAAGATAAGGGATCGAGCCTCTTGTAGTATTCCCTTTTGGCTCTCTGTATCCATCCTATTGCCATGTTATCGAGCAGGTCAGAGCTGGTTCGAAATTGGCGGCCAAATAAAAACTTGGTGACTTCCGGGTCAAGGTCAGAGGTCATAACCCCACAAAGGGCTCAGAGGGAAATTAAGGACACATACGATGTTCTCCCGGTCCGCATGTGACATACGGTGGTCCGTATGACGTAAAAGAACATACGAGGGGGTACCCCACCATGATGTATTTGAGACTGTTCATACGGCGTTTCAAAGGATTTCTCGAAGTCCGTAAGATAGGGAAATACAGGGTTTTTTCCATATATAAATACGGACCTCCGCATGTTGAAGACAAAATTCCGTATATATAAGGAAATACACTTAACTGAATTATATGATATACGGACATCCGTATATGACATACGGAGGTCCGCAAGATAGGGAAAAACAGCCCCCAGGGAGCTATTTTCCCTCATACCCACTGCAATAATTAAAACAGAATGCAAAATAAGATGGCTTAAAAGTAGTTTGGTATTCTAGACTACCATTATCAATCCTCCTCTTTTCATATATGATGGTTTTATGATGGATAGATAAAGAAAAATGGCCCCAAAAAGCAAATTAAAATTGCTTTTTCCATAGCAGACAGAGCAGGGTCATTTTTCACCCTGGGTCATTTTTCACCCAGGATCATTTTTGGGGTTTTACAGAACCTGTTTAATGTGGGCATGCATTACCATGCCAGGGCCCCTTTAACGCCCCTGTATGATGTACCTGCCCAATGTAATCTTGCTTTCTTTTATGTTTCAAGCTGTAGAATCCTTCAAAATTTATTAGTCTGATTTAAAAACTGTAAAAACTGGCATGTAGCTGAAAATTCACTGGTTTCAAAACTCCCCTTGGTGCCTCAAAAGGGGGGGGGCGTATGCCGTGTCCGCCCCCCTTGAATCCGCGCCTGTTTGTATGCACATGGCTATACCATAAAACGGGATACTTTGTCCCTTAAGGGGTAACATTAGCCCAGTCACAGAAAAATGTTGTTTTGATCTCGATATTACAATTAAGGATATTTTTCATATCTTGGTTACTTTTGTCAAAAAGCCTATCATCTAAGCTACAATTTTAGCCTAAATAGAATTTTGAAAGTGAAAATTATTTTTAGATATAAGGCAATGAGTAGAAGCTAAAATTTTCACCAATTTTTGGTGTGTCCGTAAATTGCGCCTGAATCAACCAATAATGTTCAAGAATGAGTCTGTTGGTTTTAACCAACAATTACTCAACCCAAAGGCATCTCAAATCAAGTACTATATTCATTTAGCCCAAGAAGGATTAAATTATTTCACATTTTCTGTAAAATTATAATTTATCTAAAATAAAATGGGGTTACTTTGGCCCTTGGGGGTAACTTTGGCCCGCCATTACTAAATGCCTGTCATTTTAGTCAAAACAGTCATATTTTTCACAATTTTTGTTACATGCCATATTTTATACTGTATCCATGAGTTTTGTTCACCTTTGATGAAAAAAACCTGAATTGGATGCTTTCTAAGAATGTTCTTTATATTGACAAAGTTTTTAGGGGTAACTTTGACTCAATATTTGGTTGTGCAAAAATAAGAAATGTACTACCATAGGGAATCCCTTGTGGGCCAATGTTGCCCCTAAGTAAGGGTAACTTTGCCCCAACCTATTTCGATGTAAATCTAGTAGGGTATGGTGGGGTAAGAAGCCCTTAATTTACAAATGTGTCATTTATAAGAAATTCATGGCTGCTTCCAGAATCCTTTTTTCATTAATCAAAGGATGGAATGATATTTTCTTCATTCGCAAAAGCTTGTCAGCTCTGCCCCATAGATTGTTACAGTAAAGCATGTATGAAAAAAAGTGGATGCTGGGGTAAAAGGCCCACAACCTTTGGGATAAAAGGCCCACATGCACAATAAAGAGGATCATAATTGGAATAAAAGCTCGATTTCTTGTAATTAAAAAAGAAGCTTAAGTTAATATTCATGAACTACTGCTGAGATTTGGACATTCTAAATCACCTAAAGTAGCATTTTTAATAATTCATATCGAAGTCCAAGGGGTGATAGGGTAGGATAAGCTAAAATACCCTAATAGCACATAACTGAGCTAGTTCTAAGAGAATAATCCCTAATTAATGCATATTTTTCACACCAATCAAGAGATGGAACAATGTATCATACTTGTGAAATCGGTTGTCAGCCTAGCCTTATGGAATATTCCAATAGAATGCTTGACAAAAAGTGGGACATTTTGCCCTGTAGGTTGAAAGGCTGGGGTAAAAGGCCCAAAGCGATGGGGCCAAAGGCCTATGGATCTGATGATAAGATACGGTTCATCTCAAAAGCCCATGTAGGTATTGGAACAAAGTGTAAGGTCAAAAAAATGTATCTTTATGACCTACCCTTCACCCCTTTATCTAATAATACCTCACCTAATACTTTTAACCCATTTAACTTGCTACCCAAAAATCCATGCATATTTCAGGACCCTTTCATTTCTAATTATCTCAAATTGAGCATGATGATCTTTTAGGGAGCGTTCATTATTTATGGCAGGGGGGGGTGCCAATCTGGCAGAACGAATACGTCAAAAAAAAATTACCCCCCCCCTTGGGAATAGGTTGAAAAAAAGTGACCCCCCCCCTTAGGAATGGGTTGAAAAAAAATGACCCCCCCCTGAATACCCTGCCATTGATTGATTGACATCTGTATAAAAAGTACCTATTTTGAAGGCTCCTCCATAGGGGGCACTAGCATGGGCCACTACTGATGCAGTTTAAGTGGGTACTATATTTCCCTGTGTATGGCCTCTGTGCTCAATGAAAAAGCATTTTGGACCATTACCATACTTCAACATATGGTATTTATATATTTTTTCAGCTATATCAATTTCCACTACCCTTATATTTCATGCAAAGAAAGATAAAGGATTATAGAAAATGTCTAAAGAATGATATACAAACCATAGATAAGTCTTGAGCAAACTGTTTGCCACTCCCTCATTATTTCATGTAGAGAAATATAAGCCTGCCCTGTGTATAAGCCTGCCCTGTTTATAACCCTGGTAAATTTGCCACTTAAGTGTGTTTACAAGCCCGTACGGGCTTTTAGTAATACACAGGGAAATACAGGATGTCTTAGCGAGCTATATCATGCATCCTATTCCTGACTAACTGTAGTGATTGAAGCACTTGCAGCTGTCTTTTTCAAAATTTGCGCATACAAAGACAAACTTTTTGAGATTTTTCTAGTGTTTCAATTTCATTCTGATCTCATTTTTTAACATTAATTTAGTAGGTGTGATGGATATCAATCGCAAAAGCATTGATTTCAAAAGTGAAACTAAGGGTTAGAAACTGGAGGTTCTGATCAGTAGTTGCTGTGATTATAGTAGGTGACTTTTTTACCACCGAGAACGTTGCTGGCACCTCTCAGCTCAAGAGACATGCTTTTCTATGTATACTTCTAGAAAGCCACTGCTGTCATCTACTCTGATGGTCCACAACAGATTGGAGAATGTTTACCATTCTCTCTTTCTTGACAGAAGACCCTTGTGCCAGATATAAGATGATAAGGTGATTTGATAATGGTTCACTGCTCCTGACACCCTGAACTAATTACCCGGTACATGGAATAAGAAAATATTAATTGGAATTACAGATTATGGAAAATGAAGTTTACCATAATCTCCTGCATATATAAGGCGGAGCTCATGTATAAGGTGCCCCCTAACTCAGGGATGTGTGTTTTGCATATAAGGCACACCTACTGCTTCTGGATTAATATTTTAAAAAACCCTTGTATAAGGTGCACCCCAACCTTTTGACATATGCTGTAAGACATAGCCTCCCTTGGTAAAAGCCAACCTACATGTACATTGAATAGGCCTAAGTTGTGGGGAAAGCCTTGCTAAGGTGTTACCGCGACATTGGAGGGTGTGAGGGCGGCATGGGATGGAGTGAGGGTGGCATTGGATGATGTGAGTGTCACATGGGAAGGTGTGAAAAGCTATGGCCACCATAGAGTACTGGTAGGGTTGGAGGGGAGCTGATACTGCCCAACACCTTTACAGCATTCATTAGCTTTACCCATAGGTGTGATGGAGGTGGGGGGCTATTTACATGTTTTTCAGGGTAAATCATTTTATGTATCAAATGATATTTGAATAAACCCCACATATAAGATGCACCCTTAACTCAGGCTGATCCTATAAGGTGCACCTGGGCTCTGATTCGCACATAGGCCTAAGACACGCCTTATATGCAAGACATTATGGTAGTCAGGACTAAAACATTCCTAAATACAAACTTCATGCAAGAGAATACATTTTTATTACTGTACCACATTAGTTAAGTAGTACAGCATGGGAGCAATAATAATGGAGTATGAGAGTATCTCCCAAGAATGTTTTTGGAATTTCTGGGGCCTGTCTTTCCTTATGTTAGAATGTATTAAAATGCTACAAAATAATATCAGATACGGACCACACATACGGACGTCCGTATATGACATATGGACGTCCGTATATGACATATGGACGTCCGTATGTCACATACGGAAGTCCTTATGTCACTTTTAGGATACCACCTGGTACCCCCCCTAGCCGTATTTGATTTACCAACATAGGGAGGTCCGTATGTGATATACGGACGTCCGTATCTGTCCGTAAGATAAGGAAAGACAGGGCCCTGGAGCCAACTTCATATTCTCATTTGATCTTTTGAATTTGCTCCTACAGTGTGCCTTATCCACAAATCATACGTTATATATGGGAGGTACTATTGAATTTTAAAAATATAATCATGAGCACCTTTAAGCAACGTCTAAAGGAGCATCAGGTCTAGTGATGTAAGCAAGTTGTTCTAACACTCGAGTGCAGTTGGGTCGCCTTTCCTGCAATCTGATTGGTTTAGAGCGCATGTTGGGTCAGGGGACCCATAAAAGCACTTCCGGTCTCACTTCCTGTTTGTGGCTTTTCTGTCTTATTTGTGAATTATTTTAAGGAAAATCAAAGCTTTTTCTTATGTCAGAACGTAAACAAAGGGCTCCGGTTTGTCTCTGTTCCAGAAACCCAAGGCCCTCGGTCCTCAGGCTGGGCTGATCACCTTTGGCAATTGTCGGATACTCTATTGAGCAAAAATTTAGAAGATTAGTTCTTGAAGTTCTTTAATGTAGATTAGACTTGTAGTGTTACAAATTCAGTTTCAGCCACATGTTGACATGCTGATCTCCGCTTCCTAAACCCCCAAAGTTGTGTCCCACTCAACCCACTCACTTTACTTTTTAGTTCCCCACACAGTCACTGGTGGCAGCACCATATAGGCATACCGGTCATACCACATCTCCCTTTTTTTGGAAAATGAGAAGTTCACTTATTAGTCTCTTTGTCTTGAAATGTTCATAGATGAATAATACCTATCGATCAAAATGAGTAGCTCACTTATCAGTCTCTTTGTCTTAAAATGTTCATGAATGAATAATACTTATCAACCAAATAAGAACATGATAATAGCTAGTATCTTGCTATGAAATTATCTCTCAAGTTAAACTAAACTGATATCTCATTGAGTCTTTCACATGTTTTCAATCAGACGCTTAGGTGCAGATCTGGCTCTCCCAGACCTACAAGGCTCAGTAATATCAGCCCCTGGCGGTTCATCAGGTTCATTCACATATGAAGGGGTACCCGGCTGATCAATCCTCAGTGTTGGTTTGTCAGGTGAGTCAACCCTAGGGGTGACTGCATGTGATGGTATGTCACGTCTTGGTGTAGGAGGATGAACTGCTGGAATAGGTCCTGTACTAGGTGGACCTGGTATTGGTAGTGTAGCAGGTGCTAGTCCAACATTTCTAGTCATACGGCGGTTTCGCCTCAGGAGGCCTGTTGGGGTTGAGATGACATATGATCTCAGTCCATTGGCTTTCTCTCCTGTACTACTGGCCCAGCCCTCGGACCTCGGGCCTTGGGTCTCCGGACAGAGACGCACCGTCGCCCTTTGTTATTACGACCAATTAATCTGTTTTTATAGTTTGCACCAACATGATTAAATGGATATGAATGATAGGTAATAATAATAATAATAAGATGTTGGGCAAAATTGTGGCTGCAATCATTAACAAGTACTATTACTTGGTGGAGAATTGTGAACTTCGCGACATGTCGCGAAAAAAAATTGTGTTGTGTTGTGAAATTTTACATTGTGTTGGCGAATACCCCAAAAAAAGGAATTGCGCCGCCCCTCAGGAATAGGTTGAAAAAAAATGACCCCCCCCTCTCACAATAGGCTGAAAAAAAATGCCCCCCCCTCTGAATACCCCTAAAAATGTTGACCCCCCGCCTCATTTGCTCACTCCCCCTGCCATAAATAATGAACGCTCCCTAATAACAGTTATAGAAATTTGAATGGCTGATAAGTTAATTTTTTCTCATCCAATCATAATGAAAACCTACAATAGAGATCTCCTTGAAGTTATCCTTACTTCCAAGTGCTAAATGGCTGCATACAACTAGTACCTTGGTTATGAGGGCTAAAGGGCCTTTTACCCCAAAGGGCCTCTTACCCCCTCCTACCCTACTTGCTGGACACAAAATTTTAAAATTACACATACATCTGAAAGATACTGACTAAAACTCAAACTAATAATAGTTATTTCTCCAATACTTGCACTCCTATCATGTTAATTTTTCGGAAATATCCAAAAAGTGGGCCAAAGTATCCCCGTTTTACGGTACTATAGACTAGGGGCCGTCCATAGGCCTAAATGATGTCATGCTTTTTTGGACCTTTTTTGACCCCCCTCCCCCCTTTGTCATGCTTTTATAGAAATGTATAGGGGGCTTAGACCCCCTCCCTCCCCCTACCGCATGACGTCATTTATGGATGACCCCCTACATAGGTAGTGGCCCCCCGGGGGTGGGGTTGGGTCTGGGGAAACGGTACCATTACCATGATGGGGGGTCTAGATGGGGGGTCCCTATGTCCCTTGTCAATTTTAAGAAAAGCCCATGTCAAATGTCACTAACTTTGTATTTTCCTCTGTCCTTGTCTGTAATGTCACTAAGCTCCATGTCACATGTCGATTTTAAGAAAAGTCCATGTCCCCTGTCACTATCTTTTTTGTCCCATGTCCTTGTCCCTAGAAGCTCCATGTCCTTTGTCGATTTTAAGAAAAGGCCATGTCACACTGTCGATTTTAGGGGTCTAGACCCATCATGATAGCCTTGCCCCCCCCCCCAATATGAAATTCGCCCCACCCCGCCCCCCCCCCCCCTTTCAACGTCACTTTCAACAGAGATTGCAGTTGATGCCCATGCTTCTCACGTCACGGGTGACGTCGTGAGCTGACCGCCAAATCTGGGTCACACTGACCTCTTTCAGTGTCTTCCTCTTTTAGATACAGCTCCACCGGCACAACACGTCCCTGCACCACGCTACAAGAAACCATCATGTCTGACGCCGTACACGTACCGACAGGCCTCAAACTGGGCTTTGTGGGGGCAGGCAAGATGGCACAGGCTGTCATTAAAGGCATCATAAAGTCAGGTAAAGCCATACAAGTCTACATACAGTATTTATCGCTCGCTGAGGCGTGCTGCTGCAAGGGGAATCTAGTTCCAGGCCTGCCCACTTGGTGTCGCTCCTGCATGGTGCGTGTAGGACGCGCACCAAGTGTTGAACAGCTCAACAACAGGAGGTGGGGCAGGGGAGGGTGGGGGGGGGGGGTGTTAACTAGTAGGCTGGAAACCTACCCCTGAATTCCGCTCCCGCTTCTCCCCCACCACATGTGGTAGTTATACAGCCCGGTCCCTGCACTCAGCATCTAATATAACACCATGCTCGTTACGAGAATTTCATAACACACCCATACCACGGAATTTTGGGGGTAAAAAGCACCCCTTTTCCCTTAAAAACAAGGAATTTTAGACTTCTAAAATTACCCCTTATTTTGGGAACACTGACATGTTTCCAAACTCCCCCCTATTTCTAAAAGTGTAAATTTTTAGCACCCAAAATGAACATGTTTCTTCTCCAAAATACCCCCTTTTCTGAAAAAAAGCTGACTTTGTCCAAAAACAATACCCCCCTATTTTTGATTTTCACGGATTTTTCTCTCAAAATACACCCCTTTTACCCCAAATCCACAGACATGCGAATTTTGTGAAAATACCCCCCCCCCCCTTCTCCCTGTTTTTGGTAACGTGCATGGTGTATTTTTGTATACAGAGTACCGAACAATTTGCTTTTATTTTTTACAGGGGTGTACAATTCCTTGGTATATTGTAATAAATTTGTAATAAATTTATAATGCAGTAACGGTACCCCGGTACTCGGTACATTTTGTGAATAGACCACATCTCAGAGTTGCTGATAATCTAGGCATACATTGGGGGGGAGGGGAGTCCATATATGAAGTTTTTTGGACAATTTTTTACCCTCTTCATCATGCTTTTTATAGAAATGTGTAGGAGAACTTAGGAGGCTTGTAACCCCCCCCCCCCAAACTGACTGACGTCATTTATGGATGACCTCATGCACTAAAGTCAATGCTTGACCTATTATTATACATTTTTAGGTCTAGTAAAAACAGAAAATATGTCAGGAAGTGCCGTTACAGATGCCACCAAAGAGAAAATCAAGGTAAAATACTGAAAATTTGTGATATACACTCTATCCTGATTAATTAACTCTTTAAGGGCCTCAACTCTGATAAACTGAGGTCGTCATGATGCACCGATGAAGTGCTGGCGGGACTGCTCAATGGGCATGATGCATTAATGAATCAGCGGCCCTTAAAGGGTTAAGAGTCTCTGTACATATAAAATCAGCTAGATCTGAATCTGATCTCTTTTTCAATATCCTCTCCGCAGGAGGGCGCCTTCTCACTTCAATTTTAAAGATAGATGGAACTGTGTCATTGAATTAATATGATATATTTAGAATTTTTTAAATCCAGCTAGATATAAAGCTAAAAACTTTCGCACCATCAAAATGTAGGTTTGATGTAGACTTACGCGAATTCCTTTCATTCTCTCATATTTTCAGGCGATTGGTCTAAGTGTGGCGACAAATGAGGAGGTAGCAAAGAAGGCTGACATCTTGTTTATTGGGGTGAAGCCTCACATGGTGTTGGATATCCTCAAAGCTTTCCCATTCCTCACCTCATCAACTCTAGTCGTGTCTATCGCTGCTGGAGTGACAACTCTCTCAATGGAAGAGGTAAGATAGCTAGGATAATATAATTTTTTTCTATAACAATTAATTTTTTTTTTCTTTAGAAATAGACAAAACTATTATAGTGAGTTGAATACATAGTATGTGGTTAGGCCTGACAGAAAGTGCAGTGTTCAGGTAGCGGTACCTATCCTATTTTTTGGCCCCACCCTAACTTTTTATGGGCATTGAGCCCTGCACTCTTGGAGAAATTTGGAAAAATCATTGGATCCTACTGTAAAAAAAAATCCTACCACACTGCATCTCACAGACCCTTGATGGGGAGTATCAACCCACTAGATTCTTAAGTTAAGCTTGGTACTATGCAGCCTATAGGCTTAATGTTATGTTAACTCTGTACCCTGGTTTCCTGCTGTAGGCCCTGCCTGCAGGCTGCAGAGTGGTAAGGATGATGCCTAACCTACCTGTGGAGGTGTGCTCAGGTACCTGTGCCCTGGCAGGAGGAGCTAATGTCACCCAGGCAGACATGGACCTCCTGGGGCGCCTCCTGCAGCCCTGTGGGTATGTAGAGTACCTAGCTGAACCCCAGATGGACTGCTGCTCCAGTGTGCTGGCCTCCATGTATGTAAGTAGACATTTGACACAGCCTGAATAAATAAAACTTCTTTTCGTTGTGCAGAAAAACACCCCTCTCTCCCTAGGGGAGGGACGAGAAGTTTCACCAAAAAATGATAGAAAGTGTTACTCAGGCTCATAGTAGAAATACCATACCGTTCTTTTTCTTTTTTTTGGAGCCACAGTACTTTTATATGGACATAATCTTTCCCTGTTGATATCTCACAGGGTGAACATGCAGGGAGATCTTCACAATGGCGAACCTGTACTTTATCCTGGAAATGAAAATATTTAAAAAATTGACTTGAAACTTGAAGCAGACACAGCAATGCTAGAACGAAGACATTTCATACATGCCACATCCTGAGTGAGTTTCAACTAGCAATAGGTCTCTGAGTTGCTGACTCAATGTTTCTTGGTTAACAAGACATTAAATATGCTACCGCTCAAACAAAACTCCTTTGCAAGAAAAAATAAACAATCTTAGTATGACATATGAATGATGGCTTACATGTATTTTTCTCTTTACAGGGTTGTGTAGCAATAGAGGCCTTGGCAGATGGTTGTGTTAAGATGGGTATGCCACGTGCGCTAGCAATAAGACTGAGTGCACAAACACTGCTGGTAAGTTGAGAAATGTAAAAAATTAAATAGATAACAAATAACAATGTTTTACGGTGTATTTGGATTATTTATGACTCATAAAAGTTGAAACATTATGACCTGTGATGTTATAACACAATGAGATATTACACTATTAATGTTCAGTTATGTAAGAGGGGCTCATTATTATATACTAGGAATTTATTAATAATTTCAAACAATCACAACCTGAACATTTCTATAAATCTTTGTATTGTACAGCAGGGAATATCACTGTGTTGTCTTAATCACAAAGGAGAATAGGGAAAGAATCCTGTCTTATAAATAACTTACATACGATAGTATGATCCTAGTCCTTGGAGGCTTTAACTCTTCAAGTTAATACCGTAACACACTGCGTATAAGGTGCACCCTGCGTATAAGGCGCACCCTGACTTTGTGGCCATCAGAGGAAATATAAAAGATGATATAACAATGTTCTAATCAATCCATATTGGAAATTTAAGAACCTATGACCATCTCATAGCTTTCACCATTCTCAAAATATAGTGAAAGCCGGTGGGAGAATAGTTGGGAGCTTTTATAGAAAAAAACTCTCCTCACTTTTACTGCTGATATAAGGCGCACTAGAGGCATATCCTCGCATATGATATCTTATAGATACATGTAAATTCTTTTCTCATTTAGGGATCAGCCAAGATGGTATTGGAGACAGGCAAGCACCCGGCCGCCATTAAAGATGACGTTTGTTCACCAGGGGGCACCACCATCACTGCTGTGCACCACTTAGAGGCTAACAACTTCCGCTCAGCTCTGATTGGTGCGATAGAAACGCAGACAAACCGCGCAAGGTACCTTGGGAAGATGGCCGCTGAGGCTGCCAAGAAATGATAAAGATTGCATAAATAGATTTTCCAGTGAATCAAAGGTTGTTTCTGCATTTCGCCATGTCAAGTCCATACAGGGATGAGTGCTACCAGTAATAGTATACAGTTTGGTTTCACTGACACAATACATTTCTAGTAAAGGATTGATAAGGCAGTTTATGATAATTTGAATGTCTGAGTTCCTCCATGGCCCCCGGACGTAAAACTAAAGAAACAAACGAACAAACAAACTCAATTCATCTATTAGAATATACTGAAAAAGATAATAATAGAACCTCATTATATATGCACATTGTATGCATCTACCATGTATTAATGGTAGTGTAATGGATAACACTCATTCATGATTATCTATTTTTCTATAAGCATAGTGTATATGTGATGGCCTATGTTAAACTCCCTTTGTATAAATATTGATTATGATTTGATAAAAGTATTGACTCATATTAAGAGGAAGATACAACTAAAATATTTTGTGTTAGATTATTCTTATCATTATCAATGCCATATACATATAACAATCACACGTTTAGATGTGAGGTCAGTTTCCAGTGATATCCAGTAGATATTTTCAGATAAAAACAAGGCTCATTATGTGTGACAAAAAGATACACTCCATTGAAGCACTCAGGGATTGGAAACATGTGAGTGTGATTTGTATTCAGACTGACATAAAACTAGTTTGAAGAAATGATTAGGTAATGGATTTATCACTATGAATATCATTGAAACATTTGGAAAAACAATAAATGATCTAAACCTTGAACAATTGTATTTTGCCAATAACTTAGGTTGATTGTTATATTTCCCCACATATTCCTTATACATTTTCCTGTCTTTTTCCATTCAAACACTTTTTCAGCAAACCCTAGGCCATTTAATTATATTTACTTGGATTATGGATCCGCCACTGGGATATTTTAGCAAAATGGGAAAAAAAAACTCTGGCCGCTGAGAACTTTCAAGATCTTTGGTAAAAAAAAAATAATTAAAAGAGTCCATGGTCATAGTCAACCACCAAGCAATTCTTGACCTTTCCTAAATTTACTTCCTCAAAATGTATAATTCTCAGAAACAAACATTTTTTTTTTAAATTTTTCTACAACTGGCCGCCCAAATTATTGGGTGAAAATCTGTAATCCAAGTAATCAGAAAAACGGCCCTATTACAGAGGCTGAGTTGGGCCAGCCTCTTGGGATGAAAGGTGGGAAGGTCATGCTAACATAGGGTGATCTCTTAAAGTGACCCTCTCACTGTATAGGGCCATCCCCCTTACTATATTATATAGAGCAACCCTCTTCTTTGGACAGTACCACCTTATTCTCTGAGCAGTGCAACTGCAACCCTCCTCTTACTCTTATAAAAAAGCAACTCTGATTAGACTCGGACTGTACAGCCTCCCTCAGTCGAGTGGGTACCTTCATGAGAGTGCTTGAAGGAGCAGAATAACTTCATTGGGAGTCCACAAATGAGAAATTCTTCTTCCATATTAACAGTGGGCATGCCAGATTAGTAAATGGCGACAAACTCTGGGTTTCTTGTGGCTTGAGGTGAGCATATGGCCAGCTCGTGTCCATTTGTGCGGGCCTGGGCCTACATGTTCTCCTTGTCATGGGATTCCCCCTCAGTGAACCACGTCTGAGAAAGGACGTCCGAGAACCACAGAAACTGCTAACCTTTAAGTACTTTTAGTGGAGGTAAAATAACCAGACCAATTCTGGACAGCCACTCTCTCATTGGACAGTGCCACTCTTATTAGACAGTGCCACCCTCTGACTGGGCTATTGAAATAAAGATGATATGCATATAGTTATCAGTCTATCATGACCTAGGCCTACATAGGAATTTTCCATCACCTAGATCTATATTTGTGTGTTTGACAACATAAGCTTTTACCACTGAGGAGTTTCCTATGGCAACTGTACCTTTAGAGATAACGCTGAATACTGATTATCGGAAATTTGACAGACACAATCCAACAATGATATTTTATCTATAGTAAATCCTCACGTATAGAATGCCCCTCGCGTATAGGAGGCACCCTAACTTTGTCAAAATCCTATAGGATGCACCTTGGGTCATATTTATTTTTTGCATATATATATATGACACACCCTGAGTTAAGGTAAATCCTATAGGACGCAGATGATGTAACTCTGGTGTTTAAGCCGCCTCTTATACACAAGGATTTGCAGTACACTATTTATTACCATATATTTTAACTGAAGAAAGAAGAAATTATAATACAAATGAACTAACTGAATTGCATACATATGTTGAAAGCTCTTATCTCCAGGTTCATATGGAGGAGGACGCCTTATCCAGTTATCTATAGCACACTAATGGTGACTATTGTGTTTTGGAGTACTGATATTGGGACAACTATGACTTGCATGGACTAGTGACCTTGCTGGAGATCACCTTCATCAGCTGAACTGTTCAACCATAGTATCATGATGTAAATGTGGGTAAAAGTTGAAATGAAATGGGACAATAGCTAGGACTACACATCAATGAAAGCTTGGGGTAGCTACAACTGCTTGAGATATTTTTTTATAATTTTTAGACAGTAGAATCAGACAATTCGAAACTGATCTGTGATTAATTTGAAAACCAGTAATTATCTCGGATAACATTATTGATCTTTCAATAGTGTTGGTTTTTACCATTAGCTACAATTGATGTAAAAGGGTTAAAAGAAGAAAGTGATCTACACACTGTAGGTCTTCTTGTACAATATAATGAAAAACCATTATCCCCCCACCCCACCACTCCATATCCCTTTCATCTTTACACCGGATGAAGTTGTATGCCATTTTCCAAAGTAGTCATTTCTTTATCTTTATTTTATCTGAGGAGGTGGTATGATACCTGTGGTAAAATTCCATTTATAAGGTAATCCAAAGGTATGCCCCTCTCACCTGCTAAGTATAGTCATGCATGTTAACCCTATAAAAGTTGCATGTATAGTATGGTGTATGAACGTAGCCCTGGTGATTTTATTTGGCACGTTTATTGTTTACCTTTAATGGGTCAAAAGTAGTATATAGGGGTAAACTCACCGCATAGCTACAGCTACTGAAATCCATTTGACCTACTTATGAACCAGAAGAGACCTAATTTTGAAGGCGGGAAATTTGAAATCTCGAGCTTTGATTGGTTGAGAGACCAGAAGTGACATCATGACCTAGTTTCTTGAGCTCTGATTGGTTGAGAGATGATCTAGTTTAAAAGGCGGGAAATTTGAAAATTTTGGAATTGACCTAGTTTTATAGGCGTGTTAGATGGTTGCCATGACAACGACAAAATATAAACAAATGTGTTGATGTTATGGCAATGTTGGAACAACCTTGACCATGACAGCACCCTGGCACCTAGTGGATATTATTGGAACTACTTATAGCTGGGTTTAGTGGAGGTTGAAAAAAATAGTGGCGCCCCTAGCAGATATATGTTGGGTTTTTGCTAGTGTTTTCTTCACACCTGACACCTAGCGGATATTATTGGAACTGTTTATAGCTGGAATAGTAGCGACGACCTTACCACCTTTTCTCAAATTTGTGAATTGCTCTTTAACCTTGTGTAAATCAGTGGCAGAGTAATAAATTTTACCCATTTTGTAATGCGGCTCAAGGATTTTCTTTTTTTTTCTTTTTTTGCACTGGAACAACGATGTAGCAACTTAGCGAGCGGTGGACTGTTGCCACCGTCGCCGCCGCCTGTGTGTAAACAACGTGAGTGCGCCTGCTTTTCACCAGGTGGCCACATTAGAGACACCGACCACCTAAGCACATAGCGTTGCTACTTTTTTTTGTCTTTTAAGAAAAAAACTGAAAGAAAGTGCTTCACAGACCCTATTTTCGCTTTCAAAATGAAAATCACAACTCTTTAAATTTGTAGTGATAGAATAAAATTGACAAAACACAACAGATGGTTTAGATTATTCACTTTTTTATTTTCACACTTCGTCTTTGCACACCTTAGTTGTACGTTCTACATAGACAAGGGGTATTTAAGCACTCTTCACCCCAACGTATATCGAGGAGGTCCATACCCCATTTGTTACTGGCTGCAGTTCAAAACCCATTCAACCTCTTACGTGTATGGCTTCTCCCTGTGGCACACAACCTCTCATGTGTGCACGTTGTTGAGGATCCTCTGTGACACACTTACCAGTAGCTATCCTCCATAGGAGTGTCCTCTGCCTACCAGCCTCTTCCGGTGTTAAGAGACATAAGCTGTCAGCTGCCGCTGCCTGTGGCGTAACGCTCCAGATCCAGTGCATTTCTCTCTCTGTCTCTCTGGGGACTGGGGGAGGATGGGTCCTTTTGCTACCTTACCTCACATGTTGTCTTATGATATTTTTTGATAATATGACTCACCTGGAAGATGGGGTTGCCGCTTCCAACCATTTTCCCATGATATGGAAACATTATTCCAGTTATAACTATACATAATTAAGGGCTGAAAGGTGAAAATGGGTCCTTATGCTGCCGACCTTCACAATAGAAATTTCGCCTCCCTTTTAAGTGCTTTTCTTAGGTATATCAAAGGCAAAAACAATTAGTATTTATCCCCCTTTACTTTCCTGCTGCTAACAGGAAATATTTTTTTCATACTTTTCTGCCCCCAAAATTTGAGTAAAAATGCTAATACATAGCCCTGACATATCAAACCAACTGAAACAGGAGCATGCATTTTTGTTCACATACTTCTAATCATAGTATTGTTTCCAAAACATCAGGATAGTTACTATGGGAACTTCCCGATATATCTTATTGAAATCTAGATTAAACAACATTTCTAAGTGCCATTTTTAGGCGTTATCCAGTGCCATGGGTCCTTTTGCTGCCAGAAAATACAATTCAACAATCTCTTCCCTTGTCTCATCAGATAAAATGAAAATGAAAGTAAAAAACCTTGAAGCATCTTTTCTTCTCATCTTCATATCTAAATTTGTTATACTTAGTCACCTTTGTGCAAATTTATGTGGGTCCCTATGTTGATCCTCACTCCCTAGGTTGCATTTTTTCCCTAGCATTCTACATGACCCACAATCTATTAATGGCAGCCCCCACATGAGAAAAGGGTCCAGGACCATAGGGACACAGGGAGAGGGTCCAGGAACATGGGGAAAGGGTCCAGGAACATGGGAAAAAGGCCCAGGAACACTGGAAAAGGGTCCAGGAACATCAAGAAAGGGTCCAGGAACATGGGGAAAGGGTCCAGGAACACAGGGAAAGGGTCCAAGAACACGAGGAAAGCAGGTCCAAGCCTCTATCCCTTCTATTCCTGTCATTACAAGGCCAAGAACACATATTGGAGGGAGAGGATCCACATAAAGACCCATATATAGGGAGGAAGGATCCACATAAGGACCCATACATTGAGGGAGATTCACATAAGGACCCATATATGGGGAGGGAGGATCCACATAAGGACCCATGCATTGAGGGAGGATCAACATAAGGACCCATATATGGGGAGGGAGGATCCACATAAGGACCCATGCATTGAGGGAGGATCAACATAAGGACCCATATATGGGGAGGGAGAATCCACATAAGGGAAAGGGTCCAGGACCATGGGGAAAGGGCCCAGGATAAAGGGGAAAGACGTAAGGAACACAGGGAAAGGGTTCAGGAACACACAGAAAGGGTCCATGACCCTTTCCCTATGTTCCTGAACCCTCCTTTCTCTGTGTTCCTGGACCCTTTCCCAGTGTTCTTGAACCCTTTCAGAAGTCTTTTCCCTTGTTCCCTTTCCCTGTGGTCCTGGACTCTTTCCCTATGGTACTGGACCCTTTCCTTGTGGTCCTGAACCCTCTCCCTGTGTTCCTGAAGCCTTTTTCTATGTTCCTGAACCCTTTCCCTGTGTTTCTGGACCCTTTCCCTGTGTTTCTGAACCCTTTCCCTGTGTTCCTGAAGTATTTCCTCTTGTTCCTGGGCCCTTTCCCCATGGTCCTGGACCCTTTCCCTATGGTTCTGAACCCTTTCCCTATGTTCCTAAACCTTTTCCCTATGGTCCTGAACCCTTTCCCTGTGGTTCTGGACCCTTTCCCTATGGTCCTGGTCCCTTTCCCCATGGTCCTGGACCCTTTCCCTATGTTCCTGAACCCTTTCCCTGTGTTCCAGAACCCTTTAAAACCCTCCCCCACCCCTCCTACGTGTTCTGAAAAAACCTCCCTCAACTATCAAAACCTCCCTCCCCACCATGACCAGGTAGCCACAGGACCCAATTTTGAGAGAGAAAAGCTGCATCAATATAAGGACGAATTCCGTCAACATAAGGACCCATCTGGGCAGCATAAGGACCCAGGGTCCTTATGTTGTCAACATAGGGACCCCCTCCGTCAACATAAAGACCCAGCTGGGTCCTTTGGTCCCCGTTAAGTGGGTCCTTATGTGTAACACACGTCCCTCTCTCTCTCTCTCTCTCTCTCTCTCTCTCTCTCTCTCTCTCTCTCACTCGTTGCACTGAAAAGTTCATCAAGGTCACTAAGTGTGCTCTCGCTTCACTTCTCCCATCGCTTGGTAACTCATGGCTTTCCGTCGTTGGTGACCCCCCTTTTTTTCAACCAGCAGCAGCAGCAGCGACAGTGTTTTTTTTTGTTGTTTTTTTAAAGCAAAGCGACTACGTAATCAGTCATTCTTTTTTCATGTATTGTCTTTTCCACTGCTTCCAATGATTCCGTCGCGTAACAGCAAAATGAACAGTGGCGATATTTTTTTTGTATTTTCATATCCTCAACACTTCATAAGGTTTACGACCATCACCTAGTTTTGAGATGGGTGTGGTCAAAGCGATGAGTTCCGCGCCAGTCAATGAAAGCTGCTTTCCTAACGCCCTCCAGTGTGGTCCTACGCAAGGGGCTGTCACATTGACAAAATCCTTATAATTCTCTCTGGTGTTGACCACTAAGTTGAAATCGTGAAATTTTTTACCTAGACCGATGTTTTTAAAGCAGACCTTAGTTTCTCATATATGAAAGGGTTGATTTGGTCCAAGTATTTCCACAGCATGAGCCTTCCGTAATGCTCCGGGGGACTGTAAGATAGTGTAGTGTATCCATGTGAATTTCTAAAGCAGGTCCTTCAAACGATCATCTCCAATCATTTCACTGATTTTAAACAGTGAGAAATCTGTAGGATATTTTGCATTTGCCATTGTTGTGGTGGTAGGCTAGGTAGGTAGGTAGAGTGAGTGGGTAGGTAAAGGTAGGTAGGGGTTTGTAGGGTAGGATAGGGTAGGTAGGGGGTGGGTGTATGTTATACATACGCGCGTGTGGGACGGTTTTCCCCTCCCCCTTATTACTTAAGGGGTGCCCCCTACCCCATACTTTAGCCCTACCCCACTCTACCCTACCCTACCCCTTTTACACCTACATGCCCTACCTGATTTTTTTCCGCCTCCTTTACTCTAGGTTGAACATCAAAAGAAAAGTTAGTTATTCATCCGCGAACCAGTGAGCGCCAATGGGTGTGTGCCCTCGCGGTGGTGGCAGCAGGCTTGCCCTCCCCAACCCTTTACACGCCACATCCCAGGCGGCGAGCTAGTTTTCCCAGCAGATGTTTTACATAGGGAGTGACTTAACATCAGCTGCGAGAGTGAATAAACATTCCAGATCAAATTTTAGATTCTTGTCTAAGGTGGGGCCCCCTGACTGTGCATGAGTAACATGTTCATTAGCGGGAGATTTTTACACCTACAAGTGTGCACTGGAGGAGAGGGAGGCAACCATCCTCTTCCCTTTGACCATAAAACTTTAGACCTGGAGTTTCCCCCCTGTACATTTGGAGGAATGGTATCAAAGTGTAATTTGCTTGAAACCACCGACCACGGCTATAAGACTTCCACTGAGAAACCATTAGTAAGGCGCTTTGTCATCCTCGCCAGGTTCTGGTGGTCAACCTTTTACACATGCAGTTGAGTGTAGAATCGATCCCAAGCTATTGAACTGGTTTCAATAGACGGTGACCGAGGCTGTGGAGGGGGTGCTGGTGCTGGTGGTAGGGAAAATGTTATGACGAGGGTACGCGTCTCATGGTAGGGTGCAACATGTAAAAGGTTATAATTTGGAACATGTTGATAAAAGGTTGTCTGTAAAAACCTGGTGGGCCCCCCGTCTGCGTGTGATTAACACATTTATTAGTCAGAAATTTTACACCTACAAGTAGACACTGGAGGAGGTTATTTTCATCCCCTTTGAAAGTGACATTATATGCCATAAAACTTTTGAGACCTGGAGTGTGTGGTTTCCCTGTATGTTTTCAATTAGCAACCCTGGAGGGAGGTTGTCAAAGTGTCAGAAGGGTCATTTGTTTGAAAACCACTGACCATAACTATAAGAATCAAACAGATTTCAGTAGCTTTAGCTATGTGCTGAAATTACCCCTGGAGGGTGTCAAAGTGTCAAAAGGGTCATTTTGTTTGAAAACCATTGCCCACACCTATAAAAATTCCACTGAGAAACCACATTAGTAAGCTTCTTTGTCGACCTTTCCAGATTCTGGTAGGACAACCTTTTAGGGGTGATTTATTTTTGTAACCTTGCAGTGGGGAAAATGTTATGGTGTGGGGGAAGGGGTAAACTTTGTTGCCTTTTCTTGATCCTTACACCTGAAAGCAAGATTCGTTTATTATTATACAAGTACGGAGCGATGTCCAGTGCTTGACACTGGCGAGTTCTGGTGGGGGAATGTTATGATGAGTGGGACTGTGGGTTTCCCCTTTGATCCTAAAACATATGGCACGCGTCCCATGGCAGGGTGTACCCTGTAAAAGGCTAATTGGCTAATGATGATAGCGTTCATTATGGAAAATGTTATGATAAATGAACTGGGAGCATGCGCCATAGGCCTAGACGTGGCTTGCCAGATGTTTTTTTCACCTTACACATGGAATCGATTATTATGCAAACAGGGTGTAAATTCATAAGTTTAAACAACGTTAATACTGTCGAGTAAAACGGGAGGATGTATAAGCGGACCATCATCCTTCATGGGTAAATCTTACACCTGTCTCTTTTTTAATCCTGGAGCACACGCGCGTCAATGGCAGAGAATGTTATGACGAGTGGGATTGGAGGTGTATGGGGTAAAATCCAATGTTTGCCTTTGATAACTTAGAGCACAAATACATTTTTTATGCTTGTATGGCTGTGGTGCACCATGCATACAGGGTGAAAACTAACCATTACCATAGAGTTAACGTAGGGGCAAAATATGACTTAACATTACAAAGAGGTTGTGGTGAAAAATGTTATGATTATATAGGACTAAAGATAGGCTGGGTGTTAAATCCAACGACTGGCTTTTATATTGGAACACAGGTACCATTGGGTGTGGTGCTGTTGTCTTTTGATCCTTTTGGAGCGTGTAGCACAGCTGGTTGTGAACAGTTTGTAACATGTAAACAGCATGTAAACTGCTAATTTGCACATGACGATATACAAAATGCAGGGGTTTATTTTTTTAACGGTATGGTAAAGAGAGTCAATCCAGCACATTCTGTGTCATGTCTGGTCAGGCGCAAGCCTGCTTTGACTACCCTTCATGTTAGCTCAATTTCAGGTCTCATAATGTGTCTTACAACATTGTGAGTAAGCTCAATCCCTGCTACCTGCCAATTTTTTAAAACTTTTTTGTTGTCAATTATTTTTATGGATGGACAAAAGGAGTGTTTGTCATTCCTTATCAAAGGTGCTGTGATGTTTTGAAAGAAACACTCTCTAAAATTTAAATTGGGAGGAACAAACACGTCTAAAGGATGTTGTTCAGGGCAATACCGCCACAGTTGAAAAAGCTTACCTTGTTCTACACCACCCCTTATGTCTGAAATAAAAAACCTCCGTTTCTCTATTGTGAGAAGTGGATAAGCTCAGAGGTAGTGAAGCAGGAGTCTTGCACCGTCAATGCTCACAGTGGCAACTCGGTGCTCAGTTTATGTGGGGGGTGTGGGAAAAAGGGGGAGGGGTAATACATACTGGGGGTGGGAGCTGCTCAACGCACTACACACGGTGGCAACTTGGCGGGCGGTCTAACCTAAACAAAAACAGGGTTGCATATACAGGCTAATTAGGCTGCTACTGCAGGGATTGGGGTAAAGCAGGGTTTATAAGGAGTGGTGAGCGGCTTACTGAACGTCACACAAGCACTTTTACTGCTACCCCTGTTGCTGCAACCGCACCTATCACGGCTTCACTACGTCGCCACCACTATTTCCACAGTCATCATGCCAAGCAGACTGAAAATGAGAGCTAAGAAGTTACCACCCCTTAAACTGCAGTGCTCTTCTACAGAGGGTTCTCCCTCTGCACCTTGTTATAATGAAGTAGTGGGCGATTGCCACACCGAGGAAGCACCACCACCACCACCACCACCACCACTGGTGCCGGTGGCAGGGTCGCTACACCTTGGGTCTGTAAGCGGAAATGAGAGTCTCGAATTAACTTCCAAGAACTGGCCTGTGGAAAAAGTGAGGGGGCAAAATATTACCCCCCCTCCTAACTAAATTTTCTACCCCGAAGGTGACAAGAACACAAGCCTAGAGGTGTACAAGAAGGCCACGGTGAAAGGGTTGGTGATTCGCTCCTACATTAATAGACCCTTTGAAAGGTGTATTAACCTGTCACCTTTCCAGGTTAAACGTCTCATCACCAAATGCCCAACTCTCCTGAAGCACTACGAATATATATTTTACGCCAAGCCTACCAGGGAGCACCGGCCGTTTCTAACCTCGTAGAGAGTTTAGACATCTCCACTGATGTGGCTTCTTCACACCCCATTTCGGTTCTGGTGAAGCTTTATAAGGGTGTAGGTAAAATCCACATTGACACTCAGTCCTACATAAATTAAATGAATCTTTCTGTGCCTTCTGGCATATGGCACCCCATCTGCCCCTCACACTGTGGGCACACCATCACACCTCAAGTGCTGGAAACTCTTCAACCATGTGTGGGCCCACTTCTGGAACAAGACTGCAAGAGTTTCTACCAGTGAACAAAGGTCAGTGGTCAACATTTTTATTTTGTGTTTTTTTTTAAAACCTGGTAAACAGCTCCTCTTGTGTCAATTCAAATGTATTTCATAGCATTGTCGTATATGTAGCAGTTTATCAACTACTTTCATATATTACAAGCGTTATATTATATCATCTTAATGCATAGAAACTATAGTGTAGCGTGCGCGATGAAAAAAAATGACAAAATTTACTTTTTGCTCCAAATAGACACTTTTTGCACCTGAGAAAATAGACAAAGGAAACTTATGATGGCAAACTTATCCTCTGTGAAAAAAGGGGAAAAGGAAGTGAAAAAGGTGAAAAGTTAAAATTACTTAGTTTTAGGTTACATTCTGTCATGTGTATACTGTGTGAAAAGTAACCAAAAGAAAAAAGTGATTGTGAGTTTTATATGCGCCCCCATTTACAGTCAAGGGCAACATACATTAAACCATCTGTAATTACTCCAGGCAATAATGTATCTAGTGTGTTACGCAATGTGTAGAAAACTTTTTTTCTGGGAAGCAATTCCTGTAGACAACATTCAATATTTTAGAGGAGCTGAACAGGACACTGTTGACCACTGTTTAACTAGCGTTAATATGTACAAGTCCTTTACTGTGGCTTTTTGGGATGTTTTTGTCATTTGCATTGACTTCTGTAAACATAAGAACGTTACATTACAGGTAAAAGATTGGTGTGTTGGCATGCGAGAATTTCTGGCATACATACATACAGGAACTGAAAATTTACCCCAAAGTGGGTGTGTTCTGACATCGTAAAAGTAATCTAAACGATGACACAATGTGTAGTGAAACCATATGTTTCATCTGTCTACAACGCACCTTGGAACTTTTAGCTTTAAACTTGGTTGGGGTAAAAAGTCATTTTTCATTCGAGCTAAATTTCAAGGAAGGACACCTTTCAGGACTTTTACCTTCAGTGAAAAAACAACTCTGCCTACTTTCTGACTCAGACATTGGTTAAAACCTGCTATTGCAAACATAGCTAACATCAATGGCACATGTTATTTTAATACCTGGAATAAAATATTAAAGTTGATGCATTGGACAAGAGCAAAAACACTAACCGAAAACAGTTCTCTCTGTCGCATATGTACAAAACCTGCTAATGGTAAAAGCACATTCGTATGTCGACGTTGTCTGTAAAATAAAAATGAAATTCAAGTAAAAAAAGCCCTGCGTTGTGTTGTGTTGAGTTAATTACACATTTCATTTTCTTGTCATAACGGTTAAATTGCATCAATATCACATCTTCCCTAGAATTCCATAGGTATTACACAAATGTCAACAACCAATCAAAAATTAGATCATGTATAAAGCAATCAGCGCTTAAAAAGGCTCCACTAAACCCAGCTATAAGTAGTTCCAATAACAACCACTAGGTGTCAGGTGTAAAGTCGTCACTAAAATTTTTAACCACAAGGGGGCTCCACTAAACGCAGCTATGAGTAATTCCAATAATATCCATTAGGTGTCAGGGCACCACTAGTTTTTTTTCATCCACAAGAGGGTTCCAGTAGGTTTAGCTAAAACAAGTTTCAATAATATCCGCTAGGTGTCAGGTCAAAATGACATTTGTCAAGGTCAAGGTCATATCATTGTTCTATATCAACAACGCATTTGTTAATGTTTTGTTGTTGTCATGGCAACCATGTCTGACACCTTCAATTGCAAAATTTCAAATTTCCTGCCTTTGAAACTCTCAGCCAATCAGACACAAGAAACTAGGTCATGACCTCACTTCCGGTCTCTCAACCAATCAAAGCTCAAGATTTCAAATTTGCAGCCTTCAAAACTAGGTCACTTCCGGTTTGTAAGTAGGTCAAATGGATTTCAGTAGCTGTAGCTTTGCGCTGAGTTTACCCCTATATACTACTGTTAAAGCACGAGACCATGCCTATTGTTTATAAACAATATATGACTAGTCACGGGCACTTCAAGTTGTACGGCCTTTCAGGACTTGAATTGCTAAATTCAGAACTTCACACAGATAACCCATTGATTTTAATCTCCTGATATCAAATATACCATTTATCTATTGATTTTGTGCTATTCATATGTGACACATGGTACAGTTAGGGAGAGATAAATTCTTGACAGCAGCGGGGCAAATTTTCCCTTTTGCCTCCTTGACTGGGGGTGGGCAAATTTTTTCAGCCTCTCTGATGTGATTTTACAGCAACAAAAAATTCCTGCATGTTACTATAGGTGAAAAAGGTTGACCCTCGCGAGGGGGGCAATTTTCTTTTGCTGGCCCATGTGAAAACCCACTGCCTCCCCTACCCCCTGTTGTTAAAAAAATAATCATTTCCTTAGAGACAATGGTTTTGGTCATTGAGGGATGGGTCACCGTTAATAGGTCCATGGTATCTAGGACTTATGAATGGAATCATGACCATAGACAATGTTATCTCTGAGGGTTCTGAGTGAGATAACAGATGCATATTAGATAATGTACTCAGAATCCTTGTAGATATGATTGTTCATTGTTGATATTTATATTATGGATTGGAATTCACAAGAGGGCTTTGCCCAGTGCACATCAGGCCGATGCAGTAGCACTGTACTTAGCATCAATTATCAGATTGATCTTTTAGAAGGGCCCAGAATCAAACTGGACCGGACAATAACAGTTTAAAGATGTACACGCCAAGTCCAAACAAACTTGATCAAGGATATTCACACCATCTTTTCTGATATTGCTTTCTAGAGATATGTATCCCACTTGGCAAAGGGACCTTTTTCTGTGTTAGGCTCCAATGTAACTCATGGTTAATGAGGGAAAAAAAACGTTTCTTTGCCAAGTTGAATTACTTTCACCTACTTTTGCCCTGATTCTATTTCGTATAAAAGAATTCATTAACTAATTCTAGAAAAAAGGGATATATTTACTTTTCTCCATGTCAGAGCAGTAGAGATTTTACATACATAGTAGCTCCTTCGTCAGAGATAGCATAAAAATTCCATCTGCATTGAAACATACTGATTGTGTAATCTCAGTTTATCAGTCCTATAGCGGTGGCACTGTAGCTGTACACTGTTAAAAAAACTGTTGAATCTACCATGAATCCTTGTAAAACTGAACAGTGAACCACCGCAATTATATTGCAGTGAACCAGTTTAGTTTTTACAAGAAGTCCCATGTGGCAGTACAGTGGTACACACCAATGTACAAGGAATCCCTGCGTAAATATTGAGGGATCTCTGGCAACGTTGGGATGAGGATACTATCGTTTTTTCGATGAGATCTTTTTTTACAGTGTGGGTGTGGGGGGGGGGATGAAGGTGACGTGTGTGAAGTGGGGTCTGAAGGAGCGTCTAGTGGTGACGTCATAGACACTGAGGGTCTAGAGCCAATGATATAAAAGGGGGCATGTAGCATTCGTGATAATTCATACATTGATCTGCACCTGAAGACTCACCTGTACACATATTACTCAGTTCCAAGATATTAACAAGAGCCCTGCACCATGGTAAGTGATTACTAAGTGTCTTTTTCTGCACATTGTTTATTGTAAGTTTTATGCGATAATCAATATTATTTGGCCGATCAGCCAGTGAAGGTGCTTCCTCTATGCAGGTGTTTTCTCTGCACAAATGGTTTTTTCTTAACAAGGATAAGAATGCAGGCTATATACAATTTACTGTCAATTCCAGACAAGAAGTGATATGGAAATGTCATATCATGTGTTGTCTGTCTATATAACTCTCTTCTTAATATTCCCTTTTGAGGCTGTATCTCTCCCCTTTATTCTCGTAGCATATATAGAAACTCGTCTGGAATCATCAAATGGCATACCATGCATATCATTCATATGATAGACACAATACATTTTAGTATGAAGATCTAGAGTCTACATCTACTTTTCTTTACAGCTGCGGTCAGCCGCATTGATGCTTGTTCTGGTGGCCTATGCCTCAGCAAAGGCTACACACAACACTGAAAGTAAGTAAATGTAGCAGTAGAGAAAGTGTACATTGTTACGAGGAGGGGTAGGAGGTTGATGAGGGACAAAATAATTTCAGACACCTCTTGGGGAGGGGGTGGCAAAACAAAATGCCATCCCTTTTGATAAAAAAGCGTGCACGCTACTAAAGGATGAATGAGGGGACGGATAATTTTCAGACCCCTCCGAAGGGGGAACGGAAAAAAAATCTTTGCCATGCGCATGCAGAATTTCACCCCCCCCCCCTGTTGTTAAAAAATGACTACTCCTAAGTAACGGATCATTTGAGACACGTTATACATTATGCGATGAAAAATGGATGATATCAGGGTCGGATCCAGGATTTTGAAAGGGAGGGCGCACCCCTTATTTAGCCCCTAATTCTGGCTAAATTCCAGAGTAAAAACAGATAAATAAACTCTAAAGTACAGGGAAAAGGGAGGGGGCGCGTGCCCCCGCGCCCCTCCGTCTAAATCCGCCACTGGATATCACCGCTCACAAAATCACAGTTGGTTGTTATTCTTGCCTGTTGACTATCACCACAAACACTTGCTCCACTTACTGCTCTATTATAAATAAATTAATGTACCAAAGTCGTGTAATAGCCAAAATGAATGAATCAATACAGTAAAAGATGTAGAATCGATACCAGCTGACACTTTGAAAGCACATGATGAACTCACTACACATAATTCATTTCTCAGTAATAAAATATCAATATAAAATGTGAATTTTCCTCTCCTACAGCCTGCCAGGTGTCCGACTGGTCCCCCTGGGGTGAATGTCTGCGGTCACCGAGCTGTCACCCTGAGGTGTTCCGGTCCCACTCCTTCCCCGTGAAGGAGACCAAGGAGGACATGGGTAATGTAGTCATGTCCATGACTAAGGCCATGAAGGAGGCAGAGTGGAGACAGGAGGAGGAGTGCAGATCAGCAGGCTCCTGCCCTGAACTAGCGCTTGTGCCATCTACAGGACGTCAGAACTGCCAGAATGGTAAGTAATATATCATGTACAAGTATATATAATTGTGGCAATTCCCAATACATGTAATAATATATAAGTGGCAGTCTTGTTAACCCTTTAAGGACAGAGCAACAATGGTCGCCCTGGCCATGGGGACGGCCTCTGAAAAAAGTATAGTTCCTAGAGGACAAGTCCATTTTCAATTCCTATTAAAATCCTATGTAATGGGCATCGACTATAGTCGACGCTAGGTGTTGACTATAGTCGATGCTATAGGCCTACCATGGTGTCAACTATAGTTGATGCTAGCCCTCAATGGGTTAAATAATGAGTTATGTAAAGGTGTATTATGTATAATAATAAAAAAAACTTCCTTAGAATCTTAAGCTTTTCAATCATATATCCATAAGAACACATCTGCAAAATCTAAAATTGCACTTTTCTATGAACAGGTTTTGCAGGCCGATACCCTTGCAAAAATGTAGACCAGCTATCCTTCATTGATTTTGTAACTCTTGGTCACCCTCAAGACATCAGGTGGGTTTTATGGGGCACTGGTTGCATTTGATTTGCATGTTTTGTACTTTGAGCTTTGGTTATTGAGTGTGAAAGTAGAAAGTTAAAATATCAAATGAATTTCCCCTTCTTCTGGTTTTTACCAAAGCTATCTGCCAGTATTTACAGGTAATTTAAGCCCAGTTACGTATGGCAAAACTGAGATACTGGATCAATTATAGGATTATAGTGCTAGGAAGAACTACTTCGGAGCCTCGTCTTCTTACCAATTTATTTATGTGTGTGTACTTTCAATTCTTACAGACAACATGCTAATGATGTATGGGGCTGGACTGACCCCCAGACTGGGGATGAGTATGCTATCTCATGTCTATTCGGTGGTACAAGCTTTATCCGTGTTACTGATGCCGAGAAACCAGTTGTCCTTGGCTTCCTACCTACAAGGACGACCCCTATTGTGTGGCGTGATGTGAAGGTCGTCAATGACCATGCCTACATTGTGTCTGAGGCACCCGGCCATGGCATGCAGGTAGGTTGAACTAATATATTTCTTTTTCATTTGACATTTCTTCACAACTATATAACTTATGAATAGACTCTATCTGAGTGTTAGAAGTACAAGTGCAGTATGCTTATTATGCTCTGACATCCAAGTCGGTCTATAGCTCTCAAGTGACCACAAAAATCTTAAATCTGCCAGGATGTCTCCATCACAGTGAAAGACATCATTTATGTATATTTTTCAAATTATGTATTTTGTAATGAGAGATGAAGCAATTTTAAGGGTTTGGAAATGTTGCCCCAACAAAGCCCTATCAACAATATCTCAGATAACAAAAAAAAAAATAGAGCTGCAATAAACATATCCTCCTTTTAATGAAAATAAACTTACTTGTTCTTTCGTGAAATTTCACCTATCATTTGTTTTTGAATATTTTTTATTCTCTTTTTCAATGTTTAGGTATTTGACATGACGAGGCTGCGTAACATGACGTCCTACTCAGAGCTGACCTCCGATGCGGAGTACCTTGAAGTAGGCAATTCACATAACATTATCATGAACCAGGAAACTCAGACGGTCTTCATTGTAGGAGCTAACAAAGGAGACTATGTAAATAAATGTAACGGTAAGTATCTTCCTCGTAAAATATGTATTTCTAGGTTTCAAATTGTAAACAGATCTTGATAAAGGATTATAAATCTGCTCTGAAATTATTAATAACATAATATCAACCATACACACCTACATATTATTGTGCTGATAAAAACTGTGGTAATTATTGCTTGTAATTATTAAAACTTTAAACTGTACTTGGCCGCGTCTGGTTTTCCTTGTACAAGTCCTACTCTGTATGTTTATTTTGATATTAATTTCAGAGTCAAAAACATAATCTAATGCCCATGATTACAGAGAAAGTCAATAATAGTCAAGTCCGTCTTGATCATTGGGTAGAAGAAAATTAGTAACTTACCTCTCAGTTTTTCTTTGTAACAGGTGGCCTCCATATGGTTGATGTAAGAGAGCCTAAGAAGCCTCGTTTTGCTGGTTGTTATTCCGCTGATGGCTACACCCACGATGCTCAATGCATTATCTACCGTGGACCTGATGTTAAGTACAAGGGTCGTGAGATCTGCTTCGCTTACAATGAAAACACTCTGACCATCGTTGATGTCACTAACCGCTCCAATCCTATCATGGTATCCAAACGAGGTTATGAGGACTATTCATACACACATCAGGTAAATTGTCAAAACGGCAGTTATATATGATACAGAGGTTATGCCATAGGAGCTAAGGGGTACTCCATATCTATAGATTGGGATTTAGAATTCATTCATTCAGAGAAAAGATATGAAATATGTTTCGAGGTATAATATCATACTAAATTCATTTTTATATGAGTGAGGCCGTTTTATTATGATAACTTGGATTATCGCCGCTGGGAGTTTTGGCATTTCCAAAGAAAAATATTCTTTTTATCCCTGGCCACTGGGCTTTTTTCAAGATCTTTGGGAAAAAAAGTCCATGTTGACCAACAAAAATCTACCATTGATCTCTTTCTAGATATATACTCAAATGAATGTACCAAACATTTTAGAAAATGTCTTATTGATGACCAAAAATATGACTTTAAATGGATTTTCTGGCCGATGCCTTTGGCTGCTGGGAATATCAGTCCCCAAAATCGGACCTTTTTGTCCTTGGCCGCCCAAAGTTTCAGCCAAAGAATCCCATAATCTAAGTAATTTTAATGAGATGGCCTGAATGGATATTTAGTTCTTCTGTGACTAAATTTTCATTTTCTTCACAGGGCTGGGTGACAGAAGACCAGACAGTGCTCCTTCTTGATGATGAACTTGATGAGAAAAATAACTTTGCAGATGGGTAAGTCATTAATTGGATAAATTCTAAAAATTTAACCAAAATTTTCAATTGAACTAGTATTTCCACAATTGGGGAGTTCTCATCGATTTCAATACCAGTACCAGTAATAATTTTCAGCTTGTATTGTTCATCGTTACAATACCCTTAACTAAAGTGGTTGTAAATCACTCTGTACGAAGTATGTTGTTCTGAGGCCAGTAAACAGGACCTATTGTTATCCAAATGCCTATCAATGCACTACTTTCCCTATGAATTATATATTGACCCACTGTACCTATTCCCTCTCTTCCAGCCGCACCCGTACCCACATCTGGGACATTGTCTCACTAGAGAACCCCACGTTAAAGAACACCTACATTTCTGCACAGACCTCCATTGACCACAACCAATACACTAAGGTGAGTGTCGGTCGTATTTTCTCTTTAGGCCTGAAAGAGTCTTCGCAGCTATGTATTGATAAAGTTTTAAATCCTCTGCATCTGGAAAACTCTGGGCTAAAATCCTGGTAAACACTAATAACCTGTAATAGATAATTGCTGCAGACTATGTGCTACAAATTAGAAAAATTATAGGATAACATTCTTCTCCATTAAAGTTAAAAAGACAGATTTAAAAATTTGTGGAAACTTGTCTAAATAGTTTGTAAATGCTAATCTCTTGTGCTATGCACATCTTGTTCCAATCACTGCTAGCCCAAAGTGCCTCAAAATGATGTGTCTAATCACAACACAATACACTTCACTGTATGGCCCTTGACATTGCTGCTTATCACAGTACCACCTGTTGGCTAGTCTGACAGGCTTTTAGTAGTGTTTAGTATACCGTGAGAATAAGGACTGCCTATTCATCCACAGAACACAGGCTCCCTCTATAGGAAATCAGACACACCTGATTTATTACTAGGACAGTAATAAATACAGGACTTGGGTTTTCCTTGTTTTGGAGCAGAAATATTTCATATAATTATTAGATATATTAGCACATGGTTTTTAATGTTGTTTAGATGGCGATTGAAGAGAAACCTCAATTTTCATACTGTGAAAGCGGACATGCCAACTTTAAAAACCTTTTGTCTATGCTCTTGAGTATGAAGAATTCCTATGGTAGAACCGGGTATACTTCATTGAACGATGTAGAAAGTTACTGATAGAGATATAATTTCTGATTGCAGGGACAGTACACCTATCAGTCAAACTATGCAGCCGGACTGCGTATTCTGCACATAAACCAACAAGAGTACAAGCTGAGTGAGGTGGCTCACTTTGACACACTTCCCTCCTCCACCACTGTGGAATTCAAGGGTTCCTGGAGCAACTATCCATATTTTAAATCTGGTGGGTAATTTTTACACTTGCACCTCAATAATGCAATTCTTCAAACATCATTTATAGTTATGTCCCCACTACACTGTAAAAAAATGTCATTAAAATTATGACAGAAACCTCACCCCAAAGTTGCCAGAGATCCGTCGTTATTTTCACAGAGATTCCTTTTACACTTGTGTACCACCGTACAGTCACCTGGGGCTTCTTGTAAAAACTACACTGATATAAAATGGTTCACCTTTAAGTTTTACGAGGATCCTTGGTAGATTCAACAGTTATGTTTTACAGTGGGGTGTTTTTAGGCAGAGACCCTGCATGAGGTTTTGTGGAAACTTTCTAATGCAAAAATCAGCTAGCAGATTTGATTTTATGCATAATAACTAATCCATCATGATTTCTCATTTCAGGTAACATTGTTCTCGGCTCCATAGACTATGGCATGTTCATGGTGAGGCCCCACTACGAGGCTATGGACCGTGAAGTAGAACAGAATAAGGTGACCGCACAGCAGTCACGTGTCCGTACCATTGTCTCTGCCACCAAGCCTGCAGACTGCCCCGCTCTGGAACAGTTCCGTGCCTGTTCACCCGAAAACTGCTAAACTAACTGACATTTAGTTAAATTGACTATTAGGCTAGATCGTTTGATGCTGTGCTATTCAGCTTACATTTCATATATCATCTGATTATGTCCTGTGAATTTATAGGTTATTTTAAATAGATACAAATTTCTATGTGTGTAACTCACTAGGTGTAGCACTTGATGAGACATTCATATTTAAGTACATTGTAATATAGATATTTGCATCTGTGTGGATCTCCCACATATAAGGCGCATCCCACATATAAGACGCACCTAGAGCTTTAGGATTTAGTAAAAAGAATTAAAAGATCACCAACTTTTGTTTTACTAAACGAGTTTTCAAAATTCAAAAAGCTATATGAATCTAGGGCCCCCGGACCCCATGGACCATCTATGTCCTATTATGAATTAGGGGGAGTGTCACATATTGACAGAAAGGTCTCGGTATGTCCCTGTGGCTCCAGGGAGAACTAAAACCTCGCGTTTAAGACACGCCTTATATGTGGGAGATTGCGGTAGCAAGAATACATAAAAAAAAAATCATATTAAATATGTAAATGTTATTTATTCAGACCATCCTCAGTGCTGGCTGTGTGTGCAGAGGTTTGTTTGCACCTCATAGCACGTGGTTGTTGTCTGACCTTTAAACCCTCTAAATTTCCTCTGTAAGCTATGCTTGTTTATCACCATTTTAATGTAAAATAAAGGAGCTTTCAAACAGCTATCTGTCCGCATTGGTCTAGTTGATTAAATTTCATTGTGGTGAAGAAAACCTGTTTTTCTTTTGGAGTGACCTAACGGTTATGGTTATGGTCGGTTTATACTTGTGCAAGAGTTCGGTTCTCTACTTAGCTAAAGCATAATGTGAAAAGAGTCGATTTTGGGTATGGCAACTAGTTTTTATTCGGTATGCAAATCCCCAAGGTTATATGGCCTTAGCGTGTTCCTTAGTGGGCCGACCCCTGCTGAAGCTGATACCTTGCGAAATAAGGACTGATAACAGTGAGCTGATGGGTACAAGGTATTACGTAATGCACCCTGAAATGTCGGCAGTGAATGAAAGGAATTTTCCCATTGGTCAATAATGTATCCCGATAAGTCGGAATACCATGATGTTGGTACCTACAGTGCTGATATGAGCATATCTGCCGTGCATTATATAGGTATATACCAACCATATGTGCATTTTTAAAATTTTTGGTATATACTTTTTCGAGGTCAAGTTGGACTTAGAATATTTTGGGAAATGTATGGCAAAGATTCAAGTTAATTTCACCATCATTTCAATGTAGGAGTATTGAACCCAGGCCACAGTGGTAGTAGGCGAGTGCCTTAGCCATTACGCCACACTGAACGGTGATGAAATCCAATGCGAAAGTAAATAAATTCTAACCTGTAGCAGTAGTCCTGTGTTTACACCCACTGTTCATATTGAATCCAACCATGACATGTCGAGTTATTTAAAAGAAAACGTCCTTAGACATTCTAAATGATCCCTCCATGCCAAATGAGTCAATAATATTAACATAATAACAATGGAAAAACCATTGAATTCTTCTTTATTTTGAATATATTGGACACATTAAGCATGGAGGGATCATCTAGAATGTCTAAGGATGTGTATGTTTTAATATCTCGACCTGTCATGGTTGGATTCAATACAAAAAATAGGTGGAAAGTCGGGCACCCGCAGATCAACAACACCGCCATGGGTAGGCCTATGGCGCAGGGTACACTATCGGGGAGGATCGCATGCTCTTACAAAATGTCTTCTGCTGCTTTTATTCTTTGGATATCAGGTAAGAAATTAATACACAATGGAGAAATCAGTGGTATAAACTTAATAGGTCATAGATATGTGAGGTCACAGGTGTTACATGCTGGATATACCCTCCCTGCTTCACGGGTTGGGTATATCCAGCATGTAACACTCTTGACCTCCCATATCTATGATCTATTAGGTTAGTAAATGACCACTGTGAGCTCACATGGTTTTGGTTACATTAGGAAGTAATAACACAAGGATAAGCAGTGGTCTCGGCCTCTGCTGATGATACAAGAGAACTGCCAACCTTTTATAGGGAAAATGCCCATGAAACTCAGACCTGTCACATCACGTGTGACGGTCAAGTGGAAGGCTCTGGTGTGATGAATATGAACCCTGATGCAGGTGCTGCCACCTGCATCCAGATTCCTCTATCACAACCAAAGACCCTGGTCTGAGTCCCACTGAGTGTAAATATAGATACCATATAACATACCGCTACACTTGAAAATCTTAATGTGACTGCATGGTTTGATTTTACCATCATTTTTCATGAAAATGTTTGATCACAAACAATTGAGATGAAATACAACCTAAACGTGTGCCTCCACACTTGGGCATGGCTCCTCAATATGTCTTTGTGATCCCTGCTTTATGAAAGTTTGAATAAGACAAACAAATGTCTGCCTGAATATGGACGCATTGACCCAATACAGAAGGAAATTTGCCGCATGATTAATGCTATTCAAACTGAATGATAGTCTAAGTAAAATACCAATATTAAAGATGAAGTCTGTCCCAAAAAGTTCAGAAAACGAACGCACAAGGAAAATCATTTCTGTAGGTAGAGTCATGATGACAAAGACGATGCAAACAGCAAGAATTGTTACTGTCAATGTTCTTGTTTTACCATTGTGATTAGCCTGATGATTATTTCTGAATTTGCGCTGAGATCTAATCTTCCTTTTGATTGATAGATTTGTAACAGAGATGATACAAAAGGGAATGATGCTATAAAATAATGAATCAAAAATGCCATAGAGAAAGTCAAATAGAGACCCAGAGGCAAGTGCAAGACAGATATTCATCCCATCCATTTCTAAGATGCTACAGGTGAATAGTAAAGGCAAGTAAACAACACAGGACACAATTATCAGTATTAAAATGATATAAAAAGTCTTTCTCAAAGTACAATAGATATGCACCTTTAGTGGAAAAATTATGGCGCTTGTACGTTCAACTGATATACATACAGCTATCCAAGATGACATAGATCCTGCCAAAAAGGAAGTAAACATGATGGTACGACAGAGCCAAAGTGATGAGGATTGGGGGAGAAGGCCATATATCCCATCAGATCTGAGAAAAAATCACAATAGCATCAGGTTATCAAAGACAGCAAGGACCAGCAGCAGGATCATGAAGACAGAGGTTCTCATCAGGGAGCCATGCACGATCACAATGATAATAAGACTATTTAGAATTGTTCCTATTCCACATATTACCAGAGTAATGACAATGCTATATAGTTAAAGGTGCAAGAAGGAATAGAAATATTGGGAATAACTGTGTTGTTCAGAGATCGATTCACTCAGGTAAGGACTATAATCTGAAACTGTTGAATATTCCATGTTATCTGTGTAAGTATCTCAATTTGTGTGTTAATTACCTATCTGTCTTATTATAGGTGTTGTAGCTTAATGCTATGTAAAACAAGTGTTACTGTGGTGTCAGGGCAGAGGTAGACATACCGAGGTTAACAATAATGTTAAACACAGTTTGTCTTTGCCTCATATTTACACCAGGGTCGTTTTGATGTGAACAGTGTTTGCTCATCTTACAACCACACATCATCATTCAAAGACCATTATTTGCTTTTGAGTTGCCTGTATAGCTCTCAGAACACTGTTGTTTGAAATAAAGTGTATTCTAAATATTTGAGTTTTGAAGTTTACAGACTATAGTCATTAAACGTTTAGCATTCAGTGGACTGTTTTTTTTATTAAAATCTCCAGGACCGAATGGCCTATGAGGGGAAAATCTTTACATATAAACTGGCAGTATGAATGAATGATAGCCACACATTCTTTAGTGAAACTTTAGCATCGGCTGGCTTACTACGTCCTAATTCATTAAGAACAGAGGAAGTTTTATATTGACTTTAGAGTGATGAATGCGTGTGTCGATAAAATATAATGCACCATTACTTGACTCTGTATAGGTTCAAATACAATGATCCCTAGAAAGCATTTTTCAAGATGGTACAACTAGGCTCCTTCAATTCGTAGTGGAATCCCTCACTCTAATGCAATTACAGCCCTGCATCATGTGGTCACTAAGCATTGCTGTGGTATGACTGCCCTACCAAACCCTATGTAAATACTACACTAAATGCTGATCGTACAGAGCAGGCCTGCGTAGTGCATTAACTAAGATCACCCACTCCAAATTTCAGGGTTTCAAATCGTAGTGGCTGTAGCTAGTCGTACCGTCTTGAGAAATGCCCTCTTGGTTTGCTGGGGAGTACTTGGGAATTGCGACACAGGTCTATTAGCACTATTAAGAAATGCCCTCCTGGTGAGTCTGTCTTTGTCTTCTCAATCCATCTGTGGTGTCTGTTCTATCCAAAATGACACATATTCTCCACGCAAAAAGTTAAAATAGAAGAAAAAGTTAATGGAAAAATAGTTAATTGGAAAGCTGATTATGCATTGAAAGTTATTTTCTTTGTTTACTCAATGAACTTAGCTTCAGGGCCACCGGCACAACCAAGTTAGACATAACAGTCTGTATCTTTTAACAAGTGCATGTACGGCCTATATTACGGTATTTAGTTTGTACTCATCACACCATTGATGTATCACTTGGAGAATGATTATAAACACAATAAAAATGCAAGGCATAGAGGTAAAAAGGTTTATGTCATGGCTGATACGAACGTCACTATAGAATAGTACTAGAACTGGTGTATTCAATGCGGGGCATTGAATACAATGTGTCCGTATTCAATGGGTGTCTGCCATCTTGGATTTTGAACAGATCTGAGCTGTTTTTCTTTATTTAAAATAACCTCCTAGGCCATGACATAAATGCAAATGTCCACTTCCATGGGATTTTTTACATCGTATTCCCCTCTGTGGGACTGGTCGAATCCCACTCAGCCATATAATGGCTTCGTGGGATATGCCAGTATCACCTCTGGGAATACGATGTAAAAATATCCCATGGTCGTGGACATTTGCTTATTTTCTTCATTTCATAAATATTTTAGCTATAGCTTACTCCTATGAGAACCATTTCTGGCCATCGAGCTTCTAGGCAATGTCATTTTCATGGCCTAGAAAACCAAATAGTCAATTTTAGGGGAATCTTTCTAAAACATTAAAGAAAAAGCTGCTGTCTAACTAGACTACATGCCTCGAACCCTATCCACATCTTCAATGTTACTTAGAGTAAAGCTTTAAATGCAAGTAAATATCATATCAAAATATCAAATACTGAAATTCTAAACTAATTTGTGTAAACATATGCCATATTTGATATTCATCATAGTCGACGGTGAAAATGGTATTTGGACTTTCCGTATATCGGACCTGGGACCCTCAGACCCATAGGTCGATGCTCTAGCACTGAGCTACAAGCTCTTGCCTGCCATCTTCAGCAGACCAATATGTGTTATTACATTAGGGGCCAGTAATTACCAGGAGGGTATCTCAAAAAGATTGGGAAACCAGTTCTCACCGTAACTATTTGATCCTGCAGTTCTCCTACATTTCTCGCCCTAAGAACAGATTTCCCTGCTTGACCTCTGCTACAAGTGAACTGCACGGAAATAGGTCGAGTTGCAAAATAAGAGACTGGACCCCTCCTATACCACTCCTATAACTGACTCCCTCTTTACAATACAAGAGGGAATCCACTCCAGAAGGTCAGTGAGTTCAATTTTGGAATTATCACCTCCGACAGGATCAATTCCAAATCTTTTTGAGATACCCTCCAGCTGGTGACTTGCCCCTGGGGGTCGATCTACCAAACAAGGGAAATTGCTGACACTACACAATAATAAATATAAGATACAATTATCAACATACTATGCATACTCTCTTCCTCCCTACAAAGATGATGGGCTGCTGATGAATATACATTTTTATGTCATGGTAGATATGATCGTTACTATAGTTCAGTACTAAAACTGCGGTATTCCATGGGGGATGGATTACAATGGGTCTGTATTCCATGGCTGGGAGTCACATGACCTACTCCAGCAAACAAAGGCAGAAAACGTCTTTTTTTATATCTAAAAGCCTTACAAACATGTGGAGCAATGACAAATGCAAATGTCAATTCCCATTACATATTTTTGCATTGTATTCGTCTCTGTGGCTTCGTGGAATATGCCAGCCAAAAATATTCCATGGTCATTGACATTTGCTTAGATATGGGAATTTAGACTATCAATTATCTATTTTTGATGTATAAGGATATCCACCAGTCAATGGGATGATATTAATTGCTGGAATGCCATCTAAACCCAAGCTATCACCCTTTGCCGACCATACCGTGTTCGCACTATCTTGGGGCGAACATCAGTAGACCTCTTCCTTACCCTTATTATAGCCACTATAACAGACCCAATGACAACAAGTACCACAGGTGCAGCAATCAAAACCAGAGCTACACCTGGGAGCTCGAATTCTGATGTGGTACTGATAATAATGGTATTATTATCATTGGATGATATCATTGGGAGTGGGTAGCTGGAGCTCTCAGGTGTAGTGTTGCTGGTTGTATGATCAGCTGTAGAAGTATCAGGAGGGGATATGGATGTTAGAGGATGTTTATCCGGACTTTTAGAGTCAGGAGTGGTGATAGTATCTGAGGAAGGTGTTTCTGAGGTGGAGACATCTTGAACATATTCAGTTTGTGATAAGGATTTTTCAAGCATTATTGTGGATGAGGCTAAAGGACTTATTGTTGTCACAGGTTCTTGGGAGTTTTTCTTAGTGAAAGGAAGTGTTTCAGCTTCAGAGGTCTCATAAACCTGTGTCACATCTGGTATGGAAGGTTTGTTAGAGCTGATTGAAGTTGGAAATATTTCAGTTGTTTTAAAATTGAGTGTGTCATCTGTAGTTATGCTAGCAGAAGGAGATGTGCCTGTACTTGACACAGCATGAAAAGGATATTCAGTTGTAAGAGTACCTGTTTCATAGCTAACACCTGCCAGTTCTGTTATAACATAATTTTGGGTTGTTTCAGAATCTAATGCACCATCTAAAGAAGAGGTTTCCTCAGATGTTTCTGAGGTCTGACTTGTTTGAGAGCTAACACCTGCCAGTTCTGTTATATCATCAGTTTGGGTTGTTTCAGAACCTGAAGTGACATCTACAGAAGAGGCTTCCACAGATGCTTTTGATGTCTGGCTTGCTGGGGTGGTAGTTAAATCCATTGTATCATCTGTTGTAGAAGTAATAGAGAGAGATGTGGAAGAATTGGGTATAGTGGAAGGAGCACTAGAAGCATACTCAGTGGAAGCATCTGTTTGAGAGCTAACACTAGTCATTTCAGACGTAACTTCATTTTGGTTCAAAGGTGATGTTGTATGGTCCATTTTCACTGGTTCTGAGATATCCAGGGTTGTGATAAAGCCATCTGGTGTGTATGTAGGGGCAGTTGTTCTTTGGGTTGTCGGCTCATTTGCAGCGGTTGTGGATAAAAAGCTTAGGTTTGGAAATGGGGAAGTTTCCGATGAAGTAGTAACTCCTGTAGGAGAAGCCTCTGATGGCTCCGTTGTGAGTTGAGAAGTTGCTTCAAGATCACTTGTTACATCTACAGAAATTCGGTTATCTAGAGCTGTGCTCCACACTCGGATGTCAATGTCTGTGGTAAATGGTTCAATTGTGATATCTGTCGTCAACCCTGCTATTTCCTTTGTTGGCAGTATTGAAGTTGTCATGACAATCGATGAGGTGTTCTCTGATGTTTCTATGGATGCAGAGTTGGATGTCTCTGTACTCAATGAACTCCAAGAGGTATCCACCTGTGCCTGTTTTGTTTGTTGCACTGGAGGGGCCATTGTCGAAAACTCTTTTGTACTTTGCTTTGGAGTTTCTGAAGGTGCTAAAACTTCAGTAGTAAATTCTACTGCAGAGCCATATTCTGAAGCTGAAACTGGTGTCAGTTGTGTAGTCTCTGATTCAGGGTTTGGTGATGTAGGTATAGTTTCCACTGTAGATCCTGGCTCTGATCTTGTAGTTGTATTCGATGACTGTGATGTGAACTCTTCACCTGACTTTGGTGTTGTGAACATACTCTTTTCTGTTGATCCCTCATCTGTAAACATATTCTTTGTTGTGGATTCTGCGTCTTGATTCGGTGATGTAATCATATCCTCTGCTGTTGACACTATATCTGAATTTGGTGATGTAAAGAACATATCCTGCGTTGTGGATGCTACATTTGGGTTTGCTGATGTTAATATATCCTGTGTTGGCGACACTTCATCTTGGTTTGGTGATGTTAATGTATCTTTTGTTGTGGATGCTATATCTGGACTTAGTGATGAAAACATATCCTGTGCTGTTGACGGTACATCTGGGTTTGGTGATGTCAACATATCCTGTGCTGTTGAAGGTACATCTGGGTTTGGTGATGTCAACATATCCTGTGCTGTTGAAGGTACATCTGGGTTTGGAGATGTAAACATATTCTGCATTGTTGACGGTACATCTGGGTTTGGTGATGTCAACATATCCTGTGCTGTTGACGGTACATCTGGGTTTGGAGATGCAAACATATTCTGCATTGTTAATGGTACATCTGGGTTTGGTGATGTAAAGAACATATCCTGTGTTGTGGATGCTGCATCTTGATCTGGTAATGTGAACATATTCTGTGATGATAACCCCGCATCAATGTTTGATGATGTAATTATATCCTGTCTCATAGACTCTGGGTTTGTGGATGTAAGCGTAGCTTGTGGCGTGGACTCTGAATAAGGTCCTGAAGATGACACCATTGTCCGTGCAGGGGATTCTGCCTCTGAGTCGGGAGATGTGAATCGTAAATCCTCAGATATTGCGACCTCAGATAGCGCAGTGGTATGATAATATCCATTAGACGTTCTTCCAGTTTGGACCGACCGCTGTGAGGTTCTACCTTCAGGTATGGAGGCAGCTGATGATGCAGAATGGGATGGACTTGAAGTCGGATCAGTGTCAAATTCTGTGACATATGAGCTATCCTCTTCCTGCATATTTGTTTTGGGGGCCGCAGTAGAGATAGCCATGGAATCACGAGTAATGTCCACTTCAGCGGAAGAAGACACTGAATTTGCATTTGATGAAGATTCAGCACCATCCTGGGCAACTGCATCTGTTGTAATGACCTCAGTTGTAGAATCTGTAGAGTACAAGATAAATGGATGTATACACTATTATGCACTGAGACATATTCACTAATACTGTAATACCGCGAGGTCACGTAAAAGGCACACCCTGCATGTAAGGTGCACCCTGAGTTTGTGGATATACTAGGAAAAAAAATGACAACTCCTGTTCTGGCCAATGGATTTTCGAAATTCGTAAACCTATAGGTAGATAAAGGCTTCCCCTACCCCCGAAGACAACTCTTTATGAGTAGGGAATCCTTGAGAAAAATTCAGAAAAGTTAATTCCCTCACATTCAAGGTGCACCAGGGGTAGGCCTATTAGTCCATGAGCCAGACCCTGAAAAAATGGACATGCCTGCTAAGTCCACCTATGATTTTCTGATAGACACTTATCTGGGCCATCTGAAAATTTGTGTTGTGGTAGCTTAAGTGCAGGGGAGACCCGTTTCCATGGCAACCACCTATAATTATGAGATTACTGGGAAATATACATTTTTAGTCATAACTTTGATTTAAATCGACATTTTTACATGATTAAACGTCCTAAGATATACTACTCAATGAGGGCCACTCAGAAAAAAAAATTGATTGACCTTGGTCGTAGTTAAGGTCATGTAGTTCAAGGTCAAATGATGAAAATGAGCTCCATAATGGACATATACTTCATGGTCCATGAGCCATACCACTTCTGACTGCCACTCAGACTAGGTCCACCTATAATTTTCATATAGACGACTATCTGGACCGTCTGAACATGTGTGGTGAACCTGCATTTGGAGTAGCTTAAGGCTAGACGAGGCCAGTTTCCATGGCAACAACCTGTAATTATGAGATTAATGGGAAATATACATTTTTAATCATAACTTCAGGATAAATCCACATTTTTACACAATTCAAATTCCTAAAATATACTGCTCAATGAGAGACACGCAAAGAAAAATATTCAATTCACATTGGGCAAGGTCAAAGTCATGTAATTCAAAGTCAAATGATGAAAAATAGCTTCATAATTGTAATTCCCCTTGTATATATATATATATATATATATATATATATATATATATATATATATATATATATATTTGGCTTTAGGCTTATGTAAGCAGTAAATGACCAGGCGTCCCCCAGGCTTATACATGAGCAGGCTGAGAGAAGTGGCCCAGCTCATAATACACAAGGACATAGGGTTTATAAAATGTAGCAGAAGGTCAGGGAAAGTCTGTTTCCATGGTAACGAAATATGTAAATGGGATCAACAGGAAATTTACATGTTCAGTTTAACTCTTCCTTTATCAATTACGCATTTATGCATATTTTGGGCCGATTTTGAGTAGTCTATAACTTCCTTAAAATCCACTCAAAGTCTTAGAATTTTTACAGTGCTGCACTTGGTGTTGGGTTCTTCATGGAATCCAAGGAGTTAGTCTCTACTCAAACACTTTTTGTATGGTACTCATGCAAACTTGAGATAGATTTTTGAATCACAATCAAAGTTTTTCATAGATTTAATCAATATTTAAGCTAAAAAGCATGAAAAACATACATTTTTTCATGCTAAACAAAATGGCATTAAAATTTTCAGTGTATTTTGATGCATTATTGGCCATTTGGGCTGACTTCCATGGCAACAGATATGCTATGAATGCCGGTTTTGCATAGTTTTGGTTTCCATGGTAACCAAAAAGAACATTTTCTAAATTTCCTCATTTACCGAAATTCCGGCAAAATATTAGATTTCCTACAACAGGCAACTTATTTCATCACAATTGATACAGGGAGTGTTGAGATATGGCAATTTGAATTTTGGTAAAATGATCAATTTTTCTCACTAGAACACCACGTTTTCCATCCTATATCTCACAAAATAAAGTAGATAGGGAACCTTGGGTATTGCTCTTTCTGATTGACTAGCCCAGCATAACCGAGCACTATTTCCATTCTAATTGGAATATTCACACAATTTCAACAGTTTTTGAAAGCTTATGGCACCTACTACAACCAGAAATCTGCTCTGAAAATAGTCTGGTAAAGGAAGAGTTAAATCCACTGTTTTACACAATTAAAGATCCTAAAATGTGCTAATTAGTGAGGGTCACCGAAACAATGTTTAGCTGACCCGCCCCATAGTTGAGTTATACACATTCACATACACAGCATGGCACCAATATCACTTTATACAAGGTTGATTTCTGATAATGTGTAAGTGTGGCAAGTTTGTGTAATCTGTCTTCAATGGTATAGCTTCTTCCCCCTGAGTGGCAGTCAGAAGTGGTATGGCTCATGGACTATATACATGTGCTATTACGCCAAGTGAGGATGCACAGACTTATACCGAACGATATACATGTATGTGCTAAAATATAGTTTGTTCTTCATTGAGATAAAATGAAACATTATACTTTCTGCATTTGCATGATATAGGCATTTATGAACAGAATCAAGCATCAGGTGGATTGATTGTGAAAAGGCATGTCCATTTGTTGGTTGATACTCACATGGGAGGGCCTCTGCAAGATCCTCGTCTACATCCCCATCTCCATCGTCATCTGTAAGAGAGATTAGCCCTAAATTACCATAAATAATCAGAATATAGATAGATGTATTGATGAAGAACCAGCAGATACCATAATACCGTAAATCCCATCGCCCCCAGGGGTAAAACCCCAAGCCTTGCCCTGAGGTCAGGGCTTTGCTATAAGCTACACAAGAGGCCTGAAATGGGCCCCATTCCTTCCTTTAATCTATAAGTAACATTCAACGTATATGCCGTACCCTGAGTTCCTGGAGATGCTGCACCAGAGGCCAGAAATGGTCTATGGGCCATGTCTTATATGCGGGATTTTATTAGGTATCCAGAGTATTTGACATAGCCTACCATGAAAACGATGATTAAATGATTAAAGGTCGAATTTGGTTAATCAAATATACAGAATTACGTTGACCTCCATTACACAAAATAATAGCGATTGCTTTCCAAAGATAGCATTTGACACTGTGAAATGTCATGAAAATATCGATTGCACCAACTCAACAATACTTGAATCCCTCTTTCATACATTTAAAGGCCACAGGAGTGCATCATGCCTATTGTTTGGCATGATGCTGGAGTGCATCATGCCTATTGGTTGGCATGATGCAGGAGTGCATCATGCCTATTGGTTGGCATGATGCAGGAGTGCATCATGCCTATTGATCGGCATGATGCTGGAGTGCATCATGCCTATTGGTTGGCATGATGCAGGAGTGCATCATGCCCATTGATTGGCATGATGCTGGAGTGCATCATGCCCATTGGTTGGCATGATGCAGGAGTGCATCATGCCCATTGGTTGGCATGATGCAGGAGTGCATCATGCCCATTGGTTGGCATGATGCAGGAGTGCATCATGCCCATTGGTTGGCATGATGCAGAGTGCATGATGCAGAGTGCATCATGCCCATTGGTTGGCATGATGCAGAGTACATGATGCAGAGTGCATCATGCCCATTGGTTAGCACCAGCACTTCATTGGGGCATCATCCCAAACATCCGGGGATGTATCAAGCCAGTAGGGTCGTCACGATGCATTAATGCAGGCCTGGTGAGTTACTCACCAGGGCTGCATTCCTGCATCATGATGATCAATGGGCATGATGCATTAATGCATCAGCAGCCGTAATAGGGTCAGCCTCACCTAAACCATTGTTGTTCTCCTCATCTATCTGTCCATCACAGTCATTATCCACGATGTCACCTTGTGTGGACGGCGTTAGAGTACATGCCTATCAGGGTGAATGAGGTTAAGTCTTTGAGCTCTACACAAATTATTCAAACCAAGGTTGTAGAAGAACCGTATTGAACCTCTGTTTTAACCTAATTAGATGTTAGAAAATTCTGGGGTTTCAGCTAAGTACTATGCTTAAAATACACCAGTATACATTCTTTTATGATATATCGGTACATATAAGATTAGAATTATCATGGGTTTTTTACTGATCTTATTGATTCAAACACCTTATGAAAATGTACAAAAAACGCTAATAATGTCTCTGACAAACGTTAACCTTAATTGTCATTGACCTCCTTAGGTTGCTACATTGTATTATATCTATACTCACAGTGTTGATTCTGGCAGCACGGGAACCAGCGATAAGAATGTATGAGTTGTTTTTTGTCTCACCAGTAACCAGTGACATAAATGTCACAGTAGGGTCTATGTGGTTCAGTGTATGTGAACCATGTGAAACTGGAATCATGAACCACTGAGTATTAATATCAAACAGAACGAAATTCTAGCCTACACACTAGAAATAAACTTAGTTATTAAACACTTTCTCGTAACATTCTGTGGAACACCTTTTGCGGTTAAACATTAATTCTTTTTTCCAGAAGTACTTTAAAAAGAAAATTGTTTAGATTAAAATATGTCATAATAAGTTTGCTTAAAAAGTCAATTTCTAGTAGATCTAGGTATATTGCGGTTTGATGCATACAACTAGAACAACGTTGTCAAAAGCGTGCATTATAAAAGGAACTAGTTTAATTTGAACCAGAGGGTAAGGCACTCAAAAAGGTACAAAAGTCTCCAAGGTAGCAAGAGTAGCAGCAAACCTACTTGGTACATTTCTTGTGGCCCACACATCACCAATCTGTGTCCACACAAGGGTACCTGGTAGGGGGTTCCCATCTAGCCTCAGACCGGAAGTTTGTGTTGCCTTGACAACAATACTGAGTTGGTGAGACCAGGAGTTATTGTAGCCCGCAGAGGGTTCTAAAGTACTGGACAGAGAGACAGAGGGAGAAACAGTTAGCATTTCCTCATGTATTACAAGTACCGTAAAGCCTCATGTACTACAAGTACCGTAAAGTCCTGTGTATAAGCCCGGGTTTATACTGGGGCTTATACAGTCGTTTTGAATTCAGGATGTGGCTTATATACGAGGGGTTTTACTTATATAGACTAGAGGAAGGAATGAAGACCATTTTAGACCCATTGTAGAGCTTATAAATAACATTCTCCCAAAGTCAGGATGCGGCTTATTTTTTTCTGACCCACCAATATGATAAAAGTTATCTCGACCCCCCCCCCACACACACACATACTGAGAACAGATTTTGCTAAATGACGACCCCCCCCCCCAAAAAAAAAAAAAAAGAATTTGGATATGCGTGTGGAATGATGATTTGCAATGAGTACTTGAATTGCCCATATTTAGTTAGTGTGAAAGTTTATTGGGTTCCCAACCACCAAGAAGCTATTTTTCAAAATCACCCTCCCCCTATATCTAACAAGCCCCCCCCCCTCCACACACACACACACCACCATTACCTTGCAATAGATAACTCTGCCATAAAGTTCAGTCTATCTGTCCACAATATTTACTTACCTAAAACTTGCAGAGTGTGGGTACTGCTGTGTTGGAGGTATTAATGTCAAACTTCCCTCTACTCCTGCAGGGTGTCCTGCAGAGTGTCCTCCAGGGTGCTCTGGGTCTGTTCTGGACACCTGGTACACCTGCACAGGCTACACACAGGAGGCATGTCTTAGAATTAGCAATATGCTTGTAGTAATTAAAAAGTAGAATGAGACATACACGCATTGATCTAATGATGAATATATGATTCGAATATTATTCCACATACCACTCTCAGCTGCAATTGTAAATCGGCTATAAATACCCCTGTAGGTAGGCAGTAGAACCGCCTGTAACTACAGCACTATGCACATCTAGTATGTACATCCATGCCTATACAAGGTAATACTGTATAGCAGCATAAGAAGCATTCTACTGTATATCCACGTGGGTGGGCTGACAGTGCAGTGGGTACAACTGTATTGAATCAATGTGCCACTGGCCTATATAATGCATATCATGTCTGGCAATCCGGCTGGCAATCAAAATTTGATACAGGGTTTCAAGAAATATGGTTTGGATTTGAAGGCCTACACAATATCATATTCAAGTGGATTGTGAATCCACCTGATCTTTTATCATCTTGTATAGATGTGTTCTTTTTGTTTGCATTTAATTGTTTGTTTTCTTTTTCTTTTCTTTGTTATTGTCCCTTTGATGTAACTGCAAAGTTCCAGTGTACCACCACTGAGGTCACTGGTCTCGTTAACAATGAAATTGTTTTTCTCAATATTACCCCATCGATTCACTGTACATATATAACATTTCTCATCTTAATTTGTTATCATTTATGAGCTGAATGAATAACCAGATGCCACCACTCTTGACTGTCGTTTATTATCACCTCCTCATGAACTGGATCAGTCAATAAAGTTTTCTTAAAAAAAGAAAAAAAAAGTCATCCATGATTCAACATCTTTAAGTTAATTCATTGTTGGTAGAATGTTTTTTCAACATTGATGGCTGGTAGGCGACATGTAGTTGATATTTAATAGTTGTTTGCCGGATCATCTCTGAATCAACAGTAATAATGACATTGTCTATTCAGTGGTGACAAAATCCATTTTTGAATCAATGTTGAATTTAGAACAATAAACATTGATATGTCTACTGATGGGTTTTAAAATGACAAAATTGAAACAATAAATTTGAAAACCATCATCAACCAGTTGTAAAAAAAACTGAGCATACATATATGGAGTGTCACCTTATCTGGGTTTTAGCCAATATAATATTATCTTAAAATACACTATAAAAAAATGTCGGCGAAATAACGATAAATTCTTGCCCAAAAGTTGCCAGAGATCCTTTTTTTTCAAAGAGATTCCTTGTACAACCATGCTGTCACCTGGGGCTTCTTGTAAAAACTACACTGGTTTACTGGAGTTCAATTACAGTGGTTCACTGCTCAGTTTTATGAGGATCCCTGGTAGATTCAACAGGTTTTAGAGTGTATATAGAAGCCATAAAAACACCTACCTTAGAAGAATTGAGTACCAGGTGTTCTGATTGGGCCATATCCAAGTCTGCGGACTTCCCAGCCTGTAGGACACCCATAGTGGTATTTCCAACAGAGTCAGTCAGGTTGTAGTATGTGTCAGGCTGAAAGGTTATATGGAGCAACACATCAGGCTGTGTAATGATAAATATTTCCAAACATTGATCTTTTCTTTATGAGGTTTACACTTATACACTAATCTTTAATGAAAAGAAATCTTTGATGTCTTTGATGACGAATTGGTGAGCCGGACTCCCATCTTTTCCTCTCCCGCTACCATAAGCATATTAGTTTAATGTGAGAGGTGGGCTTTGGAAATCTTGTGCATTTTATTATAGGGCCTTGGCATTATATTTTCCCTTTTTAAGGGGGTCAGCGATATCATTCATATCTTCTTTTTTTTATTTATACTAATCAAATCATGCACATGATATTTATTTGATTCGATCTGCACTTACAGAACAAAACCATGGACATACTCGATCGTATAGAATAGATTTGTGATCATTATTGTGAACAAAGTAAATGTTATGTGAGCATAATTTTTATTGTTAAATTATATAATGAGTCTAACCTTTTAGCGGACTCTCGGTCTCAAACTCAGCTGTCACGTTATAGCAGGAGACGTAATTGATATAATACTACATGATAATTGAAATATAAGTTTTAGGAGTTATAGGAGTTTCTCAAACTTACATGACTGTAGCAAAAGCAAGGGCCACTTTCATGAAGCATAGCAAGTAAACTGTATCATTACCTGGTTTGCCACTATTCTGTAGACAGTGGTAGTGTTGTTCCCAGATGTGGAGAGCAGGAGGAATTCTGTACCCAGGGTGTCCACAGGAGGCAGAGCAGTAAATACCTCATCAGATGATGCGTTCTGTAGTAGCCAAGTGATTAGCATTATTATAAAACTTGTCTATGTGATTAAGAAAGAAAAATCACACACATACAAAGGACACCCACTTCCTCGAAAGATAACAGAGGAATGTGTTTCAACGTAGATGCTGTGAATACCTTGGTCAGATATAGGTCGAATTATTTTTCTCAAAAGTTTACAAAAGCTTTTTCTCAAACCCTCAAATTTATGCAGGCATTGACTTGCAATACTAGGTCGCAACAGCAACACTGGGTCGCAACAGCAACACTGGGCCACAACATTAACACTGGGTCACAACAGCAACACTGGGCCACAACAGCAACACTGGGCCACAACAGCAACACCGGGTCACAACAGCAACAGCAGGTCGCAACACCAACACTGGATCGCAACAGGTACTAATTATGCAGTGGCAGTATCAGAGACATCCATGCATAACTATTTATTGAATTGTTATCCCCCCTTACCTTTACATAGGATCCTCCAGAAAATGTGGACACTGGCTTAGAACTTGTTACAATGGTACCTGTGAGGCCACCACTGTCCACAAACACCTAAAAGAAAAAAAGACATTGAGGATCAATAATAACATACATAACACATACCGTATTCTGTCACATGGCACTTGAATGGTGAAACTAAGCATACTAGTGAGAAAATAGTGTTAGCTTCAATAAAAGATTCCAAGATCTTCCTGGCATAGGCTTGAGAGTGATGCAGCTATCTAGCAACCTCCATTAATGTGGTTCCAATTCCTCCATTGCTTAAGCTTGTTAGAGCAGTAATGTTGGTCTGTTTGTAATGACACATAATGGATTTTCTATGTTGAAGTATAGCCTATAATTATGTTATCGCCAGCTTATTGAAATCTAGCCCCTGTGAATTTTGAATGATGTAGGAAACCCTGGTACCTACCATATAAGTCTGGCAGTAGTGCAGGAGGATATTAATGATATCTCCTGTACCATATACCTCACCATTGTAGGTGACCTTTGGAGTGGCCTCCTCCAGGGTCAATGTGACATTAACATGGGTGTTGTCAAGGTGTGCCACCAGTAGGAGCCAGGAGGTGGTGGAGGAGGCTGGGGTTACGACCAGGTACTGAGTACTAAGGCTGTCTGTGGGGTAGGCAGTAAGGGTGGACATGGAGGTGTCCCCATATCTCACCCCACTCACTGACACCTGGGGAAAAACAGTATATACAAAATGTAATGATAATGTCACATGCAAATCACCAATCAGCGCATTTTTCAAATTGGGCAGTGCAATTAGCAAATTGCGCATTATCACAGCCACACAAATCTTCAAGCTTGTGCAAAGCACCGATATCAGCGTAACGGCGAGCAGTTTGTTTTGTGATATTTTTTTTGCCTCGGGAGATAACCATCAGTCACACCAATTCTCATGAACAGGTCTTTACCATTGTCCTAAATGCCTTATTTTCACCAATGTGTTATTCTAAGGTGCATTTCGCCAATCTGCGCATATCACCAATTTAGCTTTGCCCTAATCACTAATGGTGAGGTATTTTAATGAATTACTTATTAATTTATCCAAATGTACTTGATATGTGGTTATTAAAGATGAATGTTGATTAGCCGATGGCTGACGGCATAGCAAGATTGGCAGTTTAATACATGTATTACAAAATAACTTTTAAGTATAGGACCTGCTTTCTGATACACCGATATCGCTGCTTTCCGCAAGCTGAAGCTGTCTTTAGGTGAGGCTCCACGACGCGATTTTTGCTGAAAATCTGAGCTATTCTCACAAAAGCAGACACAAACACAGATTATAGAGTGGTATTTGTTATTATTTCAAGGTGTAAATAGAAGATTGAGAGAGCTTTCTGTTTATGTGGGGAAGGCTTTGTGTACAATCTCAGGCACATTTTAGTTGCCATAAGATGTTTTTGTTTACCAAATCAAGTTGACCTAATGTAAATATTGCAGACTTTCACACTGATGACTCCCTGCAACTCAATATCAGACAGGTTTGATTTTTACAGTACAAGACCCTGCGATCTGTGTGACTGCTGTGTTGTTATTTATATTTTGCTGTGTTGATGTTTATATAGTGAACTCCCACCCAATCACAGAGTCTATGCAGGTGCAGGTTAGTTGGTAAATATGGCACACAAGGAGAGAGATCACCCATAAAAAACCCTTGAAATCTCATGTTTATAATTTTGAATCTCATGTTTACAATATAGGAATGTCAACACCCTATACCTTAGGCACTATAGGGATAACATTAGGTCAGACTGTACCAGAAGATCGCCTAGTGGAGCCTCACCTTTTTCTATTATTTGATACAGTTAGTGATGGTATGATTATTATGGGAAAATTAGATTCTGTAGTGACAAAATGATGAGAACCAACCTCTTCATCACTGACAATCTTCATGCACTTGTTGTTTATTCCAGTCTGTGGGTCCGTACGCAGCCTGTTAGGGACAGTCTGATTGGTCAGTTGATTCTTCTCAACTTGAACATTGCTCTGTCAATTAAAACCCAATTGCTCAATTCTTTACCCTAGACAGGGTAATGACAGATTTGTAGATAAATGAAATCACAACTGCTTTACAACTAACGTAAATGATGAAATGTATAGTAATGTCAGCGTGCAGGCAAATCGTCTTGTTCCCACACCGATCAGAGTGTGATAGAAATGTGGGTTAACACTGGTATCACGTGTACAGGCACTTTAAAATACTACTAATATCCATGTATCAAACACAATTTAAAAATGGCATTTGGAGGACACTTAAATTAAAACCAGTGTCAATTTCGCCATTTTAGGATTTAAACGCAGAACTGTAATTGTTCTGTATAATATCAAATGAAATAAGAAGAGTGAGATCTATACTAGAGCCTTGTTTGTTTTTCTAAGACCTAAATTAGACCGAGTAAGGGTAATAAATGCGATCCTATATAGCCAGGCTATGCAATAGAATCACACTACAATGTTTGTGTTTCTTAGGAAAACAGTTCACAACACTAGCATTTAATGAATGTCGTAAAAGTAACTTACGGCCCATGTTGAGTTGTATGATGGTGTCGTTATTCTGACGTTAGCAGGGACTTCCGCCAGGGTGTTAAAAAGGAGAACAAAGTTCTTGGAACTGGTTCCAGTGTTTTTAGATGGAGGTCCAAACCCGAGGAAGAACTCCTTGCCATATGTGTCCCTCCCTATTTGTGATAATATGAATATTTCAATGTCTGACGTAGGCAAAGGTTGACCCTTTTAGAGCCGCTGATGCATTAATGCATCATGCCCATTGGTCGGCATGATGCTCCAATGAAGTGCTAGTGAGCAGTCTCGCCAGCACTTCAATGGTGCATCATAACGACCATGGACATGATGCACTCCTGCATCAGCAGCCTTTAAAATGTTAGTCAATTCTGAAACTGTCAGATCCCTTTAATTAGGATATTCTCAGGTGTCATAACTAATCAAAACGTTACGGGATAAAATACCTTAATGTAGAATGTGGTGTTAGAAGAAGTAAGGAATGCCATCGACTGAATGAACATTTTAAAGGCTGCTGATGCAGGAGTTCATCATACCCATAGGTCGGCATGATGCACCAATGAAGTGCTGGTGAGAGTGTACTGATCCCATAAAGGGTTGGTGTGATACTTGAATGCTGCATTCATGCATCATGATGACCAGCCTGCATGATGCATTAATGCACCAGTGGCCCTTGAGGAGTCGATATACTGTCCGTTTTCCGACGTCACCTTTAACACAAATGACGTGCGTATATCTATGTTCTGCTAACTTGTGGAAGATATTGCGCTATTCCCACTTGAACAAAAACGTATTTCCAACGTTTGCTAACGTTTGGAGTATGTATGGGAATTGCATTAAAAAACGTTTTCATACATACTTTTTGACGTAGGCCTAATAAAAGATTGTATGGTTTATCAACTATAAACATTTTTCAACCCAATAAAACGTTTCTTAGTTATGTTTGTTTAACATTAAAATTAGGTTCTTTTAAACTAAAAATATAAACCAGAGTGCTGTGTTGGGACATACTCCTCGTCTCATTTACTAGAAATATAACCCTTTTTATATAACGCCAAAAATGTTTTTGTGTACATATTCTGACTTTTTTTTATACTAAAAACAAACGTTTAGAAATCTTACAAACCTAAAACAAACGTTTTTTAACGTTAAAAAAACATGGTCGGTTATATTGAGTTGATTGTCTCGAGTATTGGAGTTCCAGTTTAATCTAATGAAAATTAAAAGTGCTGGGAAGAAAAAGACAACAAGAAAACAACAAGAAAAACATCAAATGTAAAAACAACAACCAAAAAACAACACTTTTACTTAAGACAACAATAAAAGAACATGTCGATAAAGATTAAGTTTAAATATGTGTAATACATACCGTTAGCCTTTGACATGTGGACATTACCCAATAGTAAGAACAACAAAACCCAGATGTACATGGTACGTCCTACTAGTAGAGCCTTCTGGTAGGCCTGGACCATGGTCCCTCTGGTTCTCAGTCTTTGGTCTAAATGATCCAAACCTCCAGTTCTGGCTGTAGGTATTATATAACTATATACATCATTCTTTAGCTATTGGCCATAGTACCCAGCAAATTGTCGTGAGTCCTCGTCAATCTGTGTGAAGTGGCTCACACATGTCGCTAGATGGAACACGACGCCGTTATAGCACAAGATCACCAGGAATAGCAATTGCTATGCCACGTGAGTCTAACACACAGTGGCGAAAGATGACGGAATGAGTTATCACTCAAAAAGGAGTCACCATTGATGACCAATCATGGCAACAGATGGCGACAATTTGCTGGGTAGTAGTATACAATATTGGCCTATGCACCAGGCCTCCACAACAGACCCCAACTCTTAGTGCCAGAATCCCACATAGTGCCTTTATTGGAAGTTAAAATTTGATTTTTTTGCGATTTCAATGACTATACTGAATCTACCACAACCTGCAAGGCCCCTGATTGTTAGATTGTATTCGTCACTATTAGTGTCAGTGAAGGTGGGTCGCTACCATTAAATCAAAGATCCTAGAAATCCTCCATTTTTTTTGTCAGGTGTACTTTACAAGATTTAGAATACCATGTTGAAAAGAAAAGTAGGGGGTCCCATGCTACTTTTATGTTATTGAATTTTCAAAAATAAAAATATTTTGATTTTCATCTAAAAATTAGAAAAAAAAAATGTCTCAAATTTGAGAATTCTTTTCTGTAATGATCATCAAACATAGAGATATGAAACTTCACATGATGAATGATCTGATATTGGTATTTGCTAAGAGTTTGTACCTCCATTACATTGCATTCTGGGTTAATTTCTCACATTTTGGTAAAGGGTCGGATAAATTTCTTATTATTTCACAACAAAACCATCAGAATTCCTATTTTCAAACACTAGATTTCTTTTAAACCTTTTCTTAATATTTTTCAGATACTTTGCCTTTAAATGACAGTCATTTTGATATGGGGTCCCATGCATAAATTTGCAGTTTTGGCCATTGGAAGTAAAAAAAAAATAATAAAAAAAATAAAAAAAATTGACAAAATTGACAAAAGTCTACATTCAATGCACTGCATGAAGGGTAAAATATACAAGTTATTGGCATAACATAGTTTTATTATATGCCCTCAATCTTTATGAGCAGCATACCACATTTAATGCATTGTCTAGGTAATATGAGGGGTATAATTGTAAGGTCCAAAAGAATGTCGGAGAATGAAGAAAATTATTCAGATGTAAATGTGAGCCAGCAAGCAGAAATGGGGGTTCCTGTGGGATTTAGTACCTGTTTTAGCCACCAGGGGACACCACTATGGGCTAGAATAGGAAAAATATGCCTAAAACAATTATAGGGTACTTTTCTATGGAGAATTCAATGATTTTTGATAGAGTGTTATATTTTGGGTGAAAAGGTTCCAAATTAGGCTTGTAAAAAGAACGTTTTTGGGCCTAAATAGGTATTTTTGTTGACTTCTGTTACCATGGAAACATGATTTCCATTCTAAATAGGAAAATCAATGAGCTCATTCGAAAGAATTTTCCACCAGGTTTACTGTGGTGAAAACAGAACGAAAATACCATTTCTAGATCAAAAGTTATAGGCAAAAGAATAAGAAAATTATGCTAATTTAGCTAATTAGCATACATTATGCTAATTATAGATGTATCTCATGACCAATTAGGCATAGAGCTTATTGCCATTAAAAAATGGTTATACTTACCCATATTTAGCTAACCATTCCCCTGAAACTAACAGGAGCATCTTCTCTTGCAATATATCACTGGAAAGCTAGTGATCTGAATTTTGAAGTTGACTTTTAGCACGGAGCACCCTTTCTCCTTACCTCTACACAAATATGCAAAAATCCAAAATTGTCATAGAATGGACAATTTTGATGAGAATCTTTCGATTTTTTTGTAGACATTCAAGGCATACATAGGTTTATGCCTACCATAAATGATCTCATTATGATAAAAAAAAATAACCTAAATGCAGTAGGCTCAATTTCAATGGTAGCGACCCACCTTAAATTATTCTTTCACCCATTTCCTTAATCTCAAGTGCAGCACATCCAACTGCCACCAGTGCCTATACACAATGGAGCCTTGTATATGTGTGTGGCAAGCATCATCTTGATTAGGTCTCCTCATGAAGGTGTCAATTGGTCCATATAAAACAGTGGCCACTGTTGATTTCAGAACTGGACCTCTCATGGCGAACTCATTTGCCAGGGCCTTTGTCGGCCTCGGCAGGTTGAGGTAGATGCAGTTTACTAGAATAACTCTCTTACTTTATCAAGAAAACACCACACACTCATTCATGATGCAGTGGGTTTCTGTTCCACACAAGAAGCATCATGCAAAAGTGTTCAGCAATCATGGGATTTACATTATTAACTGTCAATTTACAATTTGCATACAAAACAATGTCAATGGACCATTCTGGGTATTATTAATATTTTTCATATTTTCTAATTTCTTCGCCATATAAAGGCTAAGCTCTGCTCACGATCCACACTCAACAATCTCCTGTATTCCCCAACAGGAACCAGGATCCATAAGTTATCACAAACCCACTTCCTCCATTAGACTCTGTGACATAAGGTACAAGGATGTAATAACATTCCAACCTTCTCTACATCCGCACAGTTCCACTGGAGGAAGTGCGATCCACCTGTGGTGCCATATTTGGAATGAGAGGATATTTCACAATCTCTTCTCAATTCTCATTAACATAATCTACCCACAGGTGGCACTCTCTCTTTATGACATGTGTCACTATTCTATTGAGCCACATGTACAGAACATTTCACAACACTGTGAGCTGCTCAAGCCCTCAGTATAAAAGGCAGCTTGAGCAGCTCCCAATCTATCTATTCTAAGCTCATCTCTCCCAACTTACACCGTACACCTATACCTAGAACCTACGACAGGTTGAGCTATAGGATCGGAGGCAGAGCTTGGATATTGGCGAGTGTTATCATTGTTACCACCTTTATGAAACACTCATGTCAGCTATGCAATAAAAGGATCAAATGAACTTCTCTGGATTCCGTGTAAATTCACTTCACCACTTGTAACCGTCCATTGACATGATGGTGGATGAACCCTCCAAGAATATCCCACTACCAACCTCTCATTAAACATGAGCAATAGTGAGACATCACCCAAGGAGCCAGCTTCAGAACAACGCACCTTTACATCACCTGGGCTAGACGTGCCCAACCACCCCACAAGTGATACTACACACCACCTCCAGAGGCAAACTTCATGACCTGACACCTTCAAAATGACCCAGCTATACCCACCTGCCACACCAAAGGACACCCCCCCCCTGGTAGAAGCTATACAGCGCCACGATCTGATGCTGACAGCGACAGCCCCAGGAGCAGCCGCAATGATTAGGATTCAGGGAACGGAACTACAGCACCTATAGTCCCCGCCCCACCCTACAGGACCCGACCACACGACCGCCCACCACTACTCCTGTTCCTACTACTGAAGCAGAAGTTAACTCAATTGACTCTCACACCTCCAGGACTCTTGCACTGACGATGAAAAGCACGAATATGAGGACTACAGCCAGAACCCTTAACTCTGAAGCCTAAAAGCAAGTCTGGTAAATATGGACAGCAAGGTAAGGCCATTTTCGTTGATACAGATTTGACTAAGGGTGCAGTATCTGTTAACATGGACAACCACTTGTATAGAGCTCTTGTTGATTCTGGCGCCTCCCTGTTTTTATTAGCCAGAAATGGTTAATAGAATAGCAAGCACATATTTTAAAAATATGTTAGGAACTTTAGACTCACAGTGTTACTGGGTGATAAGACCCCCTTTTTCCTCCAAAAGCGTCCTACAATGTCTATATTCAGAATATAGACCCCCCCCTACCCCCACCCCAGCCCTACACCCCAATCTACTTTTCTAACAAACTCACCCACGGTAACCTTCTTACCACCCTTGAAACAGACATACATAACACCACCCAGACATATCAAACCTTAATACCACAACTAAGTGGGTGACATTGCCAAAAATTTTATTTAATTTTCTGAGGGCTCAGGCAGCCGTAAACTGGATGATCTGGTTGGCACGCTACATAAATTACCCACGGTCACAGCGTACGCTCGGTTTGTGTCCCATTAAATTGGGGCATGCATGCGCCAGTTTGTTACAAGCTCAGGGCTCCTCTATACCCTAAGGTATTACCAAATGACCGCCTATCGTAGGAGAGCAGCAGCTAGACATCCTGATCCGTGTTTATGCCTCTGTTTACCATCAGCACTGGAATGTTTGGTGAGACACTTAATCAAATAATTCAGCACGGTTCCCTGCTGTGTTAACACAACAGGAACAAGTGCACCCCTGGTAAGCTGACTAATCTGAGCACCACAGCCATTACCCGCCCTAAATTATACTACAATATTCAGATCATCCTATGATCATCCGTACCTCGGCCAAGGTCCCTTAAAATTTGCATATCACAGATATCTTATATGCAAACCAACCAATAGCTAGGCCTCGTGCCATATATGGGTGAGACATACCTCATCGGGAGGCATGTAATGAGGAATTAGCCAACCTCATGAAGTGCTTATAAGCCTCATACCACCCCCCATCTTAACCACTCTCATCAAATACACCAAACTCACCACATCCAGCTGCTATGGAGCAAGCATCCGGAGACCACAGGACCCAAGTGTCGGGACTGCCATGCAACAAGCCCAGGTAGGTTTTTGTCTTATGTGTCCATTAGTAGCGTCATCAATTGTTCTAGCATGACAATGATGGATTATGCCATCATGTTACCCAGATACCCATTACATGCCAATGGTAGTGTGCGCCCAGAGTGCTTTTTAAAATGTGATAGTTGAATTCGCAGTCCACTTCATGCCTTTCTACGACTACCTGACCACTTTAGATCTTACATATCAACCTTTTGGCAACACCCCACCCACCCCACACACAACCCATCCTACCTCAGATTACCCATTTATTTAATACTGATTTTAAGCCTTAAGGCACCAAAGTCATATGGACTCAACCCAGGGTGGACCATCCATAGCCTTTTAGGCCCACATGGCAATAGGAGCAAGGCCATGGATCTGTTTGGCAAGCCGTCAATCTAAAAAGTTTGAATTTGTTCATTGTTATCAAGCCAAACGCCCCCACCACTGTATTGAACCATCTTAGCTCACTAGTCAGTAAACCTCTTACAAAAAAAAGTCAGGGTAAAAATACATCAATTACTAGCCATATATTAACCTAACAAGCTAGTCTATTTTAAAAATTATGCCTACCAGTGTCCTATTAGCAACACACTCCAAACAAGCAGATCCCCCAAAATTTTGTATAAAATTTTTCATTTTTCAACCCAAAATTCCCGAAGTACACTGCACCTCACATCCCACCTTTTTCTCTCACACAAAACCAAGCCCCCCCCACTCAACCACCCAAGCCCTATTCCCACCCAAATCAAAATTCGTATGGATCACTATTGCAGTAGAGTACACGTGCACTGGCAAAATCAAAACAAACCGTTTCGTCAGTATACCCGTAACCATAACAACGGGGGAATCACCTACTCTATTTATAGAACAGGCGTCCCCACGCTGTGATAGTGAATGCTCGGCGAGTCTAGCCACGGCATCGTCCCCCGATCCAGGAGAGCATACCAGATGGAAAAGCTCGGGCCCAAACGGCGGCAAAGCAAACCAAGCCCACTAAGTTGGCTCCGCTGAACCCCAAGAACCCCAAGAAGCCCAGCATCCCAACTATCTATATGTGTTTTAACTCAACCTGGCTGAGAGGGCCCCATACATAGTCAATGGTAGGTAAAATTTCGACTCACCATTCCAACATGGCCGATTTCGGTTCATGATGGAGACCACCGTCCCACCTCATTAACTACCGGCCACCCCCACAATCATATAACTTAGGACCGTCCCGAGGTTATACCCAAATGTCAGTAGCGTTTGGAAGATACCATCACACTTATGTGGGGATAGCAGGTAGCCCTTACACATACACCGCAAAGACGCTTATGTGGGGATCCCCCCCCCCATCTAGCCTACCCTTCACCCCTGCCACCCCACCCCACATTGAACCCCCCAGCCTCTGCAAGACGCCCAAAACACATCCATACACAGCCATCATCAAACATAATAACTAAACAACATCATAGCCACAGCTAGGCCTAACTAACACATTAGATCGGCCTACACTTATGTTCATCAGTATTTGCACCGGCTGCAGCGTCTGGTCCGCAACTTTCGTGCCATATGCGGCAGCCCGGCGCCATCTTGGTTTCGTTTTAATCACCGAAACTGACGGACGTCACGACCATCACCATGACTACCATCGGTCATGTGACACCCGCACGTGGCATCTCTACCACAACAACATTAGCACATGTTCAAACTTTAACTTGCTCAGATCGAACTTACCTCAGTACCCATTTGGCATCCCGCCCGGAGGGATAATGACCCACTGGATCTGTGTGATGCTGAAATACAATCCAAGAAGCGAATTAGACCAAAATACCCCACGTCTTGACCCTCAAAATTGTCAAAAATTCAGGTATCGCCTATTTGTAAATCAGAATGTACTTACAATCTGCCCGATATGGTGATCGTGAGGTGGAGTTGGGTCCCATTAGGCATAATGAGGTGCGCCTCATACACCTCCATGGCAGCGATTACGTAACATTATGACAACACAGATGGACGAGCCCCGTTTTTATAGCCCCCCGGATCAAAAATTTAGCGACACAGGAATAAAAAAAATTTTTTCCGCCCCAATTTCGACCCAAAAATAATTTTCCTTCAATCAACATCGACATAATTCCTTTTCAAGATACTTGAGACAGGTAGGAGTCGACCTGAGCAGGTCATACCTGTATTAATCCCCATAACTTATCTGATTTTTCGCCATTATGGTGCAGCGCCAGCTCGCTACTACCACCTGGTGGAATTTAGATAAACTAACCATAACGTCCCTGGATACAGGACCTGCGCTAAGCCAAATAAATCAATTGAGCTCTGTACTTAGGTTTTATATGTTGACAAAATGATATTGACCTCAAGTCCTTTTCTGTATTGACCGTGGCCTGTCTGCAACCCATAACAGACAAACTATAGGTCGATGAATTGTCTCCTGTTCCTGTCTTTTCCTCAACAGGCCTACCACCAACACAGCATCGGTTCCTTCAGTACCAGAGGCCAAACCCAAGGAGAAAGGACCAGTACCATCAAGTCCAGTAACAACCAACACCGAAACAACATGGCAATTTATAACCCAATAGCTTCCTCGCCACAGAACATTTCAGGCAACAAATGACAATATCACCATAAGGAACATCAGAACCTACCTCCCAGCAGTATATACCCAAATTGACACTTCAGGAGACATAAATAGAGACTTTTCAAAACCAATTGTTGTATAACCATGTTTTAAACCCAAATCACTGAGACACAATTGTGACATTAACTTAAGATTTTTGATGGATTTTATGAGAGACAGAACAAATAGCCTTCTGGCTTGCCTCTCTAGGTGCTATAAAATTCATCACCTTCACCACTGTTTTTCAAGCTCAACTATGACATGTATTTATGAGTTTTAGTCAAATTATTTATTTATAGCAATAAGTTGTATATGTCCCATTTTTGTATATTTTCGTGAAAATTACCATGTTCTAGTCAACAGTAACACTGAACACCACCTTGACTTATACCTTATACCCGACTGTGTAGCCAACCCTACACAACTTCAGTTGTAAGCCTTGGTAGCGTGGAGCCAAACACTTATCAGCCTTGTGTTGGCTATTGACCCCACGGTACCAAGAATCACCAAACTTGGTTAATTTTCATCTGGATATATCTCATTGCATATTAATATATTAAACCAAACATGTTATCAAACCAGGAAAATTTTCATTTTCCCACAATAACAAACCGGTACATATATATTTTAAGCATTGTACATATCCCTGCATTTAAAACCTGTATATATACATTAAGTCACTTGATCCACACAAAAACTTTATTTTTGTAATTCCATGAAAGTACTATATTTTTATGCCGCATATGATGACAAACTCATCAGGTTTTCACAAAAACCCTGTATTTGTATTATAATACCCATAATTGTCAATGGACTTGGCAAAGCCTTATTTTTCTACATATTTTTCTCCCTTTACACTCATGCAGAGACGAGTAGGAATGTGGGGATTTGTCAATGGACCATTCTGGGTATTATTAATATTTTTCATATTTACTAATTTCTTCGCCATATAAAGCCTAAGCTCTGCTCACGATCCACACTCAACAATCTCCTGTATTCTCCAACAGGAACCAGGATCCATAAGTTATCACAAACCCACTTCCTCCATTAGACTCTGTGACATAAGGTACAAGGATGTAATAACATTCCAACCTTATCAACAACCGCACAGTTCCACTGGAGGAAGTGCGATCCACCTGTGGTGCCATATTTGGAATGAGAGGATATTTCACAATCTCTTCTCAATTCTCATTAACATAATCTACCCACAGGTGGCACTCTTTATGACATGTGTCACTATTCTATTGAGCCACATGTACAGAACATTTCGCAACACTGTGAGCTGCTCAAGCCCTTAGTATAAAAGGCAGCTTGAGCAGCTCCCAATCTATCTATTCTAAGCTCATCTCTCCCAACTTACACCTTACACCTATACCTAGAACCTACGACAGGTTGAGCTATAGGATCGGAGGCAGAGCTTGGATATTGGCGAGTGTTATCATTGTTACCACCTTTATGAAACACTCATGTCAGCTATGCAATAAAAGGATCAAATGAACTTCTCAGGATTCCGTGTACATTCACTTCACCACTTGTAACCGTCCGTTGACAACAAGGAGGTTTAGGCATTTTATTACGATAAATACATAGAGCACAGCTACGCAGTTTTAGAGATGCAGTCTAGGACATCCATGTTTTCTGAGCCCCGTTTCATCACATTTTTTCAATGAATATGGACGTCCGTACTTGCAAATATGGACGTCCCTATTTCAGTTTTAGGGTCTATATTTGAAATATGGTGAAATATGGAGGGGGTAAGGGGAAGGTGGTTTCCAAAAACTGACATAGGATTGAAATAAGGACGTCCGTATTTGCAAAAATGGACGTCTGTATTTATTGAATAAACGCAAGAGAAACATGCATATTTTAGTTTAATGCGTCTACCAACAGTCCCACTTGGCAAAAAAAAAAAGGTTTTTTCAATGTTTACAAATGTTTTTATTACATTTGGGTAAAAAAAATGTACTAAGTTAAAAAACGTTTTTACACGATTTTTGAACCAAAGAAAAACGTTTGTTATTTCAACCAAATAAAAACGTCTTTTTTTCTGTATGTTTCTCATTTGTACGTTTCATTTCTTACCTAGGAATTAAAACTGTTTTATAGAAAATTAAAAAACGTTTTTTGTCTACCTGTTTTGTTAAACCAAACCGGGCGGTTCGGTGGATGAGGTGAATGTTACCCTAGCTTGTACATGTTTTGGCGTTCTTTTTATGTTTAGGAACATTTGGCAAATTTGGGACCTAATAAAAACTTTTTTTATTCCAAGTGGGTTATCACCTATCCTTCTGAATTGTTTAGTCTTGGGGACATAATGCAAATATCATATTTTAAGTATTGATGCATTTATGATTTATAGCAGTGCATGGTTTTATAATGTACACTATAGAAAAAGGTCTTAAAATAATAACAGAATTCGCATCCAAAAGTTTCCAGAGATATGTCGTTATTTTCATAGTGATTTCTTGTACATTTGTCTAGCACCATTGTCAACGAACCATTACAAGTCGATGTTGTAATGAACACTGAATCCAGAGAAGTTCTTTGATCCTTGTTTATTGCATGATGACAGAGTGTACATACAGGTGATAACAATGATACACTTGCCAGCGTGCAGGCTCTGCCCCTAAGCTCCTAGCTCAACCTGTCATAGGTCCTAGATACTAGGGAGGTTGTACGTGGTATAATGTGAGTAGAAAAGATCAGCTTAGAAATAGATAGTTGGGAGCTGCTCACCAGGTCTTAAATACTAAGGTGAGCAGCTCACAGGGTGATGAAATGTCCTGGTAGGAACAGGTCAGATCTGGTCAGATCTGGTTTAATTACAAAATCTAAAAGATATCCAAAATTGATATTGTATACTTTATGCATTATTTTCTAATCCTAATGTTAGATCAGCAAAAGGGTGACTTATTCTAGTGCATTGCCTACGTAATTTGACCCTTTGCCAGATCCTTTACAATGAGAGTTCTGCTGCTAGAATGATGTACAGTTAGGACTTGGTGAGTTTAAGTGTGGAAGCAGCTCTGCAGCATGCTACCACCTTGATGTTGTAGGCTAAACAAACACTTACAGGCCACACACCCCAACCGTAGAAGTTGATACAGAGCCTGGAGCAGAACATGCCTATTGTTTGGGGCGCTGTTGCGGGCCTCATGTAGGTGTCAGGATTAGCATTGTGTTTCCCCCCCCCCCCCGATCCTACTCCACTAATCCGTCGCCCTAATCTACACATTATGTGGTCACATGACTTCTTAGTCAAAGCACTGTTCGGACACTTACACTGTTAGGATTAGGATTTTATTCTTTTTTTCTACATAAAATCTGCATCTGGCCCACTTACTATGCATCCAAATGAATACAGATCTCGAGTGCATGAAATAGATTCGAATCATAGAGATGTGAAAAAAAGTGTGCCTTCCGGTCACCCAACCTTAAGTACCTATTCTAGGGAGCAGCAGTGATGTCCTAGCAACCAGCGCATGAAGGTTTAAATTGAATAGGAAATGTACTAGAAAAAGGTATTAAAATCCTTATCAGAAAAGATCTAGACATCGGACAGCAAAATGCATTCCAAAATCAGAAAGATATTCAACATTTGCATTACATACTTGGTGCATTATTTACTAATCCCAATATTTGAATGGAACAAAATGAACAGCAAAAAGGCTACATTGCCTATATAATTTGACCCTTTGCCACTTCCCTAACAACCTGGGTTCTGCATTGCCTATATAAGTTGACCCTTTGCCAGGTCCCTAGCAACCAGGGTTCTGCTCTAGAGAATCCTAGCAGGACTCTGATTGTCAATGACCCGGCAAAGGGGACAATTGAATAGGCCATGTACTAGAACAAAATCACTCTTTTGCTGTTTTCTTTTCTTATGATGGGATCGGGAAATGATTTATCACACTATTATGTGAAGTATATATTGAATTTCGTTTTGATTTTCTAATGCATCTTGCCATAAGGGGTCTTTTCTAAAATCCTCAAACCTACATCTACGGATCTAATTATGTACAACTGGAGATGTATCTGTGCCTGGCCCCTGGGTTCTGCGTAGGGGGTGGGGGTGGGGATCCCCTTGGTACCCACAATATTCCTGTTAATTAGCATCCCAACAATCAAAGAATACAATCTCTGAGTATCCTTTGCTGTTGGGGACTCTTTGTGGACCTCTTCAACAGATGGGACATGAGGTATCCAACCCAACCTGGCTCCACTACATCCTTGCGCTCGGCTGTAGGCTGCTGAAAACTATCTGAAAATATCCCACAATATCGCTCGAATTTCTAAATGGCCCCGAATGAAAAACACTCAGAATTGTAAATGGCTAACCCCCTGAACAAGTGGGTGGGCGACTTTGATCGTAGACGACTTTTATGGTGGATGAGTTGGTAGTGGACGACTTTGATGGTGGACGACTTGACTGGAATTCAATAAAGTGCTGGCGAGCAGTATCGCCAGCACTTCATTGGTACATCATGACTACCAATGGGCATGATGCATTAATGCATCGGCGGCCTTTAGAGGGTTAAAGACACCACTATTATTTAGATTACTGCAGTGATCTGTTTAAGAGCCGGGTCTTTGGCTAAGCACCGGTCTTGAATGAGAGCTGGGGCAGAGTAGTTTTAATATTGAAATTTGCATAGTTTATTGAAAATAAACTATGTCTTGAATAAGTGCTGGTCTTTTATAAGGGCCGGGGGAAGAGGTTATTGGAATCTATAAGTGACGGGTTGCCTTAACCCTTTAAGGACCACTGATGCATTAATGCATCATGCTCATTGGTCGTCATGATGCATCAATGCAGCCCTGGCGAGTAACTTGCCAGGGCTGCATTCAAGCATCATGCCAACCCTATGGGATTGATACACAAACAAACTCAAGAAGGGTCAATATGATGTTTCAATGAAGAGACTGCTCGCTAGCACTTCAATAGTGCATCATGATGACCAATGGGCATGATGCACTCCTGTATCAGCGGCCTGTGATGTGGTGGTATGATGATATATGACTTGCCAGCGCAATACCTACACCAGTTGTGTAATACTTGAAATGTGAGTCATACACCAGAAAATATTTTGATATTGCTCTTTCTTTTTCACTTTACTTTTTCTTATGTGTTTAGAGCTTCCTCCTTAGACGTTCTGACATAGGATGTTGAGCTTGTAGGTTAGATAAATAGTTCACAGGCGTATTCACTGTCATTCCCAAAGGACACCTACTACAGTCTGGTTCTTCAACCAATAGGTAAGGCAGAGAGAAGGGATAAATTAGATATCATTTGCTCTTTATATTGAACCAATAGTGCACTGGGCGCCTGTAGCCGAATTTGGAGATACATTTTGTACACAAAAGTTAGTCGAAGTGGCCCAGTGGACTTACCACCATGATGAGGTACATTCGCTATGTCAAGAATTTGAACATGAGGAAGAAAAAAAGAATGATAGAGAGAGGAAGAGAGAGAGAATAAAATGGTAAAGGTGAACGATGATCAGTTTGAGCTGACCATTTCTTCACGAGGCCTATCGGCCTCGTGCGGAACGGGCAGGAAGCACGAGTGAAGAAACAGGAAGCTCAAACTGGTCAGAGTTCATCTTTACATTTATGTCAAGGTGTTTGGGTTGATAATTAATCGATATTTCATCAATATAATCCATAATTAACTCTAATTTACCCATCTTCATCGCGAAATCCTGACCGGCGCCATCTTGGATGTTTACGTTTCAAAAATGCTGTGCATGCACGGTGGACCTATGACGTCATCGTGCGGATTTCCCGCGGGTTATTTAACGCAGGGGTGCAATACGGGGGTTCTGTGCATTGTTAATGGGGCATCGATATTCACCTTGACATAAATCACTGAATCCTCTGTTTTTCCAACTACACTGCAGGTGCTGGATACAAAAGGCAAACCAAGAGACCACCAAGCACATATCAGAGAATGCCCTTGAGGGTGTTTCACCACATAACATACGGCCCCCATATGTCATATACGGCCCCCATATGTCACATATGGCCCTTTATCTGTTTCTGTTCAAATTTCCACATCCTAGAATCATGGATACGGCCCTCCACATGTGGATACGGACTTTTACCTGTTTCTGTTCAAGATAAGGAAATTGAAAATTCCACATAGAGGCCACATATATCCTTCTGAATGTGGAGGGGTAAGGGGGTACCCTGTATGTTGTATATGGGGGAAAATCAGCTATGTGGAGATATTTTATGCCCACATGTCAGAAATACAAGGTATATTGGGAATGAAGGGGGGGGGGGTTGGGATGATTTACATGGTGTAAAGAAGACCCCCCCCCCCATGAACTTCTCATTCACGAGCCTCTCCCCATTTCTGCCTATAGGAGAGTGTACACTTGGCTGAATGTTACCATGATACCCCATGTAAAGTGTGTGCCCTAAAGTCTAAAGAGTATTAGAATCGCAGGCCCTATATCTCAACTCCCCCCCCCACTACTTTTTCTTGAAGGGGGGGGAATGGTTTTGTAGTATGCTACAGAAGTGTTTTATCATCTCTATTTTATGTGGTCATCTCTATTTTATGTGGTCATTACTGGTATAATCCTCCTTTATTGCATTGTCATGCCTCAAAAGTATATTTGGCCCTTTCTTTGGGGCTTGCCTTTCATATAATCCCACCCACTACCATTTCCATTATACGGCCCTGAATGTCTTTGCACTCCCACTTGTGCCTATATACACTTACCCTCCCCCCCCCTTCACTCTTTCTACCAACATACGGCACTTTTTTAAGATTATTTCCACATAGATCACATGACCCCGCATGTGTGACATCATATAGGGAATTCCCAGGGGGTTTCCTGGAATTTGACTGGAATTTGCCCATGTTTACTTTTAAGACAACAAAAAAATCCGTATGTGGAATTCAAGATACAGAAATTCCATTATAACATACGGACAGGACACGGCCACCTATCTGAAACACTTTTTTAAATAATATTTTCTTTTTCCACATAAGGGCCATATCTTATGGCAGTATGTGTGTATATATATAGCTATGTGGTGAAACATCCTCCGGATAATATTACTCTGTCATCTATTCATGCCCAAGGGAACAGTAAGTACATTGTTATGCATGTTGTCAGCATTGTTGAACATACCCCCAAATGGACCCAAAACAACAGTCCCACCCGATTTGATCAAGTTGTCATCCTCCCTGCTGTACTCAGGGAGAACTTCTGGTTTACCAGAAGACCTCTTATGGTATTTGCCTTGTTACCCAGCTAGCTTTAAATACTGAGGCATTATGGAATGGCGGGTCATGTGTACCTTCTCTGTTGTTCTCTTTGTTGGCAGTCAAGCAACCCTCATAAACTTTAAGTCAAATTTCACCTTTCACCAATGTAAGTCTTGTTTAACTTATAAGTTTTGTTAGATCTAAAACATAACATTTCATTTGGATGTTGTTTCATAGATTTTGTTTAGTTTTGTAGAGCTATTGTTTTATAATGACTTATCTTTTTGATTCTATTATTTTTGTTTTACAGTTTTATGGAACTGAATGATTATGAATAGTGGGGCAAGTTTATTTATTATGTCTGAACAAATCTATGAGGGGTGTTAGTTATCCCATCAATAATGGTTTTCATTACTTTCTGTCAGACCCTTCCCTTTGCCCTTCTTTACAGTGAAAGAAAAAAAACTGATATCTTATTGATACTAGCATGATATCTACTAATGATTCTGTCAGGGAAATATCTTATAATCTCAATATGTTGATAGTTTAAAAAAAAACATGGACAGACTTGTTCTCATTTTGAGGTTCATATATAGTCTTTAATGTGTCACTGCAACAGCCATGGGTAAATGCTGATGTTTTTCTCTTTTTCAGTTCGGATACCTCCAAGCATAAAGCCAGACAACAGTCCATCTCACATCCTCTATAGAAATAACATTGAAGTGATCCTGCCCTGTATAGCAACAGGATCTCCTGCCCCAATGTAAGATCGCTAATCAAAATCTATTGAGAAAATTGATATTGTGCATAATTATAGGATAGATGCATGTCTGTATAGAAATAACAAATAATTCATGGGTGAGAAATAAGCAAATTATTGATATGAAATTATAAGCATATGCATTTGTATGTTAAATAAACAATTGACAAAATCTGTAGGGAAAACCCATCATTAAATCTTGCATAATTAACATGTGGGGTTTCATGTGAAACAATCCTCAGATGCGCCATATGAGGTCTTCCTAAGGTCAGGATAAACCCCATAGAGGGTGTTACGTAGAAAACATTGATCAATAGCCTCACATATTATCAAGATATTTAATCTGCAATGGCTCCAGACATGTATCAGTACAATGTAAAAAGCAGCACAATGGCACCTTCCATAGGAAAGGCTTAAGAACTGTTCAAAGTTGATAAGATGTCTCATATTCTATTCCAGCATTCTTTGATTAGACTCTCAGAGCAGTGGCACCTGCCTGAGTGCAGAGTGGACCCAATAGACTATTATTATATATTTTCTGCATTGACTGTTCTAACTTGATATTTTAACTAATTTTTGTGTTGTAAATAGATATGAGTGGATCCTAAATGGTGATATGTTAGATATGAACACCATAAACATCCATGTCAGCCCTGACTTCCATGTGGGCACAATACGCATTCAGCCCATCACCTCATTTGATGAGGGCTACTACCAATGCCGGGCCAGCAACATCTATGGAACCTCAGTCAGCAAAGTCTTCTTCCTCCAAAGAGCCAGTTAGTCAATTCATCATTATGTGTCACTTTATTCATGAATACGATATGTACACTGTGATGGTATTCTGTCATCCTCAGGTCTGTACTGAATGACTGTGTGGGCCTGCAGGTGAGTGGAGAGTGAGGTGACAGGTAGGACACTGGGTCACACAGGTGGGGGGCCCTAAGTACCAATACCCCGAACAGGGTATGACCACTGTTCGATACCAATATTTTGACTTTGAATTTGAGACGGCCATTCTGAATTAATCAATTACATTTTTTTAGGATGACTTGCATATAAGTCACATGTGAAATGGTCTATAAGACATGGCTTATATGCAGGTGGTTTTATGGTAATATTAGCTATAGAATGTTACTAAATCAATTTTCTGCACATCATTGAGGTGATGAGGTGGCTCATCTGGAAATTAATTGCATGATTTTATGAGCTGAATACTACACCACATATTTCTCTTTTCATACAGCTTTTGGAAGATACCCACCATCAAGCATCCAAAATTACACTAAGAAGCAAGGAATGCCCCTAAAATTGAAGTGTTTTGAAATTAAGAGTATTCCGACACCGACTTACAGCTGGGCTCTTGTGAAGACAACAACTGACGCGAACCCAGTATGGCTCATCCCCAACCGTAGGGTCATCCGAGATGAAGATGGTTTGACATATTTTTTTTTTATATAATGATGGAAAATTATTCCTTTAAGATTTAACTCTTTTCTCTGACACCATGTACTTTATTGAATCAAATATAATTAGCAAAGCAACGTGAACAATTAGGAGTTAATGTTCAGAAACCACAATCCCTCTTCTAATTTCTAATTGTAATTAGTGGAGGTTAAATCAACCAAACCAAACACTATATTAAGGGCTCATTTCACTGCAACGTTCAGGTCTATTTTTTTCCTTATACAACAGGGTTTTCTCCATACATTTGCCATATGAATATCAGTCAGATCAGCGGAAAATTGACCCAACCAACACAGTGTAGCTAGCCCATTATATTGAATAAAGCTGTATACAAAAGAGTCATGAGGAATTTATTGATGTATACATTGCCCTCACTACTACTTTCCTCTTTCTTTTTGTCCAGGTAACCTGTACTTCTCATATGTAACAAAGGATGACGCTAGAGTAGTTGAAGAAGGGTCCACACCACATATGTCATTGCTATACAAATGCAACGTGTTCAACAGCCACCTTGATTTCTCTACTGGAGGTTCTTACTCCAGGATCGTAGTTACTGAAGGTAAATATGCATTGGAGAAAGGTCTGATGTGCTTGCATTACTCACATTATATTATATTATGCAAGGAAACAATTTTGATATTTTGAATGCAAAGATAACTTGGTTCCAGATTTGATTATCACATATTATTACCTAATCATTATTCAAAATGTAACTTGGTTTTCAAGAACTTACTTTGGTAATGTGGTATTCAATTTTAGGCTTCAGTGGATATTGTGCATATATTTCTATTAGTTACTGTGACCACTAGTTGGGGGGGGGCAATTTTTTCCAGCAGTGTGTTTTCCAGTATATGACACTCAGGGACTCCTTCCATGTATTTCTTTGTGAACATTTATCTGGATGTATCTGGCAATATTGTAATATTTGAAAATATATTTTTTTTCCTTTTCAAGGTGATCTTTCACCTAAAGCCCCAAGCTTGCAACATTCCACTCAATCACCCTACATTGCTGTTAAGGGTGGTAAGATCCGCATCCAGTGCATCTTTGCCGGAATGTAAGTGACTTTCTAAATTCCTTGGGTATAAACTCAACTTGTTTTTGCATTTATTCATATGCAAAGAATTGTTGATAAAATAGAATTCAGAAAATATAAGATACTTGTTACAATTTATTAAATATATACTGTGTTTGGAATTGCCTGACATTACTCTCATTTTATTATCAAAAAATTATGTTTAGTTCCAGTGAGTCTTATGTACATTTAGATATTCTGCCATTTATATATTATCTAGATTTTAAAGGGGCTGCAGCAGTCATCATTTGAATTTTCTCAGTTGGAATGCACCTCATTTTTTATATATTATCTTAACATGTCATGCCTCATATTGCAGAAAAAAAATGTAAACCAAAAGATGTTATCTTGTTGACACCCATGATAGTGTGCTGATTATTTCTGCAACAAAATGTCATCATTATCTCTTTAACCATTTCTAGGCCTGAAGTGACAGTAAAGTGGGAACCCATGCCTGGTGGCCGTAGTGACACAGACAGCCATGGGACAGTACTAGTAATTGAGGATGTACAGTTCTCTGATGAGGCGGTGTACAGGTGTACCGCTCACAACTCAGCAGGATCTATATCAGAAAGCATCATAGTTGATGTTCAAAGTAAGTCAAAAACACCGTCTTCTTTTTTAAAGATAAGACTCTTATAGTTTGCAAGAAGAGTAGGTATTACCGTGAGCACCTTTACTCTTTGAGTTGAATAAGTGCATTTATCCCAAGTAAAATAATCTTAAAAAGGGGAAAGTACCACCAGTAAGACATTTTATGAGAATGATCAAACGGAGACAACTTGTGGCTTTATATAAGTGTTTTTCATTCTATTATGTCAGGTCATGCATCGTGTATTGGCAAACCTATAAATCATCTTTTCAGTGGTACCTGAATTAGAACTTAAACCATACAACATGAATGCTACAGAGGGGGAGACAGTGATAGTGGAGTGTAAAACTATGCGGGAAACAGAGCCACCAGCAACCTTACAGTGGTACATTAATGGACTACCAATTGACTGTAAATATCAATCGTACCTTCATTAAACCAGATGGCCTATCTGAATAGTGATTAGTTTCCAACTGCATAAGCTACGTCTTATAATAGACCATTTCAGAGGACTACTGCGGCTTCGTGTACTAAGTATCCAGCTTGTACACGGGCGTGGACTGGTTACCAGGTTTAGTCTGTGTAGGCGTTATCCATATGCTATTGGCCACTAGATTGTCTGGAGCTGGTTCTGGTGACACAGACTGATAAGAACCGATAAGATGGGACCAGCATGTCCCTGGAAGTGGGTGTTAACCAGGGACAAGTGCTGCCCTCTGGTGCTTTTATTTACTATGCACAGACCTTGATTATGGAGGTGAGTGGTGACTTTGCCAAAGTAACCCCTCACCTACGTAATCAAGGTCTGTGCATAGAAAATAAAAGAACCAGAGGGCAGCACTGTTCCCTTTAGTTTCTCACCCTTCTATAGCATATGGATAACACCTACACAGACTAAACCTGGTAACCAGTCCACGCCTGTGGGCTTGTATGATGCTTTAACAACCTGATAGACTATACATGAAGTAAATGGCAACCATTTCAGCTCCACAGTACAAAGCCAACAACTCAGGGTGTGGCTTATATGTGGGGTTTTAAAGTAATTGAATACCCTAGCAATACTGAGAAAAAGAATACCATAAGTCCATAACTGAGTCACATTGCATAATTTCTTTTCTCCAAGCTCTTAACCCTGAACCTCGTACAGAAATCACGAACAACGGTCAGCGACTGACATTTTCTGACTTGTGCCGAGACTGTTTTGGTGGAACCTCAGATCTTAAGGTCATCCAATGCAATGCCAGCAATGTCCATGGCTTTGTGCTTGCACAGGGTTATCTCAACGTCCTATGTAAGTGCTTTGTTGCTTAGAATAGTGAGTGATTGAGTATCGGTTGTTTAATACCATTTTAGAAGTAAGTCATATATTCATGATGAGAAAATATTACTAAGATCATCAAATGAGGGGTGAATTTGTATCCATGCCAGCAAGCATACATAACCATAGGCACCAGACCAACAGAGGGATAAAAAGGATGGAGCTAAAGTCATTTTTAAGATGGACAAAGGAAGCCAGTTAACATTTCAATTTAAAAAAAAAATGTAAATGATTATTTGTCTCACTTCTCACTCAGAAAATGCAGTTGATCTTTTTTTTATGGAGAGGTTTAACAGTAACTAAGAAATAAGGATAGAATATATGTAATACAAGTTGTACTTACCATGATGTAAAGCTCATAGACAGTGAATGCCATAACACAAGTAGTGCTTTGCCATCTTCTAGTGAAAACTGTCATTTCTACTGTGCCACACGACCAGCAAATTCATATGGACACAAACGTTGTCACCATTGACTGCAAAGCCTCCTCTGATCCCAGCACCCCAGTGCTCATTTCATGGGAACGTGATGGAAAGCCGCTCTCATTCTATGCAGTAAGTGGTTTTCTTGTGGATATATGTAGATTAAAGATAAATTTGAACAGAGGTTTGAGCACCATTGAAAATCAGTAAATACATTTCACTAATAATTTGCAGAGATCAAAATATGATCCATGACAAGAACACCAGAGTCAGGCCTTGCTTCCTCAGATATGGAAAATATATGCAAGGACAATATGGCTGAGGAAGCAAATTTTCTGAGGGCTTAAGTCTAAAAGTAATAGAAAAACATAAGGTAGTTCCAAATGTTCTGTTTGAGGGTTTACTGCATTTTAATAATCAGTGATAATTGTATGGTGGAAATCTATGCACATTAATGGCTGTGTTTTGTGATATTAGGATGATAGATTGGAAGTCAACTCAGAAACAAAATCTCTTCATATTAAACTTGATGGTCTTGGTCAGGAGGGAAGGAAGACGTATGAAGGTGTATACACATGTGTAGCCACAAACACATACAGCACCCAAGTCCAGATGGCGAAACTCATGATAGAAGACAATGGTGTTCTTTGTAAGTGTTTTGTGTTAGATATTTAGATTGTGTAAAATGTGTCCGTAAGCATGCACGGATACATCTTTAAATGTGCAGGGCCTATAGTCTGCCTAACTAGAAATCTCACACATATAATCATGAAGTGGTAATAGTATTACTAGTATGACATTATAAAGATAGTTCACAATTGGAAATTATAGGTCAAATGTTTTAAAGTCAAGGAAAGGGTAGGTAAGCATACTCTCCAGCATTTCCTTAGTGTATCACGACGACCATTGGGCATGATGCACTCCTGCATCTGTCTCAGATATACTTTCAAATTGTACAGTTGATCCTATTGCCTAGCCATGTGGAATAAGAAATTGCAACACTCCTTAGTATGACTAACTTGTGGTTGTGTGTAGTTCTTTTACAAACCCAAACAATAGCTTTTTGGGGTTCTGGTCTCGGTAATGGTTTGAGAGTTGAGGAGTCTGTAAAGTGTGGCTGGCCCCCTTTTCAATTTCCCTCTTTACACTGATAGGATCTCCAGATTAAAAGCTAGGTCTTGGTATCATCAGATAAATAATTGGTACTACCTGGAATTACTGGATGGTCATAATCTGAGTTGAATCTATGACCTCTCTGATTTTTGAACCCTCTGCCATTGTTGTTTAGATTCCCAATGCAGCCAACAGGTGGCCAAACTGAGTATAATGCCATCTGGTGAGGTGTTACAAACCTGATACATGGGTCATTTCATTATAAATGGACAGATTCTAAGAACTTTCCCCACATGACCCCCTCAGATCTGGATAATTTACCTTCTATATTGAGATGTATATATGCTATGACCACATGCAAAATTGTAGACTCCAACTCCCATACCTGGTACATAACCTATATACATCTCAATATAGATGGCACATTAAGGCAGACCTGAGGGGGTCATGTGGGGACCACTTGTTGAAATACTGTGAAATGACCCATATGCAAACAAGGTACAAAGGAGGTATGTTGTGATATGAGTTCTACTTCCAGATCCTGTGGTGGAGACTTTGAAAATACAATTCTGAAAACTTGCTCAGGAAACCTGCCTAAAATTCAAGTATTCATGCTAGATATTCATTACAGGACTATGGAGGGATATAGAGGATTGTTTCAGGATGTATATTAGGGTTAGCATTACAGGAGTTCATGCTGCCATTTCTGAGTTCGGAGAGTGTAAAGTGTAAAAGGTAAGCACTCTGACTTGTTGCTGTATGGAGAAACCAGGCCTATGATACAGTGTACTCGTAGGCCAAACAGGCCTAGGTTGTGTGCTGCATAAAGGAGGATAAAGATGGATTATACAATGTTTGATGCTAACCTTATAGATTCTGCCTCTTAAATTCCTTGGGGATTGTCCTCTTGAAGAAGAAAATGCCCAGAAGGAAAGTTCATGGTGTAACGGTTTCAAACGTTAGTTATAAAATTCTCATATCTCGTCTTGGGGAGTGATCAGTTTTTAACAACAGTGGGGTGATGGGTATTGCATGGATTTGTGAAAATAATTTGCTGCATCACTCGCAAGGGTCAACGTCTTTTTGCCCCCAACCCCTAGAGGTCCCATATGCAACACACCCTTTCAAACTATAGTAACGTGCTGGCTTTCTTTCTGAAAACAGGTAAAACTATTTCGCTGCCCCTCAGAAGAGTTGACAAATTCTCACCCGACAGTCAAGTGTAGTATAGCTGTTTTGTTGAGTTATCACCTTAAGGATGACTGACAGGAAGTTGCCTAACCTTTTTCCTTGTGGTTTACCAAGCCAACTGACTGACCTCGGGGAATCTATGGCGCCGAATCTATTCTCTGTTGTGTTGCTAAAAGGTAATTGGTCAGAGAAGAAGTGCAGGAGTGGTCCTGAGTGGCAACTAATTCCCAGATAGTTCCTTTCTCCAATGCCCTGGCCTACCTTCTGTGGGAAGCGTTCCTGGAACCAATCATGCAATCAGTTCCCCCAACTTTTTTCGCTACACGGTCTGAGTAAGAAGAAGTCAATTTCATTGGAGTATAAGGTGGGAAGTGGCTTCTCAGGGTGGAGAAAAGCGGGGATCTGGAAGGTGAGTTATAGCTACAGTAAAAATACAATCCTTATCTTTTTGTAACAGCCTCCAGGAGTTGATTCATAACATGAAAAGAATGGTTCTTGTTGAAATGAATGATATATGTTATACTCAAAATGATTAGAATTCTCATTTTTAAACAAAAAAGAAAAATCGTTCATGGTAATCCTTTATAAATGCAGCACTGCATGTTGTGACTACATGTAGTATCAAAAAGACCCTGATTATGAGATGGGTGCCAGTTGCCCCTCCGAGAAACCAACATTGAGTAGATGGGATTATTTCATTGGCTGACGTAAGTCGGTGGACGAAGTAGATGAAGTTAATACAACAACAAAGGGTATTATCTCACCGGCTTATCTACATCTACATTTTTTTTTATTCTTTTTATATCTTTTTATTATTTTGATAACTCTAAAGCACTTGTCATCACTCCATCAGAATGTATGCGACGCTTCACATATAAGTAACTCAGTCCCTTTTTCTCTATCGTGTAAGTGTGCATTTTGTTTTCTATTACTTTAAAATTTGTATCAACAGCGCGGATAGTTTATCGTTTCAAAAGAAGTCTTTGGGTTCTTGAACGTTTTGTCTTTTTATGACACCCTTCACACTCCATTTCTTTGATTTTCTTTCAGCTAAGTCTTTATCGTGGCAAATGTAAGCCTTGGAATTGAGACTTAGAGGAGTTCTTTGATCGTGAACTTATCGTTTCTGACAACAAGTGAGGGGGATCCATTCTTTGACGCATTGGGTTTTTATCTTTACGAAAAGCTGGTCATCGCACACCGCTGTTGGAATCTAGTTTCGTTTCTCTCTAAAGTATGATTCTCTCAGGTTGGGTTTCACGAGTTGGTCCAACGATTTGCCGCTGAGAGCCATGTAAAGACTGTCAGTGTCCATTTGACAAAGAGCTTAATCGCTTCGATCGATAAATTTATCCAAAAAGTCGAACGTGAACTCTAACATTTTCAACTTGGCGTACTGGTACACTGGTAATCCTATTTGAATAGTGAGATTGTTCCTGACTGTTTTTGGTTGCAGTTCGACTTTGAAGAGATCTGTGCTCAACTCTTGAACCACCACGAATTGGTCAATAATTAGAAGGTTCGACCTCTAGTGTATTTCACAGTGGTGTGTTTTTCTTTGTTGCAAATTGTTTTACCATACATGGTGTTTCCCATCAACTTATGACAGTCTGACAGAATTTTCTCGTTCACAATTACGTCACCACATCTTCGCGCCGCGGTTACTTCGTCTGCGAAACCGGCAAAGGGACTTCTAGGAAAGTATTCAATGAACAGGTGCACTTCAGTGACTGTTAAGCCATGATCCAAATACCACTTAAGAAGAGGTGTTCCCAAAAGAATCTTTTTTCCGTGGTAACTTCCTATCAAGGATCTCTGAGGAGCGTTCATCAGGTTTTCATTGTTCGCAAAGTCTGTCATGTGAGGTCCCATGTCGGATTTCGAAATGGTCACATTCTTGAAAACAGGAGTCATTTCTTGAAAGTAGTCACGTAGGTGAGGAGGAGTAGTAATGTCCACCTGAATCAAACCAAACATTTTCCCGTCTTTAACAGAGGATATGATGTCGCTCTCTGTCATGGGATTTCGAGCCGCATTCAAGTAGTCGACCTTCCAGTGTTGTTCGGACGCCATAACCTGCGGATCCTGGTGTTTCATCTTTCTCCATTCACACTCCCATACGATGATCAACTTCTGACCTAGAGCTTTTAAGTACGCCCTTACTTGAGCTGTTCTGTCACGTTTCTCGTCCCTGTCTGAAGCACATGGATATCTGCGCAGCGGTATGCACTCGTGAGGGTGGAACCAACACCCGTGAAATTGGAAAACGGTGTTAGAGGACGGGTGAAAACCGTCTACGCAAATTTTTTGACAACCTAGAGATACCTCCCCGCCGTTGAAAGCGTGGCGAAGTTTCACGCTGTGGGCGTGCTCCACGTAGTGCAACCACTCTAAAGCGCTCTTAGAGTGTCTTTGCCTAATTGTCGGTTTGAACTCAGTCTCGGGTCGTCTCACCAGGTAATAATCTGTGCAGTGTGCTTCGCTCATGCAGCGCAAGTACAGAGAGTTAGCGTCTACACCAAGGATGTGTTCGCACGTTCTCGCTTCTTCGTCGTACTTGTGTTCCCTTATCAGCTTGGCACCCTTCTTATGAAATCTATGGAAGATTATGGAAGGGCCGCTGACCAGATTTTTTTTAATCAAAGAGTGCAGGTGGGAGTCTGATGGAAGGTCATGAACAGGGTCTCTGTGGTTTGAAAAAGGAACCGTAAAGACAAACCCGGAAGGGAGATGCCGTCTTTGAACATGTCGATGTTGCGCTCCCTGAAAAATTTAGCGTGATTATTCAGTGCCTCTATGAAGGGTTTCACGTCTTTGTTGTTGTAGTGGATCAAGTAATATCTGAAAGTTTGCATGTTCTGTTCGGACCAAACTTTTTCACATTAGGCGTAGTCAGATTCAGACTTCTTGGTGCCAGTCAGTTTGCTGTCAAATGCAGATCTTGGTGGTAGTGTTCTGTTTTCCAGTTTCCTGGTAGATGTCTGCCATTTGTACGGAAAGTGTCCTTTGTGCTGATTTCTGGTGAAAGCTAGTAGATAATTTGCGTAGTTATAACCAGGTGCCAAATAGTTCACAATGTGTCGAGTGTAAATCGACAAGTATTGGTTACTTCTCTTTATGACACTGAATTCATCGTTCTCTCACTCTTTGGAGGAGAAGAACGAGTGAAGCTGTACTTTGATCAGATTTAAGTCATAACGCCCCCAGTTGAAACCTCGCTGAGATATCTCAAAAGTCTCTTCTTCAGTTCAACTAAAGGGTGTCTTGTCCGAGTTTCATTGAAGTCGATGCTGGGAGGACTGAACGCCTCCTCTAGGTGGAGAGCTTCAGCTATCCTCTCATCTAACTTCGCTAACGTCGGTCGGTAAAATTCTAGCACTGCTTCCCCGATGATTTTGGCAATGTCGTTTATGTAATTCAAACTTTATCCAGCAAGGGGTCTGAATCTGTGTTGGATTGTCTCATAAAGCAGACCAGACCTTCGCGACCTGGAAAGTCAGACGCGACGCTAGCCGACAGAGGGACGTGCTCCCACAGGACTGACACATGTTCGGTCGACAGTTCTTTGGGCGGTCTGAAGAAAGCTTCGAAATCGAAGGTAATTTTGTAAGGGTATATTTTTGAATTTCCGTCGGGAGGAAAAATGGAAAAATCTGCTAGTGCTTCAAAAACCGTTTTCAAATTTTGGTAGATTCCACCTACGTTTTTCAAGGTGACTTGTCTGCAAGGGGAAAGTTGGTTCCTGTGTCTTTTCAGTAAGAACTTAGCCGTGAACGCCAACTTACACTCAGGGCATTCGTAGATGCCAGCATATTCATTGAAATCCATAATGATGGACACATGCAAACCGTGTGTCACGGACAGGTGTAGGTTGACTTTACCTCGGGCGGCCGATGTTTTTTAAGGTGGCCTGATCAGGGTAACTCGGTTTTTCATGTTCTGACCCCTCACTTTACAGGTGGTGTAAACCGCTATTTGTATATCGAACAAGTTCTCTAACACAGGTAAGTCGCTGATGATCAAACCTGTAAAGGTTTCAGGATTCGCAGTGGAATTGAACTGACGCAACAATTTTGAAGCGTGTTTGCCGGTCTTGTATAAGTGAAAGGATATGCACCGAAAGACACATAACTTGTCCCTGTTGGGAAAATCTAACATACCTCCTCTCTTTTTAAGTCGACCAGAATGGGTAACCCTACCCCCTATGGGGAATTCTCTGGGTCCCATGTAAATGCAAACGTTCAAATTGGTGGGAAAAAGAACTTTCCACTTGGTGTCAGAGTCGCAAAGTTTCTGTACTTCTTCAGAAGTGATAGTATTTTTCATGAGGGAGAGAAGCTCTTCCAAAGTTTCTGAATAAGTTATGATGGGGAGGGGTTGTAAAAGAGACGCCTTGTTTTGGGAGGCTTGAAAGTAGTGTAGCTTGTTTCTGTTTTCTCTGTGTTGTAAAATTAAACCTACTGACAAACCCACTTTGTATCTGAATCTTTGCGTGATGTGAAACAGCGTCACTCAACTCACCGCTTGGTAGTCTTAAGTTTGTTAGACTCACGAGACTCCGGTGCGCCCTGACTCCTGTTTGTATTGCGGGCCATTTCCTGGTGAACATTTCCTCACCCTCCGGTATAGTGCGTATTATCGGAGGAATAGTCAATCCGTTGAGAGATTCAAGTCGACAGGTCATTTTTTTGCAATTTCCTTCGCCGCATAGAGGACAAAATTGAGGTATTACCTTACATTTTTCCACGTGCCTGTCGTAGTTGTACACCCTTTTAAATTTTTTGAAACACTTTTCACAGGTATGATGATCCATTTTCACTGAGTTACTTATATGTGAAGAAAGGTTTTTTTCAATATTTTTCATTTATCTATCTAGCTATCTAACTAACTATTTTTCTATCTTTCTATCTATCTATCTATCTATCTATCTATCTATCTATCTATCTATCTATCTATCTATCTATTTACCTGTACACCTATATGAGCAACATACCTACACAAAGTATATACATCTACATTTACATCATATAAAACATATGTCAGCACTAGCTCACACACGTCTCAATCAAATTTTATCAAGAAATTCAAGAATAATCTCTTTTTTGTAACCCAGTTTTTTAGTCCCTTGGTCGAAAGCGTCACACCGTCCTGTGATGGAGTTTTCTGGGGTCCTTCGTACCTGCGCATGTGGATGACGTTCTTACCCTTGTAATAGCTGACAGCAACAAACAGCGCCCTTTCCGGATCCAGGACGACGAACCATGTGTTGTAATTGGGTAGTCCTTGGGAAACCGCTCTGTTGCGTGTCCCGACCTCCTCTTGGATGTCAGTGACGGTCGCTATTAACCTGAGGAGTGCGTCAGTGGTGAAGTTCACTTTTCTGGTGGGCGTAGAGGAGCACTTTACGGCACTGTAGCGTTCCTTTGAGATTCTAACCCTTTCGAGCCAGATCTCCAGCTTCAAACTGTCGATGAAGAACTCCAATCTTGGGACTGTGGAAGGTGTAGGTGGTTCACATTTCACTAGCGCTTTTTCTCTTCTTGGACGCATGGTCGCCACTCTTGGTAAAACTCCTCTTGATACCCGTAGAGGGTTTCAAAGTAAAAAGAAAAGCACCATAAGTGTGAGCTGAATCAACAGCAGAACCAGCAACAGGAGCAATGCTTGCGTCGGTATCTCGGGACTTTTGAGAAGATGATAGCCACACTCGTCATTCGTGTTTGTGGAGGGTGAGTAAGTCAGAGATTAGAAAAACTAGCTCTGACTCTGCTTGATGTTGGTGTCCTCTGGTGGATAGCAGAAGCCGGTGGTTCTTAGAGACTTCGCGATAGTGGAGGTGAGTAGATCGGGCGATTTTTGAGCAACTGTAACAAAGTAGTTACCCCTGTAATTGGGAGCAATTAGAAGTGATTATATCCATACCTCAATTATTCTAATATCCACATATATGAACTATATCATGGACATGGAGGTGAACTGGATCTTGAACTCTTAGGACCTAATCATAGAGGACAGGAGACATTGGACTGATAATTCCAAGAAATTAGATTATTGAGTTCACAAACAACTGATAAGATCCCATTGTGGAGACCATCAGGTGACGAGGTGAAGTCAGGTGATGAGGTGACCAGGTAGTGACAGGACAGGGCCAGTTCAGGACAAGGGTAAACGAGGTTATCTGGAGATAGCCTGATTGGAACTGGTATTTAAGGGCTGGCAGGCAGGAGGCACAGACAGACCTGCACTGAGACTTGCTCAGACCACCAGAGACTGCACCACACCAGCCGAGGCACGACTGCCTGAGGGATGAGAGCCCTGCTGCCAGACTCTGCTGCCTGACCCTGCCATGCTGACTCCAGCCCTGTAGCCTGTACTGTGGTAGTCCTGGCCCTCACCTGACAAGATCCTGGTAACCCTTTCTAATCAATCACACACACAACGAGAAGTCTGTATTTATGATCACACAATAAAAGTTTATTTCAACAAAAGAGCGTCACTGTGTTATATAAGTGACCTCTTATTGGTGCCGTGACCAGGATTCTTGCAGGGCCAGGACAGAAGAGGAGTGCATCAGTGAAGACCAAGACTAGGAGGTAGTCTGACCACGAGCAAGGGCTGCCCAGCTGCAAGAGAAAGGGGTGAGTGAGTGATTCTGTTAACCTTGTCTCTCCTGTCACAACTTTGGCCAAGAACGTAGTAGCAGCAATATTTAATTATTTTGTAGTCCAGATAAATGACTATGTGTAGAACTTAGGGAACACAGTGTTGTGAATAGGGATCTCTGATTTTGAATGAGGAACACAAGATCTTTTAAAAGATTTGATGCAGAAAGTAGGGTGAGGGTGGTAAGAAGGAACTAGTGTACAAAGACCAACATGAATATTCTAAAAATTGGCAGCAACAAATTCATAGATGAGAGCACGGCAGACTATCATACAGATGCGTATTGGGGCAATATTAGGTACAAGGGACCTCAGGAATTCAAGAGAAAGAATGCAACACTGAAGGATTTGGCCGCAGATACTATTTCAAAACATTATTTAAGTATTAAGGCACTACCAACAAGGTTGAGAGAATAGGTCTATGAGCATCATGCTAACTACACGGTGGGGACACTCATGAGGCCAGGGCATTGGGGACAGCTGTGCTTTTTCTGTGAATCACAAGGGTTCCAGACATGGGGCTGTAGAACATGTTTTAAGAGGTATGAATTAGCTATGATTCGAGCTAACGGTAATCATTATGGGAATGGGCTGTTGATGCCATTAGAGACCAAGGGGAAAGCTGAAGTGGGATGGGAAACCCAGGGGAGAGTTGAAGGAGCCCCACCAATACCAAAATACCCAGATAAGGGAAAGGCAAAGAGGCTAAGGGAAATATTGGAAAATAGGAATGGAGTATGGACATGCAGTCTAGGTAAATAGTGAGTTAGATGACCTTTCTTATCAAAGGGGGTGGACAAAAGTAGGATAATTAAATAATGATTGGGAAATTTTATAGACAAGTTTGGTCTGGTAATGTGAATAGCACAGGATCCACCAAACTCTGGGGACAGGAAAATTGTTGGGCACCAAGGTAGGTGCAGGAAAAATTTAATAAAATTGTATGCATGAGAAGTGAACCTAAGCAGGGGCTAGTTGCTAGGTAATGGTATAAGGCAGTGCAAGGACGAATGATGCATGCTAGGGCAAGAATGAATGGCGCAATACTAGGGAGTGATGAACATGGTGATATTGATGATAGAGTTTTCAAGATAGATGCTATCAACTCAAATAGTGTGGACTTTATGCTATCAATAAATGGGTGGCATGACCTAGATAGAAGAGAGGGATTTAATCTCGGTAAAGGATCAGCACAATAGATCGACACAGAGATTACAGTCATTATCGAGTGATCTATTAGATCTGCGCAGTAAATATGTCAAGTAGAAGTAGAGACAGTGATGTTCCCCTAGCAAGACCAGCACAAGGTAAGTGCCGGGAAAGGGAAAACATCACAGTATGGAAAACTTTAGCTATATGATGGTAAGATGTAGCTAGGTTATCATTAGAGAGTGGGCAGTACAAGTTTACTGTATCTAATGATGTACCGTAGGTAAATATAATAACTATCAGATGTAGCTTGGTCATCATTAGAGAGTGGGCAGTACAAGTATACTGTATCTAATGATGTACTGAAGGTTATGTTACTGATAAAGAAAAGTTAGATATTAACATGATCATTAAGTCATGTTGGTTTATTTTTACAGGGCACCATGCAGTACCTGTGCTTTCTCATAGCTCTGACCATTGCAATTGGCCAAGCAGATACGCTCATTACACATGATAATGTGGTGTTCAGTAAGGTTAGCCAAATAACCACCACCCGCTCGAAGTGGCTGGTGACATTTGTGTTGGACTTGGCACCTTATGAACGGTTTTTAGATAAGATTACAATAGACGTTGAGGACGCTGCTATCGCGGCAAATAGAATTGTGGAAAGATATGAGGAGCCCAGGAGACAGGGGTTCCTGAACTCCTTTACTGGTCTTAGAAGGGAGATTGAAGATTTAAAAGTTACTAGGACATATTTAGCCAGCACCTTTGCTGATTACAGAAGCTTGCGTAGATCGAAACGCTCTCTTCTGCCTATAGTGGGAAAAGCCTTATCTCTAATTTTTGGAACCGTGTCAGATCAAGATCTGGAAAAGATAAAGTTAAATGTAAACCAACTTCAGCAGAATCAACGACAAATATCACATGTGGTTGAAGAAAGCATATCCATCCTTAACGTGTCAAGGGTACAGATATCCCAGAATAGGCATGTGCTCAATGATCTACTGGTGAGTGTGGGAGAAATAGACAGGAAATTGGAAAACATAACTCAGGCTTTAGAAACTCGTTTGACCGAATTGGATCAATTCGTCCAGATCTATTTACAGTTGGACCTGATTGTAGCCGAATTACAACAGGCCACCCAAAAAGCAAAAGGATATTTGGAACATTTAGAGTTACAGCTCAATATGCTGTCACTTGGACATTTGTCACCAAGTACAATAACACCCTCTAGTTTAAGGGCACTGTTATTAGATGTAAATTCGAGACTACCGCATTACCTTAAGCTGCCAGCTGATCCCAATAGGCAATTATGGGATTTTTATCTATTTCTCTCTTGCAGTACGGTACTAGACAATGACAAGATTTTAGTCATTATTTCCGTACCACTACTGGACTTTGATGGGGAGTTTGAGATATATCGAATATTCAATGTACCCTTCCCAGCCAAGAAACCATCAACTTTGATGGCTTATTATGATTTAGAATCATCGGCACTAGCTATAAATGCTGAAAGGACCAAGTATATGATACTGGGTCAACGCGAAACTGAGGCTTGTACCTCACCACTAACCTCCTTTTGCAATATCCGAAATCCAGTTTACCCAATTAATCTGAGTAACGCGTGTGTCATTGCTCTATTTATGCGCAATAGTGATAATGTTAAAAGAGTCTGTACAACATTAGCCAAGACGGATATTAGCTCGCCAACCGCTATTTATTTGTTTGATGGCCTCTAGGCCATAGGGTGAGTAGCAATAATGTCCTTAGAAAATGAGTTTCGTTCCAATGAGGGGGGTACTACAAAATTTTTGTGGATTTGCATAGGGAATGACCCTAGTAATCATATACCAAAAGTTCTCCGCTGACATTCCTGCAGTTTTTGCGTAGGTCAAGGTCAAAGGTCAGGAATTTCCCTCTATATTCCTATATAAAGCTGTTTAACCCAAGAATTGGTTGTATGTTCTCTCTAAACTAAGTTAAAGGGCTAAAAGAGAATTTTATGGTTTTGTTTGGGCCAGAAAATCATGCTGATTCCAAATAAACTTCTCATATTAGTCTGAGTATGCTGGAAGTGGCGAAAACTTGATATTCAAAAATTAAAGTAATATTGAAAAATATGTGAAAATATCAAAAGTCAGTAAAACATGAAATAAGCTCTGACCTATGAACTAAACACCTAATTCAGCTAGCTGGCGGGTGAGGAGCATAATAAGTATGAAATGATTATGTAATTAAGCCTTGACCTACTTAATTAGGTCAAAGGTCACAGAAACCATATACGTCATATCTCTGGTTCTAAGAGGCCTTTCTACACACTTTTAAGTTATAATTAGGGGTTTCTCACATAGAGGAATCGATTGGAGTAGGTTTAAAACTCATAGGATGCATTGTCTTGTGCATAAATCAGAAATCAGCATTGATTGTCGATGCGAATCCAGATTTACAAGGAAAAGTATTAGCCCCATATTGTCCGAAGTAATACTGGATCACCTGCCTATTGAAACAATTTGTATTTGGGTAGGAGGCTTACATGAATTAATGCAAGTGTCTGAACAAGGTTGCAGTAATTAGTTAGATAGACCATGACATATTCAATTAGGTCAAAAGTCATAAACCATTTGACTTTGCGAAATTTTAAGTTCAAGATAGGGGTTTCTGACATAGACAAAATGGAGGGCTAGCTTTAAGCAACTCAGTGTTGTGTATTGAAATATCAAACATATATTTATATCAAACTCTGAGAAGATTAATGTTGTAGAAGTTGAGTTATACCCTGCAAATAGTGTTATGAGGAATAATATTTTGACCTCCTAAGATGCATTGTTGTGTGTATAAATCTGAAATGAAACCAACTACTGGAATGTCTGCACTAATGCAGATTTGTGGAGTAGGGGGAATGAATCAGCCAAGTAAAAGGAATTGATGGCGGGATAAAGGGGCTTGAAATATTTAGATTTAGGTGACTGTTATAGCTTTTATCATGCATTTTGCTTCAAAACCCCATATGTGAACCATGACTTATAGGCAAATCAGATTCCTACTGTAGCTGATAGGATTCTCCTGAATGCTTGCTGCCACTTTGCATTAGGGATTTACACAGAATTATATGGTAGTAACCAATTCCCGGCCCCTGCAAGACTTGTGCTGTTAGTAATGATAAGTAAGGTTTGATGGTGTAAATTATTTCACAAAGGAGCAATCCTTACTATTTTGGGCACTAATATTCAAGAACCCCTTAGCACCTTAGACTGCAAAACCTTCCCCGTACAATGCCTGGATCACATCTCAGCTCCCACATTCAAGCTTCACCCACTTCGGGAGAAGGTAAAAGTAGCAACTAGGGCTTGAAAACTGAAGGTTTAGTACATTTTTGTACAGATCTGCCTTTAAGGTGCACCCAATGAATGAGGCATATTGTGGCTTACAGCTTCTTTCCGAACTCAAGATGTTTTGTATTCCTGACAAGCATTGCCATTGCTTGATCTAGTGTCTGATTAGATTGGTATCAGTTGCACCTAAACATTTTGTGGTGAATGGATTGAATACTTTCATTAATAAAAAGTATCATGCTCAGAGTCTACGGGCAGAGAAGAATTACAGATTATGCCTAGTATAACTGCTGAAAATCAAGGCCAGAATGTGCCTTATGGGATCTCCATCAACTAATCGTGTGCCTTATCTGTGAGGTCTGGCTTATGCAAGACCGGTCTATAGTATGTGACACATTCTATTTCTTTTTTTTTTCAAAGGGCTGGGCAAATGTTCCCTAGACCTAGACACCTATTTACCACATCCTATCATAAAACCATGTGTATTAACTGCTCCCACATATATTAGCCATGCCCTGACATTAACCATCTTCTTTATACACAAAACCCCATGTGCAAGCCGCAACTATACTTTAGGCAGACTCTATAAGCCACGGATAATCGCGTCCCAAAGGCGACAGCAATTTACGATCATCTGCCAACGCTCACAATCAAGCACTGATACGCAGTATGTTAATCCACCCTTGGGGATATTAAAATTAGAAGTGGGTTGTTCAGCTACCAATAATTTCTTAACACTCTTACCCTATTATCATAAAGAAAGTCAATATGAGGTAACTGACCCACACAGTCAATTATTGGTGTTACATAATACCTCTAGAATCAAGATATGGGACCCAATCACAACCCAGTTCCCGAAGATTGCTGAGACCAAATTGCCTTCTAAATTAAAGTACATGAAAGAAATTCCAATGGGGCATCTTATCAATGAAATGAAGAAGATAAAGGAACAAGATGGAAGTGGCATGCTGCCTGTACTTCCATCTTGGTCTCTGGGACCAATACTGATAGGAATGTTGATAGGGACAATAATTTCAGTTTGTTTAGTATATAGATATCGTAGAAGCTGCATGGCCATTGTAACAGGTGGAGATAGGAAAGACAGGTCACTTGCTCTGTTGGAGAATCGAGCAGTTGCAGCCCGAGCGAGGGGTGCAGACGGGGACCCAGATGATGAGTCTGCCCAGCCGATGCTGGCCTACACTAGCAGCTACAGACGGGAGGTGGGCCCCACGGAGGTGTCGCCAAGGACGGGGGGCTTGAGTAACGCTCCTAGGGAGAAGGACCCTTCACCACCGGTTGAAGTCCGTGGAGAGGACTTTGTACGAAAGATGTATCCGATGCTGGACCTGGCATCGGCGCCACCCAGGCGGGAGGTGAAGGGAGACGTCTCTTCAGAATGAACTTTGTGTATTTAACATGGTTCAAAGTGAACTAAATGACTGAGAAGATGAAGGCATATATCCTGTATCTCAGCCTGGACGTTGCTTATATGTATATATATCTGGTGTGGTTCTGAGGAACCTGAGCAGACATTTTATGTTGAGAAATGAAAATATATATATCATATTAAGAATATATATATATCTTTCTTTTTAAGGGGGGGACGAGTGTAACAAAGTAGTTACCCCTCTAATTGGGAGCAATTAGAAGTGATTATATCCATACCTCAATTATTCTAATATCCACATATATGAACTATATCATGGACATGGAGGTGAACTGGATCTTGAACTCTTAGGACCTAATCATAGAGGACAGGAGACATTGGACTGATAATTCCAAGAAATTAGATTATTGAGTTCACAAACAACTGATAAGATCCCATTGTGGAGACCATCAGGTGACGAGGTGAAGTCAGGTGATGAGGTGACCAGGTAGTGACAGGACAGGGCCGGTTCAGGACAAGGGTAAATGAGGTTATCTGGAGATAGCCTGATTGGGACTGGTATTTAAGGGCTGGCAGGCAGGAGGCACAGACAGACCTGCACTGAGACTTGCTCAGACCACCAGAGACTGCACCACACCAGCCGAGGCACGACTGCCTGAGGGATGAGAGCCCTGCTGCCAGACTCTGCTGCCTGACCCTGCCATGCTGACTCCAGCCCTGTAGCCTGTACTGTGGTAGTCCTGGCCCTCACCTGACAAGATCCTGGTAACCCTTTCTAATCAATCACACACACAACGAGAAGTCTGTATTTATGATCACACAATAAAAGTTTATTTCAACAAAAGAGCGTCACTGTGTTATACAACCACTGGAGAAGTCAACTCCTCCTCCTCCTTCTCCTCATCCTCCTCCTCCTCCTCCACCTCCTCTTCCTCTGTTTCTACCAAGTGGCGGGTCTCCAAATAAGTCGTATGAGTGCAATCGTGTGTGTCTACTTCAGCTGTAGTTGCACCAGCACAGACTTCCCCAGCGTTAGCATCAGCATCAGCATCAGCCTTAGCATCAGCATCAACAGTAGTAGCAGCATCAGCAGCAGTAGGAGCAGCAGCAGCAAAGGGGGTATAAAACATTGGTGTCCAATAAGGAGATGTATAAGACCCACCGTCAACAGCAGCTCCGACGTTATCAGCAGCAGTACCAGCACCAGCAGTAGCACCAGCAGCACCAGCACCAGCAGTAGTAGCAGCAGAAAAGAGCTCTAATCCTATCATCACAGAGATCCTCACTCGTTAGGGTGTCTATAAATCTAATTTCACCTGCCCTCCACAGGTAAACCAAACCGTAGGAGGATCCAGATGAAAGTTCGTCTGAATAGGATTAGAAAACTTCAAAGAGTAGTCGGTAGCAATTACACACCCCTGTTAACAAAAAGAGAAGTAAAAATTAAGGAATCTCATAATACCTTAACGAGTGAACCTCCCTCACACCTGGAAAGTGGAAAAAGGTAATTATCACAGTTTTAACTCCCTTTAATCCCACCAAAAAACAGTTATCACAATACCTTTCCACCTGTTTTATGTCAACAGATCTAAAAGATAAGTCGCTACACAGAATGAAAGCAATCACCCCTAATCTTCACCAAAAATACACTTGTCACAGTGTCTTTCCTCCTGTTTGATGTTAACAAATTCAAAAGCCTCATGCTGATAAGCCGCTACGCAGAAAGGAAAAGGTGGTGGTAAGTATCCAGCTGGGAATAGGCTTAGATCACCCTATATAAAGCACCGCAATTTCTCTTTGGAAGGATATATCACTGCTGATCACTACGACCACCGTGCCTACCGCCACTACCTTTACCATCACCAGCACCACCTACCCACCAGCTGCCTGCCTACCTGGTCGCCTACCGACCTTCATCAAGTGATTTCTGAAGTTTTTGCAGACGAGATGAGTCTTGAAAATAACCCCTCCCTATCTGACTCTGAAGTATGTGAAGTGAGGTGAGTGTACAGGATGTCATGTGTGAAATCAGATTTGCATATAGCGATCGTTTGCTTCATGATATAGGAAGACTGTTAATTAGAAATTGGGAATCTACTTGGACATCGCCTATGAGCGTCTGCAGGAGATGGTCGTTATTAAGATGGTGCAGGATATGTGTATGGAGATGTTCCAAACTTGGTGGTCTAAAACTACGACTCATGGCAGATGGGGAGAACTCCACAAAGCCTACATGAGTGTTCATCGACAAGATCTGTTACTTCAGTCGTAGAGCTTTTTCAAAACGCACAAATTGGATTACAACAACCCCGACCAGTTTATAATGGAGAGGTACTTTGTTACCATGTCTGAATCTCTATTCAGAGAGTGGAAGGATATGGGGACGTATTTAGGTTTGATGTCTGAAAAGCTAAATAGCAACACTCAACAACCGGAACAAGATATGTCTCTCCACGCCTTCAAAGTGTTGAAAATGTGGCAAGCTTAACGCGACAGTACACATCATCAGCTCATTCGAGTGCTGTTGGATGACATGTGGATGTTTGACGTGGCCAGATATATATTGCTTCACTTTGAAAACAGAGAAAAAGAGATGATACGTGGAGAGTAATTGTGGAAGGGCGTGGTGACTTATGTAAAGGAGTCAAAGGTGTGCACCACGGGAAATCCCATCTTAAGTCACTACACAGTAACGTGGTGGTGGAGATGGAGAGTATGCAGCTGGAAAGGTGATTAAGCACATCTATATAAACCACTGATGTCACGTGTCTGCTGTCTCATTTACCACCTTATCTACCACTGATACGTCCCCACTTGACACAGCTACTACTACTGTCGTCACTGCTCGCACCACGTTACCTACCTACCTACCTACCTACCTGAGAGAATGGTCAAGTACATACGTTTCGTCGATTTATCAAGGAGACACAATTATGTGGAATAAACCCTGTCCTTTCACAGAGAAACTTGCCGCCAAAGGATTCTTTTACATCGGAGGTAAGGATCTTGTTCAATGCTACCAATGTGGAGGCGCTATACACACATGGTTAGAAAGTGTTGACATTGCCATGGAGCATTTCAGACATTCTTCTACCTGCCCGTTGGCCTTGGAAGGTATGAATCTAAGTCCACAGAGCAAAATTTTGCTGACGGAAATGTTAAAGAAATTGAACTTTCTGGACTATGAGTTGGAGCTTTTCAGAATGAAGCATGAAGGAGTTTTTCATTTTGAACAAGCAACTTCTGTGTTTTCTAACGCTGTAACGTCAGAGGACAGAGTAGATAAATGAGAAACAACATACACCAGACACTGCGGACAACATATATGAACCGACCAAAGACCATCCACAATGAATCACGATTCATGTATAGATAAGACCCTGAGTTTGTATGTAAAAAAAAATTAAATGAGATTACAACAAATAAAAAGAGTGAAATGTGTACTACTCCATATGTGGGTTCTATTGTATTTTTATTTAATATTCATCTACCTTATGTAAATTTTACATTTACCAAACCCACCCCTAACCAAGGGGTGGGTTTACTAAAAAAAGGGGGCCCCACCCACCCCAAGGCCCCCCAACCCAATAGTTTCCCCAAAGGTCCCCCCCATCCCAAGGGCCCCCCTGTCCTCCCCAAATATTTCCCTTTTTTTTCTTTTTTTTTCTTGGCAAGCTGTCAGCTTGCCTTTTTTTATTTATATAAAAAATATCTCACTATAGTCACACCCTCATCTACATAATAAACCACACCTCTTTATGCTAATAAGGTCACGTAACTACTTGCTTGCTTGCTGCATACAGCTGACTGACGGTATGATGTGTGGACAGCCAGCCAAACAAAATGTCACCAAATTTTTCAAATTTCCCACCAAAATGACAACCTTTGATTGGTCCATTCAAATTAGGGTCATGTGACCTTATTTGCATAATAGAGGTCAAGTGACCTAAACAGCCAGCCAATCAGAGGGCACCATTTAGGCGGCACACCACAAGGGGTTTGGGTCACGTGACCATTTTTGAATTTCCCGCCAAAAGGGAGGGCTCTGATTGGTCCATTTTGGCGGCACACCATGGGGGGTCTAGGTCACGTGACCCCACATTTAAATTTCCCGACAAAAGGGAGGCCTCTGATTGGGTGCATGCCCAGTGAGTTATATCCTTAGATTAGCTATAGTCCCGTTTCGATACATACTATACTACTACTGTCCACCGCCCACATGGATATACAGTAGAGTATTTATTATTCTGAAATACAGTTGTACCTGCTGTAGGCATAAAACCAATGACCTGAAGTACATTCTACTGTCGGCACAGCAGGGGTATTTATAACCCATTTACAATTGCGCCTGAGAGTGTATATAGATCAAAGAGGGGCACCAAAATTCTTCGTGCAGGCCCAGGGTGGGGGGCACCAAAATTTGCCACCTAGGCATGAAAAGTCCCACCACGCCCTGTTGATAAATAATGACCACTCCCTAAGCTGCCCCAGACTCGACCACTCTTCATGTTGGTGCCTAAAATCGTCCACCCTAGGTTAATACTTTTTTAGATACCATAGATACCAAACACTATTGAATGAAATAAGGAGTGTTCTGGTGGTCGAGTCAATGGCAACTTACCCAATACATGTAAAAAAGCTCTTTCACCATCTAGGACATTCGGTACTATATTTACATAATTTTGCAGGCCTGTTGTTTGTGCAGCTGCTGGTTTCCATCCGAGTATCAGTTAAAAATCTTTTTGTATTCATCTGTGTTTGTGTACATTATTACCCGCATATACATGAGTACAAATTGTTTATGAATAGATATAATTATAGTAGATGGAATAGGATATACACATATATATACCGGCCAAGTCATCTATTGCCAGCTGGGGGGTGGGGAGGGGCTAAATGGATTTTGGCAGACCCGCAAGTTTTTTCCCCACACCCACCCACCGATTTGATGAAAGTTATTGCACCCCCCCCCCAAGAACTGATTTTGCAAAATGCCCCACCCCCCCCCCATGCCAATTACGTGTGTGGAGTAACATGTGCTAGTATTCATATAGAATGACACAAGTACTAGAATTATGCATATTTAGTTTTGACCGCCCCCCTATATCTAAAAAGCCCCCCCCCCCCCGACAGGCAATAAATGACTCAACTAAATGGGTGTCTTTGGGTAACTTCTCTTTTATGTAGCTGCCTAGCGGAGCTAATCATTATCTAATGAAATAACCCCAACTATCCACTGCAGGCCTCTCAGGGGCCAAATGGCAAAGGTCTGATCCATAAATTATGTCACGATTTTTGGGCCCTTTTGGACACCCCCCCCCTCTTTGTCACAATTTTACTATAGAAATGTATATGAGCAATGTACACCCCCACCCCGGTGTGACATAATTTATGGATTGGCCCAAATGGTGCCCATCTGATAACTCTTATCAGTTTATAACTCACTGGTGACCAGCTCCAGCAATGGCTGCACTCAAGGTACGTCACGTACCTCGGTTATATGGAACACTTCCTGATATGACCAGAATGTATGTAGGCTGGTAAAAAAATAAATGGAAAAAGTAAACACTAGATCTATTTAGTTAAAGGTCACTGCCAACATCTAGACACTGCTAGTCTCATAGTCCGGCTCATCATATATACCAACACGTTGTGAACGGGACCAACTCTGGAGCAGCCCCTGTGCAAGGCTACCTAGAAGAGTGGCAACCGACAAGGGACCCTCTTTAAGAAGGCCACCACCTTTTCTACAATATTCAGATTTCTCCACGCCCTATTTCCCACTTACCACAGTAAGGTGTTTACTGTACATGTGAGAAGGAGGAGGAGGATAGTGTAAGGGGACAGTCTGAGACTGTAGGTTTTTATACACCCTGTACTACACCAATATACACAGACCTACTGCCATGTATGTCACAGTGGAGTTTCTGGTCTTAGTCTGTGTATTACTGTCTGTCCATGCCCAAGACAAGAGTAAGTATGGTTTATATCTAAATCTATAGAAACTAATTTCATTATCATATGTAATATCATATACTATGCATCAATATAAATGATCAATTTCGCTTACAAGAAAAATGATGTGATTCAGATAAGTTGTGCTAGTAGGATATCTACTAGTCCTATCTGTTTTAATATCATAATCATTTTTGATAAAATAAGTGCAGTTAATACTATACTCGTTGCACAATAGTGTTATAGCCTGTGCACTGTAAAAAGAATGTTGTCAAAATAACAAAAGAACCTGTGGCTTCACTTCACTGGTTAACTGCATAATAATTATCAGATTATGGTGGTCCACTGTTCAGTTTTACAACGATCCCTGGTAGAATCAGCAGTTATTTTTTACAGTGTGTATATAAAGTGATTAATATCATCCCTGATCACAGCAATAATGATGCTGTCAGGTTGATGTTCCTATGGGGTCATGATGCAGCAATGCAGTACATTTCTGAACACTGAAAGCCCCAAGGTCGTCAGACTGACGATACCCAAAGCTACAACCTTAAGTCATCAGGTTGAGCACCCAGGGTAATCAACCTGATGGGTTTAGGTTAATACACTAACCTAAGGTACTCAAACTGATTACATAATGTCGTTGGAGTGACAACCTTGGTGCTGACTACCTGGGGTCATCAATGTTACTACCCAAAGCTGTAGATTTGGGTATCGTCAACTTGAGCACCTAAAGTCCTCAGCGGTGAAGACCTTCAGTTGAAAACTGAAGGAATGATCATTAAACATAAGTGGCACATACCTGCCACCTAGTGTATTTGTTACATATTGTTAACAGGATGCCATAGACTCATACTGTTGAGACTGAGGGATTTCACTCCCTGTAAGGTGCTGCACCCTGTCTGTACCTCTTCTGACGAATATAGATCCTTAATCTGACGAGTTTAAAGATCTCAAAGGTTTTCAGCGGCATCATGCAAAAATCGTCGGGAGTGCATCAACCAAGTTCAGGGCGCTGTATACATTCAGTGCATCCCCGCTAACCCTAGGGTGCAACAGGGCTTATAGTATATACGTCTAGGCTGCGCTTTATATGCAAGGATATATGGTAGTCCCATTATACCCTGTATATAAGGCACATCTCATATGCGAGAATGGACCACTGGTGCGCCTTATAGGCGAGGGAATCGATTTTCCTAAAATTTCCTCAAGGATTCCCTACACATGACAATCGGTATGGGGATGGGGGAAACTTTCAGCTACCCATAGGTTTTCTAATTTCGAAAATTCATCAGTCAGACCAGGAGTTTCTCCCATAATATGCCCTTTGAGTGTGCCTTTGAGTGTGCCTTATATGTGGGGTGCCCTTTATACGCTGGGTATCACAGTACACTGTAATAAAAAAAATGTTGTCTGTATTTTCACAGAGATTCCTTGTACATGTTTGTACCGCTGTACTGCCACCTGAGGCTTCTTGCAAAAACTGCACTGATTCATTGTAATACTATTACGGTGGTTGACTGTTTCCCTGGTAGATTCAACAGTTATTTTTTACAGTGTGGTTGTTTTCCTTTCAGTACGTTTACCTCCGCGTATTCTGCCATCTCCTGATACACCATCCCACATCCTGTACAGAACTGACACAGAGGTTACTCTGCCCTGTATAGCCACAGGTTCTCCTGCGCCTATGTAAGCTCTTGTTTTTGTTGTTGTTTTCTTTTATAGCGCCTCCCCACGCCGCTATGATGATTGCATTTCCCCCATGTGATGAGGTGTCACAATACAGAATACCCAAACTAAATTCCCTCGTATGCAAGAAATGAAAAACGCCGGGAGGCGTTTTTTACACTGTCACAACCGCATTTCTTGTTTACAATGTTTATTATATGTATGCATAAGGGAGTTGTCATTAATTATCAACAGGGGATGGTGGGTTTTATGGGGTGCATAAAAACCTATTGTAAAATCTTTTGACCCCCTCGTTGGGGGGGGGGTTAAAAGATTTGGCCTCTTATTAGCAAAAATGCATGCATGCTACTATAGATCAAAGAGACATAGGGGTGCATACAAAAGAAGTGACAACTGTCAAGGGGGCGTAAACAGTTTCTGTGTGTTTGCATGAAGACTCACCATGTTGATAATACTGCCCACTCCCTAATTTGATAAACCTGGTAAGTCACTAGGGATTGTCACTAAAGACATCACAAATGTCTGGTCAATTGTCAGGACCTATACACCCAATCCCAATTTCAAAGTTCCAGAAATGACTCATTAAAGAAAAATATATTGCATACCTTCGCCACAAATGTAGAGGAATTCTTTCCATGTGAAAATGATAAATATAACAATCTTTGGCTAAGGCCAAAAAAATAAAGATGTGTTTCCAGTTACATGCCTCGAATATCTAGGGTCGGTAGGTCGGATTTTTTTTTTTTTTTTTTGATTTTGTATAGAAATGTATGGGCAGACATGTTGGATTCTATGATTTTACAGTAGAGTTATGAAAAACACAAGAAACGTGAATGACTGTTATGAGCTGTATACCAATAGATAAGGACCTAGATAAGCTCCATGAAAAACTGATGAAAGAAATATGAAAATCACGGGGAAAATGCCTAAAAATTGCCAAGAAATGTTAAAAATTCAGAAAAATAAAAAAAAGGCCTAATCCTAGTATATGGAGGTGGCATTTAAGACTTATAATTGAAAGGCCCCATTTCTGATAATGTTTTCATCATGTTCATCATTGATTGGTCAAGAAAAAGTGCAAGATATGTTCACTACTAGATTTGAAACTTATCTGTGTATATTAATCTATGACTATGTCATAAAGCATTTCCTCTGTACTGGAGCCAGCAAAAGTGGAGCAGTAATAATCTGTATATGAGGCAAAATCACACTGTAAAAACATGTCGCTGAAATAACCACGTAATCCTTGTCCCATGTTGCCAGAGATCCCTCGTTATTTTCACAGAGATTCCTTGTACCTGTGTGTAGCACAGTACTGCCACCTCATGCTTCTTGTAAAAACTACACTGGTTTCCTGGTTCAGATTTACGAGGATCCCTGGTTGATTCAACAGTTATTTTTAACAGTGCACAATTATTGTAATACATGCACTTTGTTTCTATATAGATACAAGTGGATCCGTAATGGGCAAGTCTTAGATCTAGATGATTCAAGAAGCATCCATGTGAGCACAGACACAAATGTGGGCACAATACGCATTCAGCCCATCACCTCTCTCGATGAGGGCTACTACCAATGCCGGGCAACCAATATCTATGGAACCTCAGTCAGCAAAGTCTTCTTCCTCCAACGCGTCAGTAAGTTCACTTCATATATATTGTGGTCAAGTTCTTTGTGTAGCATTATTGCAAACTGCATTTCACTACATAGTATGGAAGCCATGAAGGGACACACTATAAAAAAAACATGCACTTCAAATTCAGCAATTCATTCAATCAATGATTTTATTACTACCCCTCAAGATGAAGTTTTAGAAAAGGCATTGCTGTTAAACATGTTAATTTCCGCTGTCAACAGAATTTTTTCTAACTTGATAGTTAACAGAGGAAAAGTCATGTTTTCTTGACTGCTGTCAACAGATATTTCCCCCTGTCAATTGTCAAGGTGGAAGAAATTCTGGCATCAACTTGACAGATGGGCAAAGGAAAAATCATGTTGACAGCAGGCCTTGTTTTCAAACTTGACAGCTTATGGGAGGAATACATTGACCGCAGAATTTCTTTCTACTTGGACAGTTGACAGGTTGAAATTATTTGTTTATGTTCGATTTTATGTTTCTTCCATATTGGGGATGAAAAAAAAAAAAAGTTGAATCTATAAGGTGTGGCCTGCCATGGCTTCTGTAGTAATTTGGGTAATTACGTATTTTGATAGCAAAACAAGATAAGAACCAATAATAGATCTGCCCACTTAATTCATTGATTCATTCTTCGTATTCTGTGATACAGTGCTTGGACGTTACCCACCAACTCCAGTTCAAGAATATACTATAACTGAAGGAATGCCCTTCAAATTGAGTTGCCACGATATCAAGAGCGTACCACAACCAGCCTACAGTTGGGCCCTGATGCTGGACGAGGACGATATGGGTCCACAAATCTTAGCCAGAAACCGCAGGGTCATCATGGATGAAAATGGTTTGATTTTTAACTCTACCAAATTCTTTTTGGCTTAAAATAGGTCAATAGGGGCTGTAATTGTTTTTCAAATAATGTTTGAATCATGTTGATATTCCTACTAGAAGCCGAGTAGTGAGTGTCCAAGGTAAGCATATTGAGAAAAATTGATGGAATCCTGATTGTCTGTATCTGTCTGGATTAGGCAGATATAAAGGTGATAACATAGCATGCATCTCTTGTAAAATGATGATTTCATCAAACATCAAATGATGATATTTTAGGACTCCCTTTATCAATTGACATGAACTAAAAAAAAAAACATGGTAGATATCTTTGAATATTTTTAGAATTTCCAAATTGCATTGTCACATGGTACATGGTCTATTTGGTTACCATGGCAACCAAAGCTATTGAAAATCACAATTTTTAGGGTATCTGTTGCTATGGCAACCAATATTCTTGTCAATAATCAATCAAAACACACTAAAAATGTTGGTACCATCTTTCTCTTCATGGGAAACTGCCTAAAGTAGGGTTTCATTAAAAAAAAAAAAAATTATTTCACATTCTTTTTATGATTTCTTTTACATAAATAATTGGTCCAGTAAAAGAAGAGTTGAATACTGCTTGTCACTTACATAGATTAAGATCTAGTACACTGTAAAAAAGTTGTTGCCGAGATCACTTGTTATTATCACAGATATTCCTTGTACCACCGTACTGCCAACTGGGGCTTCATTGTATAAACTACACTGCTTTACTGCAATACAATCAGTACAGGGAAACATGCCTTAAACCAACAGAGATTTTTATGAGTGTATGTTTGCAATATAAAAAAAATAACAAAAATTCACCGAACGTGTGGTAGTAAACCAATGTTTAATGAGCACTGCCTTTAAGTTGCACTATCCACATTTCCTCTTTTGGTAGGAAACCTGTACTTCTCATATGTGACCAAAGAGGATGCTAAAAACTCCAAAATCTACTCAAGTCACGTGTTCAACAGCTACCTTGATGTTACTACTGGAGGTTCTTACTCCAGGATCATAGTAAATGATGGTATGTACACACATTATAATATACCAGAAATTAACCAAACAGTACAAAATGATATGTTAATCATTACTGTAGACGGGGTCCTCCACTTGAGACCAGTCCGATATCCCTTCTCATGCATATTGCACATTGACTCCCAATGCAAGCCAATGCGAAAATCAGGAAAAGATTGGCAATATGGGAGGGCTCGCTTAATAGTGCAAGATGCTGTGTAATTCCGTGGGAATTTGCTGTGCAAATTGATTTTTTTTTGCATATTTGGATAGGTAATGGACATAATTAACAGAGAATTTTAGGGTCCATTTTTTTTCGGGATCCATAACACCCGTTTTTGGGCGCTTTTTAAAAATGGCTGCCACTGAGTAGATTTTGGCTCATATTTCAGGTATGAATTGGATGACTTTGATGATCTTTACATCTAATTGGGGGTTTTTGAGGATGCTGATTTCATAAATGATGGTTTCAGATCAATCTAAGGTCACTTGATCAAGGTCAAGGTCATAACTGCAATGAAATATCATATTTTAGGAGGAAATGAGTTCATTTTGATAAGATTTACACCTATACTAGCTAAGTTTTTTAGGATGCTGTTTAAGAAAATGAGGGTTTCAGACCGATGCAGGGTCAATTACAAGGTCATTTGATCAAGGTCAAGGTCATAGCTGTGATAGAATAGCATTATTCAAAGGAGAAATAGGCTATTCATGATTAATTGAAATGTAACTGGGGGGGTTTTGAAGATGGTGATTCAGAAAAAAAGGGGTTTCATGTCAAATTGAGATCATTCACAAGGTGATTTGATCAAGGTCAAGGTCATAACAGTGATAAAATGTATGTTTTAGGAGGAAATGGGCTGGTTTTGATTATCAGTTGGTGTTGAGGAAACCCCCACATAAGAGTCACAATGAATGCCTTTAGGAGGGTTAGGGTATTCCAAAACAATTTCTTACAGGTTCCAAGATAATATCTCCCTACAAAATATGTGGTCCGTCCATATGGGCTCACAACTCACTGTCATTCTTCACAGTGAGTTCTGACTGAGGGATCTCCGAGTAGCCTTCGGCACCACTCTGACAGAGTGTGGCCCCCTTTGACCAGCTCACTCTGAAGGAGTGACTCACTAAACCTTCAAGCTCCTCCAAGACTCTGGCCTCAGGCACCACAATATATATTACAAAATATAGTTATGATAATTGGTAACAGTAACAGATAATTGGTAACAGTAACAGATAATTGTACATGTGTTATATTTGAGGCTGATTTGTGTATTACATATATTAGAAACAACCAGAGAACAACACATAAATGATCAGGACCAGAGGATACAACATCCTTAAGATAACCTCTTTCTAATGTGGCCACCTCACCAATTATTGAAATATGTGTCACTATAGAGGAGAGCAGCAGGTTTATCTGACGCATCTGATGTCACGGTTGACAGAATGCATTAGGTGCTCCAATGCTTAAATACATTGAAGGTGCATTATATTGATAATAATAAAAGTACAGGATAATGATACTACACAAGGGTCTTCTATTAGGTTATACATTGTTATCTCACGATTCTGGCCCATCAGCGTGCTTTTTTGGTCATAACCCTGTTCCGTTATTGGGGTTTAACCGCACTCTGAGAGCTTTTATTTTTTTCTAAGACCATGTTGGTTTGAACCTGGAAATGTTAATAAATTGGAGAAGGATACAAAGTCACCCTCGCCATACATTTCCAGTTAAAACCATTCAGGGTTCTGTGGGGAATCAATCCCCAGCCGCTGTGGCATGAGACGGACTCGCTGTCCACTATACCAAGCCGAGCGGTACTAAAAATCAATGTACATGAAGGATTTCAAAAAGTTATACAACATACCTGATGTTTGCACACCTCGTTAGTATAGAATCCATCTGTGTCATGTCGAGTTATTAACAGGGAAACATCCTTAGATATCCTTTATGAACATGACATGCCTAATTTCTCCATTTTTGTTTGAAATAAATAAGAATCCAATGATTTTCGATAGGGATACGTGACGGCCCCTGCCCCATCCGGCCATTCCTTTCTCGAAGTGTATTTGACCCAGTTCTTCAGCCGAAAGTATGTCAATTTACATCTGGGCACCTCCCCACTTCGTCAACAAGAAGGAATGGTCGTGTGACATTGGATCGCTATGTAAAATCAATTGATTTTCATTTATTTAGAAGAAAATGGAGACAAAATTTAGGTGAACACCAACTAGAGATCGTATATTTGTCAGTGCTAGAAGTGTAGGACTTGACATGCTTGGATTCTACCTGAAAAATGTGTGTAAAGGTGAAGGTATGTCGAGCAGAGTGACAACATGGCCACGACGGCTTGGCAAAGGGTGCGGATCACATACACTTTCAAAATGTCTTCTCCTGGATTAATTCTGGGGTTATAAGGTAAGAAATTCATACAAAATGGAGGAATAAGTGCAATAAACACATTAATATATGTTTAACCTAGGACTCGAGGTGAGGTTAGCTGAAATATTTCCAGCAAACCTCACCTCGTCCTAGGTTAAACATACATTAATAGCTTGATATTTACCAAGGGAAATAGCAAAACATGCCAGATGATAAGCTACAAAGAACATCTGTTTGCACCCTTACAGTGCTGTGCAAGCACAACTGTGATGCATTTTGTCAATCATGACATCATCAGATGTATCAGATAAACCTGCTTCTCTTCTCTATAGTGACACATATCTCAATAACCATGCCAGAATCTTTTTATTTGACATAAAGTCCTTCAGATTGTGGTATCATGAAAATAGATTATGGTTTTTCTTTAACCATAGATGAATCCTCATCCTCATAGCAGACATAGGCATCAGATGCCAGCTAATCAAGAGGGTAAACACTTGTAACTTCATCAGGGGGCCAGACATATATATCATTGTCATTATATCAAATAGCGGTGCATTATAATACATTGGAACATCCTATTCTGAAGCTCCGATAATTGGATATCTCTTTTGTGTTGTTTGGGTCATCGTTCAGCACCAGGGAGCTATTCACTTTAAACATGGAGTGTGTTGCACGACGGTTGTCATGTACTCATAGCCTCAAGCCTCAAAACCAGTCCAGGGTGCATGATAAAGATAAGTCAATTAAATAAATCTACACAAGTCACAAGTCGCAGTAAGATGGCATAAGGTGAGATAAGAGCACACTGTTAAACTATGGCAGCTTGTGGTTGCTATGACGTACAAGTATGGCAAAATAAGCATCGGTACCATACTGCTCATCTTTGAAGCAAGTTGTATTTGCTTACAGTAATCAATATGAACTATTCTCATAGCAATAATGATGACTTTAAGATTCATGACTAAATACTAATAACTCAATTCCACTTTTCATACTTGATAGTCTATGTGGCAACATCTACTCATATTCAAATGAATATATGGTCAATTCTCATGAAAATGGAGCAAAACATTGAACTGCTCAGATGTTTTGTATTTCTTGTGGGCTGAAAGGCAGCATATAATGTTAATTACTCGCAAAATTGGGAACACTAACTATGAAAGTTAAAGATTTTATGACAGTTTTAGGAAGAAAACTGGTGGACCTATGTACGGTGATGAATCTTGTATATGAACAAATTACATGGGTTGCTATAAAACAGAATTATTTGCAAGAAAACTGATATATTTTGTTCATACCGTCATAACAACATGTTGGCTAGGGGTCTTTATCATTTATATCTATGATAAGAATAGATTATGCTGCAATTAATTATACCCACTTATGGAGCTGGACCATATGGTGATGTTTATGCATTGCAGTCATTATCTTCACAAATTTATTGATTTCTGGTATTGTAACTGGTCCATAGTATTCATCCTTAGTCAATTGAAGTATATTAACAGGTTTATAGATAGCATTAGCTATTTCTATCATTCTATGGCATAGGTTTAAATCATTACATGTTATGAAATAATTTACTAAATATTAATTAAACTCCTTTAATCAATGATTCAATGTACCTATGTACGGTGATGTTAAGGGGTACACCACATGCTTGTCAGTCCTATAGGTCATTGACATATGCATGTTAGAAATATTTTATATTAATATTATATTGCCCCCCATTGAGCCATAAAAACTGAGACATTTATATATCCAAAGAGGATTTTCTCCTTGACATTATACTCATTCTAGTGTACCTATGTACGGTGATGCAAATGTTACAAAACTACATTTTTCCTTATAAATAACAAGAAAATAATTGAAAATGAGCTCTGATGGTGTCAAATATGAAATATGAAAAGTATTATTATGGACCTTATTGTACCTCAAATAAATCACCAAATGTGTTTTACTTATATTTTTTTAGTTTAAAACCTTTGAAATATCCACATTTTACCCTGTTATTGGCATAGATTAGGTCACTACATGGGCAAAAGTGGGTACCCATGGTATGATAATGTTAGCAGCAATGTGAATGTATAAACAATATAGCAGTTAGACCCCCTGTTAAGTGTACATGGATGGGGAAAGGTATAGTGAGCCTGTGCTCCATTTTCATGAGAATTGACCATATGCATGGTCGCCTGATACAGAGATACTTTTCTTTTTAGCCCTGAGGCTCACCCTCAAAGATATGGCTGGATATATAAACTATATACCACAACACTCACTTATCTGTCAATTATAGTTGGCAGTCCCCCATCATGATGTCAGTATTAGATATAGAGCATTCTCTTCACCCACACTGAATAGGTCAAATGCCTGTCTACCCTCCCTCCTCAAGCAGTTAGAACTTTGGATATCAAACATGATTCAGGAAAAGTTGAATACATTGATCTGCATTTTCTTTTGTTGTTTTACTCTGGTTGTACTTATTTCTATGACTGCTGAGTGCTTGATAAGCAAGATGCTGTTGACCTTTAGGGCTGTATAGGTGTTAGTCTGGTTTAGTATCAGAAGGCCACAGGCTGAACATTCATGATTTTGCTTTTATTCCCAGTTCTTTGCATATACTGTAAATATTGGTCCAATATTGAACATTTGGTGTAATATTCAGCATTTCAGCCGTTGTACAGTTCTTTGGCAGAGTAAGCTCTTCTTAATCTGCATACATTAGGTATTGCAGTCATGACTTTAACATTGATCAAGTCATCCGAAATCTTATTTAGATATATGTAGATCATCAAACTTTGCCAATTGTCAACCTGAAATGTGAGATGGCAGAACTTTATGATCTTAACCTAACCTTTTGAATTGGTTTGAAACCCTCACCATCTGATATCCTCAAAAGCTCCTATCTAGACCTACAAATGATCAGTCAGCCAAATCTATCATGAGGTATCAGATTGTATTGTATCTATAACTTTGACCTTGATCAATTGACCACCCAGGTAGCACAGAGACATTGGCATAACATTGGGCCGACATTGGCCCAACCATCGGCTTTACATCGGCTGACCATCCTGCCTATGTAGGCCTGACGGTACCAACCAAATGCCAACATAGGCCCAACGTTGGCTTTTGGTCAGCAAACATCAGCATCGACAAATGGTCGGCCATTTGCCAATGTCCTGCCAATGTTGGGCCAATGTTAGGCCCGATGGGCAGCCAACGTTGGCCCGATGCATCAGGCCAATGTCGGCAAATTTTTGTGTGCTTCCTGGGCACCCTAACTTTCTGAATCAGCAGTCTCAAAAGTCCCTAGTTATGTGTAAAGATCATCAGAATCAGCCAATTTCTCCTAAAATGTATGACTTTTTATCACAGTTATGACCTTGACCTTGATCAAATGGCCTTGTGAATGACCTCAAATTGATCTGGAACACTAATCTTCTGAAATAGCATCCTCACAAACCCCTAATTAGATGTCTACATCATCATGATTAGCTGATTTCCCCCTACAATATGATATTCTATCACAGCTATGACCTTGACCTTGATCAAATGACCTTGTAAATGACCGTGAATTAATCTCATTTCCTGAATAAGCATCCTCAAAAGCCCCTAGTTTGATGTAAAGATCATCAAAATCATCCAATTTATATCTAAATACGAGCCAAAGTCTACTCAGTGGTGGCCATTTTGAAAAGTGCCCCAAAACAGGTGATAAGATACCTGAAAAAATCGGAGTGCAATATCCTCAACATCCAAACCGTGGGCCTTCATATTTATGCCATAATGCGTTTATACCACCTTTTCGTCCATAATAACATAAATTTCCTACCTGATATCCCCAGAATAAATCCAGCAGAACACATTTTGTAAGTGCATGCGCTCCTCCCCGCTTCGCCATGCCATTGTTATTGTTGTTCCTTTGCGGGTGCCCGACTTTCCACCCACTTTTCGTATTGAATCCAAGCTTGTCATGTGGAGTTATTAAAATGTATACATCCAATATACAAAATAAAGAAGAATCCAATGATTTTTCCACCATTGCCAGCGTCCTTCTCATTCGTCCTGTGACCTACATCCAGGCCCCTGACACATTTCATCAGACAAGGAGGAGGACGCGAATGGCCGATCGTGACTCACTTTACGATGGAATAATCATTGGATTCGTCTTTATTTGTAATATCATGGAGACATTTGACATGGAGGGATCATCTAGGATATGTAAGGATGTCTACATTTTAATAACTCGACGTATCATGGTTGGATTCAATACAAAAATTGGGTGCCCACACAGACGTATCACTATCAGGCTACCTCCACTGCGGCTGGGGTTCAATACTCCTCCTAGTTTGCATGATTTTTCACATCGAAACAATGGCGAGATTGACTTTGTATGTCAGTCAGCACCTTCCCAAAATATTGACCTCAGAAAAGTATATCCAAAAATTCCAAAAAAGCACATGTGTGTATATGGTCAATTGCACTGAGTTGGGGTCACACAGGGCTCACTAAGCGGTAAAAATTAAACTGCTTGGATTGTTTTGAAATTTTTTGTCTAAAATACTGGCGCACTGAGGCACCTACCCTGAAAATTGGGAACACTAATATCAAAAATTGCCAATTTTAGAGTCAATTTCATTATTTATCATTAGTTCCTATGGGATTCTGGTCCAAATAGGCTCATTTTTTGGGAGTTAATTTTTCCACCATCAAGTGAACACAATGACATGATATCATTTTTACATGATGCTGGGCATTGCCCTTTTATAATAGTAATCTGTCATAACAACAAAACTTCTTAATTCATGATATTTCAGGCATAATACATATTGTGGCACGTATGGTTCCATGTGGCACGTACGGTTCCTGACATGGAAAAACTGCCATAGATTTCCATTGAGTTGTATAATGAGACTGTAATATTTACATGTAGATAGGTGCATAAGTGGTTAATCTTTATGACCATGCATCTCTAGAAAATCCCATAACTATGCACTGGAGGAATCACTTTATGTGGCACGTATGGTTCCTCTAAAACTACACCAAATCACATTGCAATTTCAAATATGGCAATACTGAGGTATAATGTTAATGAATCTAAAATTCTTTACCTAATGACTGATAGTTGACACCTTAGGCTTTCTAATTATATTTTTGTATTTGATAAATATGATTTATTTCTCCCCACTATCATGCATTAAAGAATGAGGCACGTATGGTTCCACTTTACCTACACCACAAGGTTTTTAGCAATAACTCCAGGCAGATAAGGGGAATAGTTCTTGAATTGACTATATATAATGCTAAATATTGGGGGCTAGTGGAAATATAAAAAAAATTATACATTTCCAATGCATTTTCTCTTTACTTTGCCCCATACCAGTGAGAGCACTATGAAAAAACGTTCGAAATACCCCATAAAAAGCTTATATTTTGTAGTCTGCTGCTTTAAATATTAATGATACATGGATAAAACCATAGTTTCCAAGCAAGATCCTGACCTTACCCACCTAATTGAAATGAAAAATATCCAAAACGTTCAATCTTTAGTCACATTTACCCCCTTCCCATGGTGAAAAATGGGTTTGTCCCCATCTCAGTGCAATTGACCATATGCTCTGGAGCTTAATTCAAAACATCCTGGGATCCCAATCCCAGGGATCTTAGTGTAGGCACATATCATAAGACCTGGCCGGTCTACCCTATCTAATGCAGTGGTTGCAGGCCTATCAGGAATAGCAAGTCCTGGGATCACTTCCCTATTCCTTTTCCAGCACTAAGATCACTGTGAAAGAATTGCATAGTGGTTTCACCTGAGTACAAGAGCACTTACTGGGAACACTCCTCATCAAAAGAGTGAATAGCCTGCTGCATACATATAAAGGGGAGGGAGGAAGTTTGCCTAGTGTCCTTTAGGGCTCTTACACTGTTAATTTGGTGTTTAGCAACCAAACACCAGTGTTTAGGATCTAAACACATAGCTAAACACATTCTTGTTCCACTTTTCTAAACACATTTTTTGGTTAAATGCGTTCAACTTTAAACATGTTTAGTACTTTTCTATAATAAAAAAAACTTACGAGCAAAAGATTACGGTAGGAGGAGTGGGCAGGGAGGTAGGGAGGGTCCCTGGAGGCTTGGACACAAGAGGCGAGGTAGGAGAAGTGGGTAGGGTGGTAGGGACGGTCCCTGGAGGCTTGTACACGTGAGGAGAGGTAGGAGGAGTGAGTAGGGAGGTAGGAAGGGTCCCTGGAGGCTTGTACACGAGAGAAGAGGTAGGAGGAGTTGGTAGGGAGGTAGGGACGGTCCCTGGAGGCTTGTACACGTAAGGAGAGGTAGGAGGAGTGGGTAGGGAGGTGGGGGTGGTCCATGGAGGCTTGGACACGGGAGGAGGGGTAGGCCACCCATACCTCCCTATACCCCCTCCTTCCATGCATTATGTCCCTTAGGTAAAAAAAAAAAAAATAGGAAAAAAAAACCACAAAAAACTACTGAGTCGTCGGGAAACTGGGTGATATACAACTATAAAAACAAGGATACTATCCTTTTACTCATTTCATACATATTATACTTATCTTATCTGGTTATGATTCTTATTAGATGGCTAAACACCTGATGTTTATCTTTCCAATACATGTTTAAGACTAAACACATAGAGACTGGATGTGTTTAAACTCAAACACCTAACCACTATGGTGTGTAAGTGTTTAGGTGTGTGAGAAGTAGGTGTGTAGTTTTCAGGATAAGTGTTTAGAATCTGATGGTGTTTAGCTGTAAGTGTTTGAATATCATAGATGTGTAGGAATCACACACCATGTCCTGGGGGGAGGGCACAATGCTTCTAATAGGCAAACATAAATCATACATTCATGGGAACAACTCTTGAATACTGTACGGGGGTCAACTGCACCCTGTGCTCTTTTGTTAGCCCATATGGGGACGGGGAACGATGGTATAAACACTGTTGTGAAGAAGAGTGGCTCCACAGCTATTCCCTTATTTTGGGACTCTTACCCCTGTGCCCAGTCAGTACTTCTTGGAATAGTGTAGGAGGGCTGAGGCTAAGATCGATGCGATCTTAGTGCTGGCTAAGAAATGTGAACGCAGTCTAATCTTAAGATCGCTTAATAGGATAAGGTAGAATAATTCCTAAGATCGTGGAGGTTGCGATCCCAGGATGTTTTGAATTAACATCCTGGTAAGGCACTGGTAGAGGACAGCATAGCAGTAAGGGAATGGCCAGAATAGTGGTATAAGTTTGTATATGTCTGGTTGGCAAAATTGAAAAGCACCCATAGCAAGTGTTATTTTTTGTCAATAAAATCCCAATCAATCAATAGGAGATGCACCTTGCAAGAAAGCTAGGAGCATCCTTTGTGTGCAGATCTATGGTAATGTGACACTTCATGTTTTCAGGTGACACGTCTCCCAAAGCACCAACCTTACTTTATACCACGCCTTTAACCGAAGTGGCTGTGCAGGATAGTAGACTTCGTCTTCAATGCATCTTTGCTGGAATGTAAGGATTTGGAAAAGAAAACTACATGTACTATATTGACATCTTTAGCTTTCATCTAAGTTAAATAACATTTCCTAAAGGCATGACACCTTAACATAACATTCCACATTTGGTCTATTGGATATGATAATATCCAAACTCTCTATCGGGTGTAAATTGTTACTTTACATACAAGGCTTTTTAACCAATAGAGAGTTTCCTTATCTGCATTTCACTACGTAACTAACAAACATTTTATAAGCTTTAAAAAAAATGAAAAAAAAACTAACATTTTTGCTATGTTAAGATTACGTTTGAAAACGTTTGGAACGTAATACAACTGTTTTATTTTTCACAAGAGTTCAAAACCCTTGCAAAGGTTAAAAAAATGTTTTATTTGTTGTTTTTTTTTTTTAAAGAGGGTAGTATATGACATGATGTATTTCTATTTCTCCCCTGTTTGTTAGACATAGGTTGTCATTTCATGTAATTTATTCTCCTCTGTTTGTCTTGTTTTAGGCCTGAAGTGTCAGTAACATGGGAACCCATGCCTGCTGGCAGAAGTAGTACCCATGAGTATGGAACAGTGCTAGAAATAGTTGATGTTCAGTTCTCTGATGAGGCCACATACACTTGCACTGGAACTAATTCAGCTGGTTCTATATCCAAGGAAATCAGAGTAGATGTCCAATGTAAGTTATAGAGCACAGGGCCCCATTGCGTAACCTTTAAGGGCCGCTGATGCATTAATGCATCATTTCCACTGGTTTGCCATGACACATGAATGCAGCTATAACTCACCAGGGCTGCATTCATGCATCATACCGACCCTACAGGATTGATACCCAAACTCCCGGAGTGTCAGCATGATGCTCCAATGAAGTGCTGGGGAGCAATCTCACTAGCACTTCATTGATGCATCATGACGACCAATGGGCGTGATGCATTAACACATCAGCGGCCCTTAAAGGGTTATGGTTCTGCAATAGATTTTACCTCCTGGTAAAGAATCCCATGGAATATTTCAACAGATTGTGTAAAAGAGTCCCCTAAATAACATAACAAGTAATAATGCTACATATGGTTTTATAAAATTGTAGAAGTCAGAACTGCAAGATAAATTATGGTATAAATAGATGTGACATTCTAGAACGTTTCAGAGCATACACTTGTCTTATAATATCATTAATTTTTGTTCTATTATTTTCTAGCCCCACCTGAAATTGTTACACTACTGTCTGACTTGAATGTCACAGAAACGGAGTCTGTATCAATGGAGTGCAGAACAAAGGGGGAGACAGAACCACCAGCAACCATGCAGTGGTACAGAAATGGAGAACCAATTGACTGTAAATATCAGACCATCATTGCTGTTCTTTCATTAATTTAATTTTGTAATTCTGGAATTCAAAAATTATCAATATTTATATCTGCAGTTTCCCAAATCTAACGCTCTCAGCCGTAGTGCCTCATGTACAAAGCCACTGTGCCAAGGAGATACATCTTAAGATGCAGAGCATCCTATATCCAGTATTTAAAGACAGCTAGGGTGTGACTTTGAGCAATTCAGATTGCTATGTAATTAACATAAACCCTGCATATAAGCCGCGACCTAAAGGTTAATCCTGATCTCATGGTGTGACTTAAACGAGGGATTTCCCATATGGTCAATTGCACTGAGTTGGGGACGCACTAGTATTTCCTCATGGGAAGGGGGTAAAGACAAATAATCATTGAATACATATTGCATTTCTCTCATTCTCATTGAGTGAGGGTGTTAATAAGCTTTCTTGGAAACCCTACTTTTACCCTTCTATATTCAATACTTCATGCAGCAGCATCCAATGTTTGATGTATTTTGGACGTTTTTTGGGCAGGTTTTTATCAGTTTTCCTTATTTAGTACCCCACAATAAACATAATACTCATTAAAGGTGATCCACTTTTGTATTTCTCAATTGCCATTGATGAGTGATTGAGATCACCAACTAGAGAGAGTCCAGAACTATTGTTATCTTGGCATAAGATTAGGTGAAACACTGACCATGGCCGAATCGATCAATGATTTGATCAGAAAAGTTGATCACCGGCTATTCAGATTTGCGAAGCTCAGATCCAACCTGAGTAGGGAAGATGCAGTTGTAGTTTATAAAACTACAATTTTAAGTCTATTTGACTATGCTTCACACATGGTGGTGCCAATCAAGATCTACTGGCTAAATTGCAGCAATTGCATAATCGAGGTTTGCGTATCTGTCTGCGCTGTTCTGTGCATGATCAGTTCATAGCTGAACTCCATGAAGAATGTGGAGCCCAGATGTTAAACAGACGTAGAGATGAAATACATTTAACTTACATGTATAAGTGCAGTGTAAATGGCAAGAACTAGCGACAGGTAGCTGCAGTTCGAGTCACAAGAACCAGTGACGAAAAGAAATTTGATGTCAAACGACCTAAAAGGGACTTCTATAAGCAATCCCCGCTATATCGTGGGATATATTGTTTTGACTATTCCTTTTATACGTGCCACATGGAACCATACGTGCCACAATATGTATTATGCCTGAAATATCCATCCTGAATTAAGAAGGTTTGTGGTTATGACAGATTACTACTGTAAAAGGACAATTCCCAGCATTGTACAAAAATTATGTAAATCTGTTCAATTGATAGAAGAATTATTTCCGTAAAAATGAACCCATTTGAACCAGTATCCCATAGGAATTAATGCTAAATAATGGAATTGACTCTAGAATTGGCAATTTTTCATATTAGTGTTCCCAAGTTTCAGGGTATGTCCCTCCATGCATCAATTTTGTTGACACAAATTTTCGAAACTGTCTATAAGCATTTCTAATTTTTCACTGAATTAGATCCCTGTGACCCCATTTCGGTACAATTGATATATGTAGACTTACCTAAGGAATGGGTGACATTTCAGACCCCTTATATGCGGCTTATAGCATTCTCCTAAAATCAGAGTATGGCTTATACAGAACTATGGCTCACATGCAGGGTTTTACAGAAAAAACAATTGTCTGACACATCATCAGTTCAGGGACATCCTATAACCTGTAATAAGAAAGATTTTGCTGTGTATTATGTTAGGTAGCACAGCAATATCATAATCAAATGATCAATGGCAATGTTATCAAAGTCTCACACTTTCTCTCACACCTAGCCAAATTACCTGGTCGCCGTACAGAGATCACAGACAACGGTCAGCGACTGACAATCTCCAACCTGTGCAAGGACTGCTCAGGAGGAGGCTCAGATCTTCAGGTCATCCAGTGCAATGCCAGCAACGTCCATGGCTATGTATTTTCTGAAGGCTACATCAATGTCTTGTGTAAGTGCTTTGTTTTCAAGGACATTTAATACAACTAAAATATTAAAACAAAAATTTAGCAATTTTGATTCAAGGTGCAAAGCAATTTTTCTAGTCATTTTATGGTTTGGATGACTGAAGATGTGTCGACGTCTCTAGGTTAACCCACCCTATGTTATGTCTGCCGAGAATGTCTGACTCTGACAATATAAAACAGTTTGTTCGAGATAGTCATAACTTTTGAATGAGTCAACCCATACCTCCAGTCCCATTAAACAGTCAACAATCATGTTAAATTCAACAGTTTTGATTCATTTTGGAAGGGGGTGTTCAAATAATACTTCCTCCGGTACTAAAATTAATTATACATTTATGAGAATCTAAAGTATTCCCAGGAAACAAGGCATGTGATTGCCACCACTTTTACACGTGTTAGTTTGGTGAAAATCTGTTGTCATGACAATTCCCATACATGTGCAGCACAACAACTTCATGTGAATTTGTCTTGAGAAAATCTGGTGATATCAACACAAGAATTACACATGCCAAACTCATTCTGCACTAGGTGGCAGCACTATTCCGTTTTGACAGTTTTATCTTCCTCAAACCATTGAGACCTTCATCTATTAAGTCTTATGCTTCAATAATGCTCCAAACCTATAGTTAATTCTGTATACATTTATAACCTTTTTAATATTATCTTCATGTATTGATTATTTATCCTTGAAAGCAGGTAAAACACAGACTAACAATGGGTAAGGTGACACAGACACCATTTCTGTGGGTATAAGATCTGCTCATATGCCTGGGCACCAACACTAGCTGTAAGCTGGGAGGCAGGGCGCAGTCGGTAGCGCATCTGCTCACGGGCCGTAAGGTCGTGGGTTCGGTTCCCGGCCCGGCGGGGGCACAGTGGTGGTTCCAAACGTCGCCGTAAGGTGTCGGTTGAGTTCCTCCCTGCTCTGGCTAGGCTGTGCTGGAAAGTCTCTCGGCGGTCATGGCAGACAAATGACTTAAAACAGGCCTGTCCATCTCTCACTATGCCTATGTAGTGACGGATGTTAAAGAACCATTGCCTTGGTAAATGTGTAGGGGCATGCTTTCTATCTTCCCATAGATGCGGTCACCATCATCCCCCCTCCCCATTAGACTAGGGTCGGCGCAAATACGCCACAAGGGTAATCTCAGTTTGGTGTGGATACAACCCGCGGGACCTCTCACCCCTGAGTGTCGGCCGTAAGGAAGGCACGAGGTGAGATAAAATTCGAGCACTAGCTGTAAATTCCATGGCTCCATTGCTCTTGCATATAAGGTGCACTTGACCTGTTGAGAAAAGTGATGAGTAAAAGCTGATGATCAATGCATTGGAGTACCTACATGGCCAAGGTTACCTTTCACATACCCTCTATCAAATGAAAGTCTCTATATATATATTACTCATATATGAATCTATATTAATAAATAATGATCCCAATTACCCGCAAATCATGTGTAAATCTTGTGATTTCATGTGAATAATTCATGTGTTCAGAACTTGTGATTTCAGTAGTCTGGCAGGTCACAAAATCACAAGAACACTTGTGTTTCATTCTTCTGAACGACACCAGATTTTCACCAATTTGACTGGTTCCGAACATGCGTTAAACACGAGATTTTGTTTCCAGGATTGCTTATTCTCTTGTTTTGCAGCAAGGACCATCATCTTCACTGTCCCACAGGACCAGCTTGCTGATTATGAGACCAATTCCGTCACCTTTGACTGTGAAGCTACGTCTGATGAAAGCACTCCTGTTACTATATCATGGGAAAAGGATGGAAGGTCTCTCCCAGCCTTTGTAAGAGGAATGCTATACAAATCTAAATGAAATTAAGTAACCTATGCTAAGACTTTATGTAAAGCAAGGTACAATCTAGATCAAGTTAGAAATCGAGCTTTGGATTTACAATGATGTATGATTGATTGCTGTTTATTCAAGTATATCTAGAAATTATAGCAATTAATGGGAAATGATAAATAATTTAAATGTTACTGCATTAAATTTTCTTAATTGAACTATATTCAGGAATGTATGTTATGATACATGAACTATTCTGAAGATAAACTGAGAAATCTTGAATTCACTGCAAAATAATACAAAAACTTTATCCACAAAAGGCATTTTTGGTGATTCAATACATAGTATGTTGAACTCATAAATGTCAGAATTCAGACAAAATTCTGAAAATACATCCCTAAAATATTCCTTGTCTGTCCCTTGTCTAAGGATACACGGTTGGTCACGGACAGAGCTTCTAATTCACTGATTGTCAATCTTGATGGTCTTAGTGTGGATGAGATGAAGAAGTATGAAGGTACATACACATGTACAGCAAGTAATGGATACAGCAGCCAATCTAGAGGTGCTGAGCTCACGATAGAAGACAATGAGGTCATGACCACCACTATATCTATGGAGACAACAGTGGTGAGTACATGGGATATTTTGGCGCCTTAGTGCAAAATGGTTGTAGCTGACATTTTTGGGGAAAAAAGAGATTTCTTCTCTTTTGACATTGATTCAGCCCATCTTCTGTGAAAGTACTGAAGCTATGTCTATGGTGTATGTGCCTACAATCCCCAGTCGGGCCTCCCTAGCCCACTTAAAAGGGTCTATTTCTCCTCTTTCCTATCCCCTCAGGATGTGTGTGGTGCACATATACGCGGGCACTGACACATTCCTCTGTGAAATTGTGTAATGTAGTTCTCACCATGAATATGACCTTAGCTGTCGAAATGGCGTTAAACCTCTATTACTCACTCACTCACAATCCCCAGTGCAATATTGCTGTATCCACTTGGTGCTACAGTAATATAAGTGAAACACTTGTTTTGTCTCTCCTGCAAAATACAGTTACTTTCGTGCACCAAAGCAAGGATTTAGTCTTTGTTCCCCAATGGGAACTGTCTTTGTCAGGTCCTTTACTTCTCTTTACATAATCTAAAGCCATTGCTATACTATGCAACAATTATGTCGTATACCAAAGAAATTTATGAGGTTTCCTAGCCTAATAATTTATTGTTATAGTGACTTGGAAAAAAGAGAAAACAGCCCTTTTTCATCCTTCATATGAAAATATTGTGCATCATTTACAGGCATCTAAATCAATGAAGCCATATGGACCTTACAGTGGAATGCTGATGGCACTGAGCAGTTGTCTCCTCCCCCTGTCCATCCAGACCTATTAATGCAGCAACCTGGGGCTACAGGAAGAAAAGAGGCACAGGTTGATGCTAATGGAAAGTTATCACTCCCCCATCTTCATGTTAGCTGGTTCATGAAGTGATTGATTTCATTGAGAGCAGCTATCAATTTAACCCTTTAAATGCCGCTGATGCAGGAGTGGATCATGCCCATTGGTCGTCATGATGCTCCAATGAAGTGCTGGTGAGAATGCTTGCCAGCACTTCATTGGAGCATCATGCCGACCCTACAGGGTTGATCTATAAACTCCTGGAGGGTTGTCATGAAGCATTAATGCATCAGCAGCCCTTAAAGGATTAAGATGGACACTGCCACAAAGTACCCATGCACTATAGTGACCATTCGGGACAGGAGTGGTTCCCGAGAGCACCATGTACATGCTGTTATCTTCCAGTTCTGATCTCGCACAGACTTGTTCTGGGCATGTCACACTGGTTGGATGTATGGTACCCAGCAGAATAATGCAAGAAGTTCCGATATTGGAACTGTCATGGCCACGCACACACATCGTCCCGAACCCTCGCTATAAGGTGGTGTTCTTTTGGATCCAATGCAACAACTGGAGACAATCAGGAGCCACTAGATCAACCGCCCAATGCAATCTGATGTAATTAGTGAAAGTCTAATTTTGGTACCGCGATACCCCACATAATATTAAAAGTGCTAAGCCTGGCTAGAAAGTGTTGGGAGCTCTGGGCTACTCAAGGATATATCTCAATTATAAAATCCATTGATTACGACTTTTTAAAAATGTTCTTACATAACCACAGACTCATATATATGATGTATTACATAATCCCAATATATGAGTAGCCCGGTGTAGGTTTAAAACAGTGCATAAAGTATTTTGTGAATCCAGAACACATCACGCACCATCAACTTCTGTAAACAGCAGAATGTCACCTTCAAACTACCGTAAATTCTCTTGTATAAGCCGCGGTTTTTTCCAGAATCCAAATCAAAATTAGGCTTATAGAATGGGCCCAATGTGAGGGTGCGGCTTATAGGGGGGTGTTTGACACTATAGAATAGTACTAAATTGACACTTTTCAAGCCTCAGATGTGGCTTATTGCTTATTCCAAAGTCGGGGTGCGGCGTATACGAGGGATGCAGCTTATACGAGAGAATTTACGGTAACACCCAATAGTCAGATAAAAAGTACCGTAATACCCCATACATAAGGCACACCCCGCATAGAGGACGAACCCAGACTTTGTGAACATGATAAAAAATAACATAACGTTTGTTCTAATCAATGCATCTTCAAAATTCAAAGACATATGACCATTTGAGAGCTTCCTCCACTCACTTCTTACCTTTCATGGGGGTTGGGGAGTATTAGGGAGACATTAAAGAGAACCCTAAACCCACTTTTCCTCCCGTATGAGGCGCGCCTTATAGACATAGACAAAGGTGCACGAGAATTGGTCAGCACTGAGGGTTATCACACGAGGCGAAGCCGAGTGTGATAATCCTCAGTGCTGACCAATTTGAGTGCTCCTTTGTATTTATCTCAAGTTAATTTAGTCAAATAAGTCCAAAATTCCATTTGTTTGGCATTAGAAATGATTTTATCATCAGTTATTTGACCATTTGAAATGTTTTCCCTGGCAGTGTGGTACGGGGTAGGGTTATCACACTGGGGGGGGGGGGTGTGATACAGAAGTTCTTGGTTAAACCTATGGGGCTGTCGTATTCAACTTGAGATAAAGAGTATTATGGTATCTCTTTCTCGTTGCAAAACTGACATGGTCTGTATCAACCCTTGCCGTAATATCTGTTTCACATTGTTTATCTGGGAGTAAATCCTATAAATACACAGATATCGGTGTATTCAATCATTATGATGTCGCAAAGCACCCTGATGTAAATAAAATTCAAATCTAAGCTGACTTGCCTGTTGTCTATTGCTTTAAACCTATAACATGCTTAAAGTTAAAAAGCAGAATGTTTAGCTCATCTTAAGTGTCATCAAATATGTTTGCCTTTTGTCTGAATGAAAGGTGAAAGAGTTTTAGGGAGGGAGGGCTGAAATGCTGGTTCTGCTAGACATCAGTTTTGTCTTTACCTCCAGTTACCATATCAATTACAGTCCGTATTAGAAACAACACATTTAGCGTACAACAGGTTTATACTGTGAGCATTGGAGGTCCCTCCATTACCTTCACATGTCAGACAGATACGATAGACTCCATTAAATAGCACTCACAAACGGAATTAGGCCATTGTATTATAATAAGTTGGATTATGGATCCGCCACTGGGATTTTTGGCATTTAAGAAAAAAAATTCTTCCCCCCCCCCCTTTTTACCTTTGGACGCTGGGATTTTCCAAGATTTTGAGGGTAAAAAAGAAAAAAAAAGCCCATGTTGATCACCAAAAAAAATCACAATTGATCACTTTCCCACATTTTTGCTCCTGGTAAATTTTGGAAAATGTCATTTTGATGACTAAAAATGTGACTTTTCATGGGTTTTTGGCCGATTTGTTTTCCTGCCTTTGGCCGCTCGGAAAATTTGACCCCAAAATCAAATTTTTCTTTTATCTTTTTTTGCCTTTGCCAGCCCAAAGTTTGGCCGCAGAATCCCGTAATCCAAGTTATTTTAATGAGGTGGCCTTACTCAGTAGTCCGTCTGCAGTCATCTACCAAGGGTAATCACACACAACAGGTGTTTTTGATATATCAGAATAGAACTGTTCTGTCGCTGTGACGAAAGTCAGCTACTGTTACACTAGACAAAATAAGATATTCAAGATTTGAGTACCCCGGTACTGGCTTTCTACTACTTATTAGACATTCGCGTGAGTTTTGAATTAAGTACCAGTTAAGTGAACACTTTTGACATTTCTGAGTGTTCGGTTTTGTATCAACATTTTTAATTTGAAATTCTTTTGGTTAGCGAGACCAATATCACTAGAGAGCATTATTAACACTTGAGGGCTGACGTCTTTGCAGCATTTATATTCCAAAGCGAAGGGGGGGGGACAGATTGGGAATGGAGCTCTCTAGAATGATCTGATCGGTTCCACCTCCGGCAACTGATCTTTCTAAAATCGCGAACATGAAAATAACACAACCTTCACCAAAACTGTGCTCGGAAGTTGGTACCTGAGCTAGGCTAAAAACCCAGAGGGGACTATCTTTAAATGTAGTAGATGGGATCTATGCAAACGGCACCTGGTGGCAAAAGATGAAACCACCAAATATGACAAAACTTAGTTACATTCCTAACTTTCATATCATAGCCCATCTTAATCACCACATCATATGCGATTCATTGCCATTCAACCTATTATCACTTTATTTTATATTTACCCATAGACTCCTATACTTAAAGAATCAGTGATAGTTTTATTCTATCCATGAAACTTTCATTTTGCCAGTTACCCACTACTACTGGCCTTCAAAATGTTTCTAATGGCCATGCATAGATATGCACACCTGAGGTTTGTTCAAGAAGTTTCTTCTGTGGAATTTAATGTAGAAAAATCAAATTCTCATAGGCGGCTACAGTTATGATGAGCAAAGCTAAGTGCCCTCCAGTGGCCAAACGCTCGAACACCATGATGCATGATTTTATCAGTTCTATAATGTTACTTATCAAACTAACATACGTGAAAGTTACCAAGAGAAAATGTTGGTCAGATTGTATCTACAACCTTTGATTGGAGCGGTGGTTCTAGAGTAAGGTCCAGATGGCAGGCAGCACGCAGCATTCTGTGATTTCAGGATCAGAAACCTCACAAGAACAAGGATTGAATTCTACCAGACGTGGGATTTTATTTCCAACCATACAAATACAGAATCACATTTCATATAGTATTATATTATATATACATGGCTGTAAGATATAAACCTTACTGCACAAAGTGTGTATGCGGCAAAATGAAACTGTAGTAATGAAAATTGTTGTACACAACTGTAGCCGAAATGGATGCAATATAAATACCTGATTAGAACACTTTTATCAATGAATTGAGAATGTTACAGTCATTATATTCTACTTTATTCTGTACATTGGAATACTACGATCATGATCTTTTGTGTGGACAAAGGAACATTTCAAATTGCAGCCAGTTGACAAAGGTCAACATTTTTTTTTTCATTTCTTACTTAACTAGCTCCAAGAATAAAAAATAAAAGTAATTCATGGGGTGCCAGTTTAGGTGTACACGTGTGTAGATAGTTAGAGTCTGCATACACTTCATAGCATTAAAACCTGCAAAATGAGCCATAAGTTTAAGGCTATAGTTCTTGACCACAGCATATATAATGTTGATAAGTACTTTACTTTGGGAAAAGAATTAAAATTGTGGGATATCACCAAAGCTATTGTTTTATGAAGCACAATCACCTTGGAACTGTGACGGGTCAGACCTTATAACACAGGTAACCATTCTTCATGGGCAGAATTTCCATGTACTTTATGTCAACATATGTATCTTAACATTGCAAAACAAATACATCTTTTCAATAGTCCTATTTAGATACATGTAAAGGCAAAAGCCTCCCACCAGTGTCCACTAAGTCACTTTACAAAAAAAAAAAAAAAAAAAAAAAAAAACTGTCCAGTATCAATACATGATTGGCATATGCAACCTACGTGTATACTTTTATAAGCTTTTTACATTGGATATGAGTTTTAAATTCGATTTTTTTAGAATTAACTTTTATAAACTAAGGTTCTTAGTACCAATGATGCTTTGGTGCATCAATGATGTGACCATGAAAGTGTCTATACATGGGTGCTCAAAATTTTCAGGATGTCACGCCTTTACTTTTTAGGAAGGAAAGAGCATCACTCCATCGATCTTTATGCATATGGCAATGTACTCTGAACTTTTGAAAGTGTCACCATCCATCATTTTCTAAAACCCCTGTGTCACAATAATAGTTTTTTAGAACTGCTGTATCACCAGCTTCATTAGCGTCATTTTTACCCATGTATAGGTACTTCAAGGTAAAGGGTTAAGTTGTCACAGTAAATGCTGGCAGTCCACGTTCACAGTATTCACAATTATCATAGTATTAGATTTCAGCACACCAGTGATAATTACAAACTTTCTGTCTAGCAGTTTGCAACTAATCTTTATGCTTAGTAAAATAATAATTATCAGTCTCCATTTACCTAAGATTTAGAAATAATAACTAGCACATGATATAATTTTGTACAAAAAAAAATCGTACACAAATTAAAAACTCTTGTCTGATATTAGAGACCTGGGTCCATCAAGGCCCTGGATAAGATACCATATGAAAAAAAAAGAATTATCATGAAAAATTGAATTCTTAAAATGAAGAAGGGCAACCATGCTAAAAGTTCAATATGCTGAGGCCATTTCAACATGACAAGACAAAGGTATTGAATATGTACAATCATTATCAGCTGATGCTGCCAAATTATGAAGGTGAAAATATCAAGGAGTTTAACCCTTTTAAATGGTGCTGATGCATGAGTGTATCATGTCCATTGGTTGTCATGATGCACCAATGAAGTTGTCATGATGCACCAATGAAGTGCTGGCAAGACAGCTCACCAGCACTTCAATGGAGCATGACCCTACGGGTTTGATATATTTGCTCCAATGAAGTGCTGGCAAGCAGTCTTGCCAGCACTTCATTGGTGTATCATGACGACCAATGGGCATGATGCATTAATGCATCAACGTTTAAAGGTTTAATGCTGCATACAGCAGATTATATCAAATTCAAATTAGTATGCTCCTAAAGCAGGTAGACGACTATAAATACTTGTCTATTCAAAATGTAATAATATATATAGTTGTGCATAAATTATGAACATTGATAGTAACGCTGGAGATAGAAGCAAGGCCTACATGAGGGCCGTATTTACACCTACAACTGATTTGATAGTTTCCATAATATACTTAATGCTGTAAATGCAACAGAGTAGCTCTATATAGGCGAACTGCCTTTGATAAAACCTCAGTATTTTTAGGGGCATATACAGAATTTCTTTCTTAAGTTAACAAAGCCTAAGGTCAACCCCTTTTTGTGGTAACTGTTAAACACTTACTACCAGGGATGCAAGTCCAAGTGCTTGATATGGTGTTATAGATAGGTTAGACCGGATTAAAGTCTAGCGGTAACAACTATTTCATAAGTATTTAAGCCCGCGCTTTACAAAAATGTTTTCTAGGTGGGTTTACTGTCCTTCTAAGTATGGATAAATTTGATGAAAATCTATGTTCAGATCTTTTGAAAAGCCTTTGATACATCAATAAAATGGTGATATAAAAAGGTCAACATTAGGAATCTTAAAATTCTTCATGCACATGTACCAGCAATGGTAACCAACAACTCAACATTCCATATCCTACTCACAGTATTTTCCTTTTTCATAAGCCGAGCGAATTAAATTCACCGCTCCCTCAAGCGTGTGTGAGCTAACATTCCTATAAATTCATTAACTAAAATATTCTATACATATCATTGAATTATTCAAGTGGCTGTCAGGTGGCAGAGATTCTGGCGGTTTGGCAACTTGTTGCGCTTTCTTCACTTTCTACCCTGGGCACTCTAATATGGGATCCTTTTTTTTTCTGGAGAAGAAAATAGAAACATTATACATTGTAAATCACATTTCATAGATTTGAAAATTGAAGAAGGAGCAGTAGAAGTTATTGAGGAGGTTTTCTGGCAACCTGCTTGTATGTTGGGGACATGTACACAGGCAGGCCATGTCTAAGAAGTTACCAGTTAATCATCCCCTGTTGTCACCCTTACTCACAAGGGGCACCCTATTACAGATAACCTGTCTCTATAATACAGATGTATAGAAGATAGACTGTGGATCTAAAACTCCCATCTCGTGGAGTTCAAGTAAACTACTCCCAAAAATGTCATCAGACATGGCCTGCGGGTATATATGCCCTCAATACCTGCAGGGGACCAGTGTATTGAGAAGGCTGACCTGAAATTGAAGTCTGTAAAAAGAAAAGAAAATGACATGAATGCTACCTGGCCATGCCATCATAATTTATGTGCATGTTAGTGGGGTTGTGCCTTAAATACAGAAATTCCCAGTTTCCTGCCATCTTGGAGCAGGGTAGATGAACCTTAATATTTTGATACTGAATCAGAGGCATAGGAAGCAAATCTTCTTTGGGGGGCCCAGCAGGGGCCCTACCTCGACCACCCTGAATTGTTGGCTTATGCGTAATAGCGCCTATACATACTTAAGTTATATAGAATTTGTATAGAAAAGTACTTTTGGATGAATTTTAGATCTGTTTTGAGGCCCAGACCCCCATTTTCCCGATCCCATTGATATATCAATCTAATTTGAGATACAACGTTTTAGCTTCTTGTTTAATTCATTGTGAATTCTTGGCAAATTTTGGGGGGGCCCAGAGATACTCAGGCCCCGCCTCCTTTGTTATTGGGGGGCCCAGGCCCCCCGCCCCCCCTTTTCCTACACCCCTGCTGATGATACTCGGAACTGGAGAGAGCTTGCCTTGTGTTTTGGTGACTACTTCCAAGATTATAAGCACATTAGCTACTCACTTTAAGTTGATTTAAATTGGACTTTACTCCAATATGACGTAGACCTGGTTTTGTATTGATAAGTTCACAGTGAAAATGTTTGAACCTACATGTAGTCATTCCGCAGATTTATAGTAAAGCCAAAAGGGGTATGACATGACCTGTACTAACAGATTCTTAAGATTGTGAACACAAATAATTGTATTCAAAATACCACTCAGCATAATTTACTCTTCCATTTTTCCACTCTCTAGATACCCGGAACCATTGTATACGGTCATAGTATCGGTCCGCATCAAGAATAATAATGGAATGTAACTTATACAGCAGGGCTTTTTAGGTATAATTAGATATCTTTGTTTTCAAAGCAGATAGATGGCATTTTCAATAGCAAAGATGTTTGAAAATGATTTTGGAAATCAAATTTCCCTAAAATCAGAAATCCTTATTTCACAATATTAATTAAGTTAAAGGAGAGATGATCCTACTTATTTAGACTTCTTATTCCTTTTATTCGGGTCAGATGGGGATTTTACACACAGACCTATCCAATGCTCTTTTTCACCATTTGCTACAATATCTGTAGTTATAACAACCATTATAAAAAGGTATATTTTGGGACTTTTCATTGTATAGGAGCCGGAACCAAAAGTATGAAAGCTTGAAAAGAATGAAAGGAATGTCTAACTATATATAGCTATGGTTCTTTCCCATGATTAAGCATTCCTTAGACCCTGATACCTTGCGAAATTATCCTAATTACCTCTTTTTCTACTACTAACTAGATTAATGTGCTTCTCCTTCTGTATGTCGTATTGTTATACCCTCCCCCCTTAAATAATTGGAAATTTAAGTCAAATCTTGAATTATGGGTGTAACATAGAGTGGATCAGTTTCATTGATTCATGGTCTTCCTTATTTATATATACTGCTCACCCCCTCCCCACAAATTACTGAGGAAAACAGCTGTACGTTTAAAGACATCAGACAATCATTTTATTGCAAATGAAAAGTGCTTTGATATAAAGTTGAGTGTTCTTTTGTTCTATACATATTCGTCTTCTTTTTTATTCAAATACACAGAAACATACTTTATTAATACGCCTCACACATTGGAATGCCTCTCCATATGATAAAACAGGTATAAACGCAGCAAAATAAAAGATTAATAGATAATGATTGACCTTTATATACGTGCAATGTAACCATTTACAACTGGTGGGCTTCCTGTTATGTTATAATACAGGGAGACCTTGAGAGGGAGACAAGGAGCGTTTCGTCTCAACCTATTGCGGCATATATCCACCGCCTTTTTCAAACTATACATGTACAGGATTTAATATTTTACACTAGACCAAGCTCTCAGTCAACAGTAATGTCAGACCCATACCACATAATCAGTTATACTCACAGGTACTCCATGATAACCATGACAATAACAACTAGAATCCACCATACAAATCATATTTTCTGGATGGAATTTTGCTATGAATTCTTTTGTGGTCGGCCCTCCTGTGGCAGGCTCTCGCGGTCTATGGTAAAACTATCTTACAATGAATTTATCGCCTTTCCCTCAGCTCCCAGTGAAAATCTCTAATAATTGTTCTTTACAACAAACTTCAATATTGATGTGCTTCGTCCCTGTCCCAAAAGCGATGGAAGATATGTGGGAAATCATCTGAAATCAACCGTCAGTTCTCTCGCATAAGGCGCTTGATTTTGTGTAAAATGTATATTGGCAAGTTGAAAGGGTGCATAAACTGTACAACTACCCCCAAATGACATAGAATCTAGTCTTATATTTCTGAAGGTAATATATGTACATTATGAAGTTCCCAAGGTTTGCTTTTTCAGAAAACTTCACCAAATCTTCCATCACTTTTAAAAATACTGAGATGTTCATGAGTTTTTAGGGCAGTCAATCATGATAATTACTTGCACTTAATTTATGGTGTGCAGAGAATATTACATTTTTACGTCTTTGCCATTTAGCGAGAACAAAAATACATTACAGGGTAATAAACTACTTATGGTTATGGCCTTATTCAATCTTTCCTTGTCATATTAATAATCTCTGGACTTGTCACATTTGATTATCAAAAGTTATGACCAGTATCTATATGCTGGTATACATCTTTATGTTCATGTATATGATTTTTCTTTACCATCAAACAGTGATTCTAATTATGTTAACTGACCAGGGAACAATTGAATTTGGCCATATTGTTAGAGAGCCTTATATCTTAAGGTTAGTTCACCTCAGCCTTTTTAACAAAACTACGATGGACAAGGCGTAAAGGGGGTCTTCCATCAAAACCAATTTCTGGCGGTTCCAGAATCATCCGTGTTTTTTTTTACTTGATACAGATCGATCAAGGATATATCAACTATCGAAGAAAAGGTGAATTAAAAAATCGGACCAAGCTTGAGTCGATCTTTTAATTGGGTTTGGTGGAAGACCCTCTAAAGCAGGTATTCCACTGCCATTGGTCGGCCAAATTTTTGCTAATCTGATCATTTTTTATAATGCAAAAGTATAAAAGAAATTGGTCGGATTAGCGAAAATTCGGCCGACCAACAGCAGTGGAATACCCGGTTAAAGGCTAGCCGGGACAGGGTGCTGGAGACATTAGATGGAATGGACTCTACCAATCAGAGACTGTTGTAAAGGAAATCATGCAAAATACGATTTTAACAATTACTGTTGACAATGTCGTTTGTAACGTATTCATGATTTCTACACATGCATTCATATTGTCTGTACAAATTTTACAAGCTTTCTCAGATGAGAGATATTACATGCTGTTTTGATCTACCAAGATTAATAAATGGTTAAAATTCAGACTTAGGTATTCTCTAAGTTGACTTTAGAGAGATACAGGTAGGTTAGTTTTGGTACTTTGATAAACAACCATTGATTATCAATAGACAGCCCAGATAACCAAACTCATGCTAAAATCTCGCATCAACTCTTACCTCAGTGACATCACCGGGACGATTTTTTCATTAAATCTGTCGAAAAATATGAAATGAAATAATCTCAACTGATGACCAGATATGTGGTACAAAATTGAAATGGTCCAAAAGGGTATGCGAGTAGATATGTGACAGATCTTAACTTCAAATGAGCATGTTTTCTGTAAAAATTCCGAAATTGGGAGGTCTGGAAAGATCAGATCTTGTTGAAATGATGTCAAGAGGTAAGAGTTAAACCCAGTGTTGTAGTCATCAACATTTTACATATGAATGGCACAGATTTAGTTACAAGATCAATGAGGTTGTAATCTATTACACATTGTTTTAACTCAAAACATAAGTAGCAGTTAAGCGAACGAGACACCCACAGTAAATACCAAGCAAACGATGATGGCGACATTCTCAGCATCACAATACATACAAAATATTCACGTGATTCAACTGCAGAATGTGGTTCTGTGTTTTCTTTAATTGAGATAACACACAAAAAGTGGTGATGATTCCACACAATTCTGCAAAGTCAGGTGATTTCAGTGGATTTTTGGTAAGTTCATTTTAACCATTTCTTAGTATTGAGGGCTATTCCCTCAAATCTTTGCGCATCTGACCCATAGGATGAGCGAACTCTCTGAATAAGTCAAATTTCATTGTTTTGGTTCAGGTTCATGAAATAGTTGGAGTTAGCGAGATGACTGTTATACTAAATATGTCCACTGATCTATCATCTTATATTCACACTTCTGACAATTGCTACAGTATTCCTGAATACTCCCGAGATTTTCTGCTCTTTCAACCATAATCATTTCACAAAGCATAGAAGCCAATTCTCTAATTGAGTATTTCTATAATAGACCCCCAAAGATTCTTAGTACTAAGGCATTAAAAGTTGGGGGAATATATTTGCCAAAGATGGCAAAAGCTAAAAGTCAATGTAAAGTTTTTAAAACCGTCTGCGAGGCAAATTAAGCAATATGTGTGTTGCAATGCAGCATTTACAATAGAATCAATTGATGTATAACATTTTCTTACTTTAATCAGGTAAGATCTTAAAAACAATTTTATAGATAAAACAAACACTTGTAATTTGGATCTCCCAATTTTTCATTCGATTTTGATCACTTTTAAAAAGTCATTTCCCCAGACAATTCTTCTTCTACTTCTGCATATAAATTTCATCCATTTCTAGCTTGACAGAAACATTTCAGGAGTATTCAATAGCCCTCATTTCTCTTGTTTTCTTGTCCCCAAACATTCTAGATTTGAAAACAATGTTTCTAGTAGAAAAATATATCCGCTGCAGGATTCGTGCACCATCATTATGGATGAATTACAAGCCCACTTAATTTGCGTGTCGTGTTTTGTTAACATTTTACAGTCTGGTTGTGTTCTATGAGTTCTGCTCAGTGCTAGATACTAAAGGAGAGATTCATCAGGTGAGAGACTCATGATACCAAAACAGGTGGTCTTCGATAGGATCCTGTCTGGTGTTTCATATATGTGAAGTTCGGATAACTTCTGAAGGAAGGGTTCCCGAGCGTTACACTAGGTGACACTGCCGGCATGTTCTGCCACCTGGTGTTTGGTTCCTTCTTCCAGTGGCAACACTTTTAACACTACTTGTGTTGATTCTAATTACCAGGTGCTCATCATGATTCTTCTTCATTTAAAAATGAAAGAAAAGAAAATTGCATACTGTTTCGCTTCTGGCACAGCTCTCAACCCACTTAGTCCATTCCATGGGAGGCCATATTAACGTGCCAAGCCAAACTATACAGAACCCATATCGGGTGAAAATATACAATACAAACTGTACATATTCCACTAGCACCATGTGTTAGTTACCGCTTTAAAGAGCGACAGTGCTAGAAGAAAGAATCCTTTTTATGTGGCATTGCTTCAGAAGCATGTATGTGCCACACTTTCAGTGGAAGCCAGTGCACGTGGACAAACACCGAGAACCTCCTTTTATTTAACGCTTGTGTGTGTGTCGTGAGTTCTTCGACAGGACCTCAGTTCTGCCTTAGTGCTAAGCCAATATAGGTTCATCCATTGTATGTGGCATGTCCAACAGTTGAAGAAGCAAACCTACGATATCATCATCATCGCCTGAGCTCATGCCTCGCTTTTCATCCAACATGAGCTCAGAGAGGATTACTAACTGTGGTGAATTTCCATAAGAGAATGGATATTTAACCAGTTCTTTCATTCACTATTAACAAGACTTGTAAAGGATGATTTATCCACAGGTAGGCAGATAGAATTCCAATATATTTGTATAACTCCACACGCTCCGCTTGATAAATGCTGAGGCTAGGCCCGGGTCTGTGTGTGCAAAGAGCTACAACAATTTTAAATCCTATATAAAGAGAGAGAGAGCTTAGCTAGACGTTGGATTGCTTCTTTTTCTTGTCAGTCATGTACTGACCAATGAAGCTGCCATCCTCGTTAAATTTTCCTGTGTCGATGTCACCATATTCTGCCAGAGACCCTTCGTCGTCACTGTCCAGTTTGATTGTACTTGTTAGCGATGCGCGGCTTCCCTTCACTGGCCCGTCCTCACTACAACAGAAACACCAACAGGACATGATTAGAAATGAACCAATCTATTCTCTATGCAAGGTTTTAACAAAAGCAAACAAAACTAGACTTGTTTGTTAGGTGTCAAATCCTAAGTATACAATTATAAAAGGATTTGGGGGGAAGGGTTTCATCATAACAAAGGTGCTCCAAAAGTGCAAGTGAGTTGGGGGGACAGAAGAGTGCCGAACATAGATTTAATTTCATCAAGGACCCCAAGAAGGAAAATGACAAAAAGCTTGCATAATATATATACTAAGCATTTGACTGGTATGAGATACTACAGCTAGAAATAGGTAAGCTCTATAAAGGTTGATAGGGAATTTTTAAATGGTGCAAACCTAATGTTTATTTTAAATAGTGTGCAGTCTGGCTTTTGAGCACACAAGTTACTAATTTAAGGCATTATATTACAGTTCTTAATGAAAGAATAACAAGTCCAAGATATTATATGTAACATGGGAAGTTCACATTTTGGGCAGCAATCAACACAAATTCTTCTTCTCAAAAAGGACCAAATGAAATCATGGCATGTCCAGTCATATTCAGTACAGCCAAACATGGGAATGGACTCCAGTTATTATGCATGCACTTTGAGGGGACACCAAATTATCACCTTGTTGTATAAAAGTTAAAGCCCAAACCTGATCCCCTTGTCAAACCTTTTTTTCCCTACAATAGAGCCTTTCTGAGTTCACCATTTCTTTTACATAACATTCTGTTGGAACATCTCAGACAGTTTTTTCTTTTCCCCTTTCTTCCCTTATATCAGTAAATTTTGATCTAATACTTTCTGCTCTGTAGTGCTTGAAAAGGGCAGGGGAAATCATGCAAACCTAACATGCATTTAGGCTGCTAGCAACCATACAGGCATGGGAGGGGTTACTGTACTATATTGACTGGCTGAGGGCTGGTATAGTGGGAAGAATGATGGTCACTGGTATAACAAGCCTGCTTATGAAGTAGGGAAGAGGGAAGGATGGGTCAGGAAAAGGGTTAGAATAGAAATTGAATTGATGGAGGAAGGGGACCACTTCAAAATAAAATCTACAACTGAGAAAAAGTCTGATGAAACGGGTGAACCAAATTCAATCTAAAAGAAGAGGGGGAACAAATGAAAAGGAGAGAAAAGTTTAGACCTGGCGCCTGCAGACGAGGTATCGAATTGGAGATGCATTTCACCTCACTGGAAAACACCAAGGGTGTAAAGTGCACAGTTTAATCTCAACCCCTTTTATGTACACTTTGAAAGAATCCTTGTGAACCATAGAAAAATAGTTGCCAATCATTTGTTTTGCTGTTATTAGTGTTTAAATCCAAGTGTTGTATGTTAAGAAGTTTAGGTTTTTGACTGTTGAGACTTAGTTCTCTTTTTTGACGTTACCATCGGAGGATAAATTTTACATTTGTGCTTATCTTTGAAGAAGAGGCTGACCGATGTTTTTTTTTCTTTTTTTACAAAAACAGAACATGCGGGTAAGTAACCAGGGAAGGGAGGGGTTCCACAACGGAGGGAGCAGGAGCATCACCAGAAGCACAACCAGGGAGGAAGCCATTTCCACTGAACTGATACATATCAAATTCTGCACAATCCAATGAAAGACACTGATATACTTATTTTTTTGTGGGTCTTACATATGCGGCTTGAAGGGTGGATTGAAGAAGGTCCATCAATTAGAAGACAGTCACTAATTTTTTACACAAGAAAATGCTTCTTCACTAAACTAATTCCAAATTTCAAGTCCATACTACGCTGGCAAACAAGTGCAGAAACTCTACAGTACTTTACTTCCAGAAATTACACCTACACTGTACAAGCCACAGCAGAATCACTGCCCAATACACAAATTATATAACCAACCCTGAATGGGAATTAATCTGTATGGATAATCGAAGGGGGCCGATGATTGGAGAGGAACTGCGGAGTAGGGGAAAAACATTGAAAACCAAAATAATGAGAGGGTGCAAAGGCAGGACATGCAGAAAAACGGAATGCTATTTTTTTTTCTGTATTTTAGTAGGTTTGGATAAAGGCTAGTGTAGTGTATGGGAGATAAGTGAAGGCTTGACTCAGGGAGGTAAGGCTACGTCCAGGTGAGTGGTTAGACTAAGGAGTAGATGAGAGGGGAATATGGTTGCAACAATGCAACTTTGGTTAAACAATAATTTCCTTTCACTCAGTAAAAATGATAATGCGTGCAACACCTAAAACTGAGATTTTCCTTCTTAGTAGCAATACACCTATCATAGGCAAGCCAAATGAAAAGTCAAATGAAATAGCCAACTATACTTCAAAGCCGCAAAACTGCAGCAGTGAAACAAATTATTCCAATAAAAAGCATGATGATCATTTTAAAGTGTAAATGATCAGAAACAAAAAATAAGAAAGCAAAAACCATTAAGAAAACAATAACAAAATATCCAGCATAAGTTTGTTCAGAACAGGGTAGCAAAATTACTAGACAATAAAAAGAATGTTTGGAGCACTTGTTATTGAAATGGATCTGAACCTTCTTTTTCAGTAGTAAAGAGGCTTTTTTTCTACATGAGCATATATATTATAGCTTGGCCATGGTTAACCCAACTTGTAATAATGTAGTTAAGTTAGCATTAAGTCTCAATTAATCTATAGCCTCTGTTCAGTGCCCCTCATGGCCATAAATCTATATTTCTGCAGATTGCCTTTAACACAAAAATCAATTTGAAAAAATACAAGCACAACTTTAAAACCTCAAAGCTTCTGAAAAAAAGAAAAAAAGAGCCTGGCATATATTTACAGCTTTCTCTTCCAGAAATGAAAAAGAAAAGTCAGCAATATTAGCTTTGAAGGCTGATTGTGGAAAGTACTTTTACTATCATTGTGGTCAGTGCACCTTTTTTTTTTCTTTAAAAACAACCAATGTAAACCACATTACCTTATACACTGACTACATATATAAAAAGGTACTGAATTAAATATTCCTGGGTTTATATGACACATATAATTATGGGTATGACAAATTAGCTTAATTCTAAATATAAGTACATTTGAATTGTATCTGCAACTAGAGAACATCTACAAAATGCCTTAAAGTAGCAAATAATGCTGACTGAATGATATAAAGTATGGCATTACTTAGTTTGTAACACTTTTCAAACCCCAATCTATTTCATACATGCATATCCTTTTTTTGTCACTGTGTACAAACAACATATGTGATGAGATACAGGTCTTAAACTATCATGACAGGTTGGCCTTAAATATATATCAACTATAAGCGAAAGACTAAAACATAAAGACTAACTGACCAAAATGAGAGAGTCAATTTTACATAAAATTCCATGTACACGAAAGAATCCCTATAATTTCAGGGATCGATGTTATCGGCCTGAAACAGCATGCACTTCCTCAAGTACTAAAGTTAATGGTAATCTTAGGTAATGCATGATTGTCTTGTACCTTATACTTGATCTTTAAGGAATTTTCTGGGCTACATAGAAAGCACAATCAGTGTCCTCTCTCAGGCCCAGCTGCTACCATCAAGTAATAAGTTCTTTCCGCCAGGTTATATATGCAGAAATTATTTTCAGTGCACTTTGACTTGTTTAAATGCAATCTGCAGAAATCAAACTAAGGGCCAAGGCAGGAATCTACCTCCAAAAGTTCAGTCCGGTCACTGTACTCATAGATGTGGGAAGGCCTATGGACAAACACATCAGACTTACATCATAATTACATCAAGTGACAGACTTCCTTTTCTCTTACCATTTGTATTAAAAAAAAAATCTCATAATGTTTTGAAGAAAACACATGTAGAAAAAAAACAATACATGGATACTAACAATAAATTTTGTTTAATAGGTGGATTCAAATTTAAAAAAAAAAGAAATCAAGTTAATTGTCCAAAGATTGGAGGTACTGTTGAGAATGTGGCCAGCAGAGGCATGCCTGTTTATTCAGCAGAGGAGGAGGTTAGTAAAGCCTACTTACGGCCTGTGGTAGTCATGGAAACCACTGTCTGCACACTCCTTTTCTGGGTCGTTTCCTTGTTGTCTTTCCTTCTCGTCAACTACAATCAAAGAACATAATCAGTGTGTACCTGCAGATCCACAACTAGGAAAAGGCAATGATGATGAGAATACCAAGTGGAAGGACATATAATTTCTTTTTCATGAAATTTGCCCTAGAAGTTCATGAAGTGGGGTAAACTTACTGCATATTAGGATTTCTGTACAATAATATCCCCTGTGGGTATCCTGTTCCCCATAGATTAGCTCTTATAAAGCAATGAATACACCTGAAATAAGTACACTTGAAATATTGCATAGTTTCTTTGTCCATTCTTAATTTTTTCATGATGGAAAATGTAGTGGTGTTTTCATCTTATACTTAATATCATATAGGGTACCTACTGATATAAAATAAAACTTACCTGGGTAGGCATCACCCCGATTGCGCTGAATACAAATACAGCAGCAGAGAAGGAGGATGAGGAGGAGCAGGATGAGCGCAATGATGAGGAAGATCCACCACATCTTCCCTGCCTCTGCAATCACGGCTGCAATACAAAGTACAAGTTTATAGAACCAGTGAACATTCATAATACTCTGTATGTAGTATTACTGTTAAAACTGTCATACTACCTAGATGTAATACCAGAAATACTATAAGTTTCCAAATCGGAAAATTCCAAATAGGCTCACATATGTGAAGCTGTATCTGTGCATACTGACTGATACAGGTTATACAATCTGAATATCTAACAAATAAGCACTTACGTAGAACACCATTGTCTTCTATCGTGAGTTTCGCCATCTCGTCTTGGGTGCTGTATGTGTTTGTGGCTACACATGTATATATGCCTTCATACTTTTTCCTTTCCTCGAGATCGAGACCGTCAAGTTTGACAGTCAGGGAATCTGAAGTTTTGTTTACCACCAAACGCTCATCCTGGAATAAAGAAAATAAAAACAATAATATTACTTAAGCATCTAGGGAGGGAGTTTCAAATGTACAACTCTCTGAAAACTGTATATATGTTTTTGTCATTCAAATGGAACAAATAATATGGCAATCCTTATTCTATTATATTTACACTTTGTACAAAGATGGTTTATAGCATTAAGGATACATGTCAGCAATTCTTATCTACTTTCCTTATTCACATGTGATAGTAAATATTCATTATCCTTTTTCATATAGACACTTCCGGTCTTATTTTATTAAGAAAACTACATACAGCATAGAATGTAAGAGGCTTTCCATCACGTTCCCATGTAATGGTGACAGGGGTGCTAGCATCAGAGCTAGCTTCACAGTCAAAGACGGCGAAGGCTGTATCACTATCGATATTTTGGTCTTGTGGGGCAGTAAAGATGACAGTCTTCACTGGATAATGAGAAAACAATTCAATTTATATGTTGTGTGGCTCATATGTGAAACATTATATCATTATACTCAAATCTCAGTGTAAAAGAAAAAGTACTCCAAAGATATCAAAGGAGACAGTTTAATATGGAAAAGAAATGCACTTATAAAGTCATGATAGATATCATTGAATTGGGTATTTGTAATAAAGCATGCAAAGAAAAAATAGTGATAACACCATTTTTCAAGTTAAAACATAAGACTATCCAGAACATGGTACTTGTTTTATTCTACTCAAATGCATTTTCTTTAATCACTTTTGGCTGCTAGGGTGCAGGCCGAGTGAGTGGGGCTTATCTGTATTAGCCTTTTAGTTGTTTTAGATGTCCTTGAAAAGCACTTACACAAGACGTTGAGGTAACCATCGGCAAATACATAGCCGTGGACATTGCTGGCATTGCACTGGATGACCTTAAGATCTGAGCCTCCTCCTGAGCAGTCCTTGCACAGGTTGGAGATTGTCAGTCGCTGACCATTGTCTGTGATCTCTGTACGGGCTCCAGGGTTAGCAGCTATATTGAAGAGAAATTAAGAAATTATCATTGATTGCAATTTTTATTTAAACACATGGTAAAAATCTCCGGTGTAATAGCATGAATACTGATCTTTTTGAAGGAGAGAGAATATTATAAAACTTTATAAACTCTTTTTATTATACTTTCATCTTAATCCAGCTGTGTATAACTTTTGTATTTTGCATACAATCAGATACCCTAATTGAATTGATATATTGTAATATTAGCAAGCACATTTTCACAATTTTCTTGAATTATTACCGGTATTCTTATTCGTTATTAGTTGATATTAAGTATCTCTCAAGTATTTACTAGCTATAACTTCCTGGCAGTGCTATTTTAAATATCAAGTTTTACAAAATTCATGATTGAAGAGGACAAAATACTCTTTGCACTGCACAAAATTATAGAAAAAAGGAGGGGGCAATGATTTCATTTTGGATATTTTCATTGAGATTGGACTTTTTGATCAATGTGCAATATTTGAGTATAGAGTAAAAGATGTTGAAGTTAACTTTACTCATTTATCAATCGAAGAAATGTTACACTATAACACAAATATGAATCCCAAGAAAACACTCACGCTCAACTGGCTGTCCATCGATGAGCCAACTAATGGATGCTGGTGGCTCGGTGTCGCGCAGTGCTCGACATTCCACTGATACGGTGTCCATCTCCGTTGCGTTCATGTTAGATGGGTATACTTCAAATTCAGGTGCCGCTAAAAGTTTCAGAATCGACAAAAAAATATTAGTGGTCATCCAGCTTTAATGTATGATTATTGATGACATGTATACAATGCTTTATACTTTAAAAGAGTGTTATGTCACTCAAAACCAGACAGTAGGATTCGGTTCATCACATTTATCAATTGGATACAGGCATGAAAGTCACAAAAATCCCTGAAATGCTTCATTAAAACCACTTGAATGTAGTTTCTGTATGTATACATGTATGAATGTATAGGTTTTTGGAACCTGAAAATTCATGTTAACAGGAAAAACCCTCAAGACTTCGATCCCTGTATAATATTTGTAACAGGAATAATAAAATACAGTAACATACAAAATCATGATTAATATCTTTACCTTGAACATCAACTTTGATGCTCTCCGATATAGATCCTGCTGAGTTGCGAGCGGTACACCTGTACACGGCCTCATCAGAGGACTGTACATCCTCAATTACTAGTACTGTTCCATGCTCATCTGTGTCACTACGGCCACCAGGCATGGGTTCCCACGTTACTGTCACTTCAGGCCTAGAAATAGATAAGAAAGATATAATGATAAAATTTGTTGCAAAAATAGACAATACACATGTATGGGTGGCAACAAGTTAAAATCCTTAGATATACATTTTTTTTTACAATGTGAGGCATGACATGTTAACATAATAGACCTATTTGAAAAAAATGAAGTGTATTGTAACTGATGCAAACCCATCTAATTAATTAAGTATAACAAACATCTTAGAAATGTCAATTCTATTTCCTTAAAAATTCTTTGTATATGAATAGATACAACAGAAAGTGTAGTTTATACCCTGAGTAATTTAGAAAGTCACTTACATTCCGGCAAAGATGCACTGGATACGGATCTTACCACCCTTAACAGCAATGTAGGGTGATTGAGTGGAATGTTGCAAGCTTGGGGCTTTGGGAGAAAGATCACCTTGAAAAGGAAAAGAAAATATTTGTCAAATATTGCAATATTGCCAAATACATCCAGATAAATGTTCACAAGGAAATATATGGAAGGAGTAGTGTTATATTCTGGAAAACATACTGCAAGAATAATTGCCCATCCCCCATCCCCAACCACTGAAAGTCAGTGGTACCATAAACCAATAGACACATGTGTACAATACCCATTGAAACCTAAAACTGAATACCTAATTACCAAAGTAAGTTCTTGAAAACCATGTTATGTACATATTGCAATAAAAATCAGGTAATACATGTAACAATCAAGTTGGGAACAAAGTTAGCTTTGCATTCCAAATCTCAAAATTGTCTACTTGCAGAATACAATATAATGTGAGTAATGCAATCACATGATACTTTTCTTCAGTGCATATTTACCTTCAGTAACTATGATCCTGGAGTAAGAACCTCCAGTAGAGAAATCAAGGTGGCTGTTGAACACATTGCATTTGTAGAGCAATGACATATGTGGTGCGGGCCCTTCTTCAACTACTCTAGCATCCTCCTTTTTTACATATGAGAAGTACAGGTTTCCTGAACACAAAGAAAGAGGAAAGTAGCAGTAAAGGCAATGTATACTTCAATAAATCTATCATATCATGAAGTTTTTGTATACAGATTTATTCAGTATAAAGGGCTATTTTCTGATAATCCAACCGATTTTTATAAAGCAAATGGGGGAAAGAAAATCATCGGATTATCAAAAAATAGACTTGGCTGATGCAGTGGAACCAGCCATTAATAGAGTGGTTGGTTTGGTTTGGTTGATTTTACCTCCACTAATTATTCATAAGTAGAAATTAGAAGAGAGAGACTGTGGTCTCCGGACATTAAATCCTAATTGTTCACTTTCATCTATATTTGATTAAATAAAGTACCTGATCTCAGAGATAAAGAGGTAAATCTAAAAGGCTTTTGATTTTATATCATTCTATAAACAAATATAAGTCAAACCATCTTCATCTCGGATGACCCTGCGGTTGGGGACGAGCGATACTGGGTTCTCGTCAGTCGTGGTCTTCACCAGAGCCCAGCTGTAAGTCGGTGTTGGAATACTCTTGATTTCGAAACACTTCAATTTCAGGGGCATTCCTTCCTTCTTAGTGTAATTTTGGATGCTTGTTGGTGGGTATCTGCCAAAAGCTGTATAAAAAGAAAAACATGTTTGTGGTGTAGTATTAGGTTCATAAAATAATTGGACTAATTTTCAGCTCATAAAATTTTATTTAATCATGTAATTAGTTTTTAGATGAGCCACTCCTCCACTTGAAAGATGGGCAAAAATTGATTTGTAGTAACAATCAATATCTAATAATACCATAAAACCTCTATGTCTTATAGACTATTTCAAGTGCGATTCATAGGTAGAGCTTTACTGAAATCCTTTAGAAAATTACAATTGATTTATTCAATTGGCTTTCTCAAATTCAAAATCAAAATTTTACAAGCTTGAGGACTTCATGACAGAATACCATCACATTTTTACATATTGTATTATGCTAATTGTATGAATAAATAATAGAATAATGAATTGACTTACTGGCTCTTTGGAGGAAGAAGACTTTGCTGACTGAGGTTCCATAGATGTTAGTTGCCCGGCATTGGTAGTAGCCCTCATCAAGAGAGGTGATGGGCTGAATGCGTATCGTGCCCACACGGGAGTCAGGGCTGACATGGATGTTTCTGGCATTCACATCTAGCACATCACCATCTCGGATCCACTCATACCTATATACAATGCAAAAATTATTGTTAAATTATCAAATTAAATTATTAAAGGCAAAAATATTTGATAAAAGTCTATTGGGTCCACTCTGCACTCAGGCAGGTGCCATTGCTTCCAGAGTCTATACCAAGAGTACTGAGGACAGAATATCAGACATCTTATCAACTTAAAACAGCTCTTCATCATTTCCAATTGAAGGTGTCATAGTGCTGCTTTTTCTTTTTTTATATCATATTGATACATATCTGGGGCCTTTTCAGATTCACTATCTTGCTAACATGTGAGACTATTGATCAATGTTCAGGTAACATCCTCAATTGGCTTACCATGACTTCAGGAGAACCCAATATGGCACATCTGGGATAAGTTTCATGAAAACCCCACATGTTATGCACGGGTTTTATCTTTTCTACAGATCTATTCTATCCATTACTGATTTTACATACAAATGCATATATGCATATAATTTCATATCAATAATTTGCCATTGCTAATTTCACATACAAATGCACACACTTTTATATCAATAATTTGATAATCTTATATACAGATGCACTAATATCTATCCTATATGCACAATATCAATTTTCCCAAAAGATGTTTTTATCAGCAAGCTTACGTTGGGGCAGGGGATCCTGTTGCTACGCAGCGCAGGATCACTTCAATGTCATTCTTGTAGAGGATGTGAGATGAACTGCTATCTGGCTGTATGCTTGGAGGTATCCGAACTGAAAAAGAGAAAAAGATCAACATTTACCCATGGCTCTTTTAAGTGGCACATAAAAGACTGTATGCCAACATCAAAACGAGAACAAGTCTCTCCATGTCTGTTTTTAGAACTATTATGGCATTGAGATGATAAGATATTTCCCTTACAGAATCATTAATAGATATCATGCTCATATCACTAAGACATCAGTGTTTTTTATTTCTTCAGTGTGTAAAAAAGAGTAAAGGGAAGGGTCGGACAGAAAATAAACTTAAAGTGCTCGCACTATTCATCATCATTCAGTTCAATAAAACTTTATAACAAAAATAATAGAATTCAAGAGATAAGTCAGTATAAAACAATAAAAACAATAGATCTACAAAACTAAACGAAATCTACAAAACAACATCCTAATGAAATACTTTGTGTTAGATCTAGCAAAAAAAAAGTTAGTTAAAAAGTAAAACAACACAAATAACCTTAATTGTACAATTTCAAGCCAAAAAAGGAATCAGATGTGCAGAATCCCAAAGGAGGATTGACCATTAGGGTCACCCAAATATAGGATTATGTTCTGCAAAGGGAATGAGATTCAAAGACCTCCAACAATTCCAAAGGTTCATGAAGGAGACCTTTCTTATATCAACAATATAAGTTGCCAATATTTCCTATTTAACACACAAGATAGAGTAGTAAAGAAATGTATTCCTCCACTGACCAAATTAGAGAATACAAATGTTTAAAAAGAACTGTAAATAAGATATGTATAATGTAAAACAGTAAATCTGAGTAGATCACTCTGATTTTAAACATGTATACAGTGGTTCATTTTAACAAGAAAAAAATGTCACATTTCTGTTAGTCCCAGCAATCAGTTGCTGAAATATTGGCAAGTCTTTACAGGTCTTCAAAAAACGGTTCCCACAGGTATTTCGATATTTACTACAAGTAGACATGAAAGATACCCCTGTGCATTATTGTTATTCAAGGAGGAAAATGAGGCAAGATGACCTCAATCAGAGGAGAAGTAGAGTATGACAGATGATAGGTATATATCCCCCTAGGCTAAACATTCACTTATGTCCAATGCGTGCCGTATCCTTATTCTATACATTCCCTAGTAATGTGTGCAATGCATTCCTTAAAAGTCTATGTACATGATACACTTAATGTTCCAGCCGCAGAATACTTACGCCAAATCTCTACAATGCCATACGGGTTAGAGGAAAACAAAGGTAGTTTTGAGTGACCATGGCAACAGGCAATGAAAAGAAGAACTTGAAATAAAGAGGCAAAGGAACAAACTAAAGGAATAAGCTCATCAATAAATGCATGAATGATACGCTTGCAGGGTTTCTGCGCACATATCAGTAGTATTTCATAACAAAGCAACTACTTCACATTAGCACATACAGTATCAGTAGTTCATATCTTATCACCTTATCATCAATGATAAGAACAGCATGAACTATCAAAAAGAAAGGGCAGGGGACACTGTAATAACTGGTTATTATTAACACATGACATGAAATTCATGAACAAAGGAAACACAAGGTACGCATCACAAAGGCCATGCTTGGGAGGCTGGCCTTAAATTAGACATGCACAGTCACATATCGTATTAGTGTACAGGCAACTCAACACAGGGCAGAACTCATGAGTGGACTTTTAAGGAGCCAGATAATGGGGGTGCAATCTCTGAACATATATAGAATACACAAGGACATTTCTACACACCCCAGTCTTAACCTTCCCATTCAAACCAGCTAAGGGAAGGTCACCATCTATATAGGTGACATGTACTAGGGACCTTAATGCACCCTGCACTAAGGGTCCTTTTCGCAGATCCTAAAAGATTCATCATTCCAAATTAGCAACTTGTATTACATGCTAACACATGTTTGAATCTTTGCTTTTCGTACAACATTGCTCATTGAGTATGACCTTTTATAGGAATTTAGATAATTAACAGAGGACAAACACGGTAAATGCATTAAAGGACAAATATATGTTCAATACAAAAACAGAAGGGTCCATACATTAGGGATGAAATGTATATTAAATTTTCAGCTGATATTAGAGGGGTAACATGTTAGTCAACAGATGATATAATGCTGTTCCACTTTGTAATAATCAAATAAGTTATTTCTTATTCCAGTTGCAGATGAATAAGACAATTGTAATCAAATCAAATCATTAGAAAAATAAAAGAACTACAAAAATAAATTCACTAAGCATTTTTATGAACATAATCTACTCTGTAGCTTTAATAAAATGACAGCGAAATGAAATTAACATGTACCCTTTTGATTTAAAATAATAAAACTCAAACTTTTAACCCTCTAAAGCCAGCAGCCAGGGATCTCTTATTCTTTTACATCTTTTTACATCTAAGAATAGGATTCTATCATAAGTATGTTAACTCCTACATGATGATTTTTTCACATATTACAGAATAATATCTTGAATACCCGTCTTGACATTATTTGGGGCAAGTCATTTACTTGTAGTAATTATACAGGAGTAATCACTGCTGCATCCTGTTTGCCTCTACGTTATTCTGGCTGACCTGCTAATGGGGTCAGGATAACTTACAATTAACCAGAGCACAAGAACTACAGGTGTACGCCTGGGCCTGGTAAGATAATATCCAATATGTGGATGTATGGATGTCTGTTATATACTTGGTATGGGGCTATGTAAAATCCTCAGAACAATTGTATGTAATTCTTGAAGCAGGACTGAAAATGTTCCAAATTAGTAGCTTTTATCAAAACCATTTTGCTGTTCTGTCGGAATCAGATCCAGTAAAATAAAGTGGCTAAATTTCCAAAAGTTTATATATCAATTCATTCGAGGTTATTTGAAGATCACCTGGGGTAGGACATCCAAACAAGTACACATGTTAATTTCTGTCTACTACTGGTATCCAACCACTACCAAATGGATAGGCCTCATTTCATCTATTCATATTTTCCAACATAAGGAAAGGTCATGAGGACATGTTCATCTAAATGTAGCCTAGTAATCTTGGTCAGACAGCTGAATTGGACACTGAGAGTCCCTTATCCCTTTAATGACCGCTGATGCATCAATGCATCATGCCCATTGGTCGTCATGATGCATGAATGTAGCCCTGTCGAGTTACTCGCCAGGGCTACATTCATGCACCATGACAACCCTACTGGGTTGGCGCAGTCCAGAGGGTGGGAATGAAGCTCCAACGAAGTGCTGGTGAGCAGTCTTGGCAGCACTTCATTGGTGCATCATGATGACCAATGCCATCCTGCATCAGCGGCCCTTAAAGGGCAATGGTACTGCACCTACTACTGACTGCTAGGGCCTTTTCCAGCAGTTGTACAGAATCTTTCATTTTGGCTGCCCACAATTGACATGTGCGTGCCAGTGCTGCAGGCTATCAGGCCTTGTCTGCTTCTCCGAAAACTAATACCGATTGGTGGCTGGCTTAGAGGGCTGGCATGTCCTGAATTTAATATCAAGCCGATATGCAAGTTGCGTTTAGCAAACCACCAGGCAGCTTGGCAGTTTGTTGGGTTCATATTGAAGGCCAATTATTTCCCCCTGTCGTTAATGTTTTACCTTGGTCGTTTTTGTATCGGTACCACAAAGCCACTAAGAGGTGATAGGAGAGGAAGAGTACACAGTAGAATTACTAACCAACAATTTACATTGAAAGAAAATGGTTTATCACTCAGGCATACAATCTATGAAAAGAAATATCTATAAAAGAAAAGAAAAATCTCCCTAAAAATGGTAATATTGACCAAAATACCACAACCAAGTGTGCTACAATGATCTACAACTCAACAAGTACATGTATATTTTAATTGAACTACAGGTCATACAGTGGTAGTTGGGTTGGAACAGCAGCATATCTTAGTGAACACATATAAGGTGGTAGGTATAGGGAATACAAACATAGACAAAACACGAAGTATTGTAATATCCCATGTATAATGTGCGTCTTATAGGTGAGGAAAAGACCCTGGTGTGTCTTATAGGATGAGGAAACGCTACGCATAAAATCTTCCCCCCAGAAATTTGGTGTTAGGCCATTGAGGGGCGTCTTTGCTAGCCATAGTTTTAAAATTTCAAAAAATCATTGATCAGAGCAGAAGTTGATTTGTTTTGAATTTGTCTAGAAGATCATTAAAGTCTGGATGCGCCTTATAGACGGGGTGTGCCTTATACGCGGGATATTACGGTAACATACATATATACATCTACATGATACACAAGGAAAGGACATGATACGATTATATGACAATACCAAACATAGATGGACAAGGAAATAGGAGAGGTTAGCTGGAACAAAGTCACATTTAGTATCGGGAATCCTTAGAAAGGGTGCCCCAAACCCTGTACAAGCCAACACTGTTTGTACAAAAAGGCCAATGGCATACACATCTATATAGGCAAAATAAAGACATATGCCAAAAAAAAATCATATTTTTGGAAAATAATCGTTAATGAAATCCTGCAAAAACACTGGAGGAGGATGATGATGAGGGATGATGACAGGAACATGTTAGTGATGAGGATTTAAAATTAATTAAGCCACACCCACACCCTGAGTGCTACCATAGAGTCAGTGTTTCCAGCACAACCCTATTTGTTTGCACCTTTTGTTTAAATCCAACACCAGATAACTGTATAACCGTACTCAATAAATTGTGATTTCACATTTTAGACACCAAAATGACAGCACCTAAAGTACCATAGTAACTCAAGCACCCCAGTTTTATTAGGATTAGCACAAGTGTTGTAAAGATGTGAATACATCATGTTAATATAGTGGAAAATTGTGTACAAATGTGGGTGGAGATAATCTATATTCTGTGAAAAATTGGCCCTAATTTGGAAATACCAGTGAGACTTGTGAATAATGATCTTTATGTGTGACACAAATAAAAGCGGCACGCTGTGATTCAGTTTGTACAGTGTTATGACAATTTCTTGGATTTAATTTTAGAAAAAGAAAAAAAAAGCAGTCAGCTTGAGTTGTTCTAACCATATTCTGTGTTAAATGTTCAATTCATGTGTTGAGTTCCCTCAAACCAGGGAGGCTATATTGGCTAGTCTCCCTGCTCAAACACATAATTACATTAATCTCACTTCAATGGGAGAAGAGAGACTCTTTAATTTACAGTTCAATATTAGACTTAGCAATATTAGACTTAGAAAATCTGGGTACATACATTTTGACATCATTGTCAGAACGAGCCTTAAGCTTGTAGCATCTTAATGATATGACAAAATGTATGCACATGTATTACCATTTGAGCAATGCTGTTGTGTGCTATTGGCAGACTATGTTAGGCCCAAAGTTACCAAACATTCCCTGATAGCTGAGATTGAGCAATGATTATGCCCATTGCTATTTTATCTGTGTAAATTCAGATGTTTTGGGACTTCTCAATAGGAAAGATTGTTTGTCATTGTATGGATCCTATGCAATTTACAGACTAATCCCAGCGTAAAGTTAAAAACCTTGCAGCATGGTTATGTCAAATTCCAAAACAACATAGCACAAATTCTGATTTGGTTATGCAAACTTGAGTGACTTCAAGTTTGAATATTGCCTATCAGCGCACAACAGCCCGACTAGAAAACTACAGATTTTGTTTAGCAGCTCTTACTACGAGGGATAAAGCAAGGAGCCTTGGTAACCTGTCTATGAGCTGGTCAGGACTTGTGAGTAACTCATGTGGCCCTGACTGAGCAGTTCATAGAGGTCAACAACCAAGTTGTGCCAGAACTATGAGGTATACTGGTAGAGGCAAGCACGCGCACTGAAGCATGTCGTAACACGGACTGGAAAAGTTTGTATAAATCTTTGTTTATAGATCGTTACCATCATTGGCTGGGGTTGTTTCCACTGGTTGTTCATCTGTAGCGGGTGAATTAATTTTAACGGTGTTAGCGTTAATGGAATTATAGGGAATTAATTAAATGGCAGTTTGGTAATTGTCAACTCAGAAGATGTTGGGTCTGTATGATAAGCCACCTACAATTTATTATATCCCCCTTCTGTTTTTTGAAAAAAAAAATAAAAAAAGGATTTTTTTGTTTACAAAGATTCAATTAAAAAATTCGATTTTTTTAACAATTTTTCTTTTTGAATATTACTTACAAACTCTGGATATTACCAAAGTTTTATCATTATGATTGAGGCAACAAATGCCCTACAGACCTTAACACACGAGTATATACGGTACCAAACCGACACTTGTCAAAATAGAAATGAACTGAACTTATCATGATGTCAATGTATTACTAGGGTTTATTACAGCGGGTGAGGGACCTGACTGTGTGTTTGGGGACTAACTTAGCACAAGGGGCTAGGACTTAGGTAGTATTAGGCCTAAAAAGATGGTGTGTTCAGGTAATGGGTCTATATCATATTTGGGTAGATAGGCAGGAATTTTTTTTGGGGGGAGGGGGGATTTTCTTAAACCCTGGCAGTAACTTTTTGCGCCTTCACGATGCGAATTTGACATTTGATTATAAAAGACTTACATGTCTCGATAAGTGCCAAAAAATCCCCAAAGGGCCCATAAAAAAGTTAGGGTAGGTAGCATTACCTAAACACAGGATTTTTATTATGCCTTATACAAGTAGCACACCCTATCACCGTTTCAAAAGACGAAAAAGAAACATTGTTTTTCATAATTATTCGACCAAATAGTAAATTACTCCTAAAGGATCAATTGAATGATTATAAGCTACACGTATATGAAATTTGATCTAAATTCTCCCAACCCTCTCTTGTCTTTGAATGATAAAATTATTGTTACTGTGAATTAAGATTAGTTAGAATTAATGAGAGCGGCTGCAATATGATCCGACACCGGTTAATATTTCCCCGCTGCATTGAAGTGAAATGTGAGTTGTGACAGAAAGATGTCACATATTGGGTGAAAATGAGGTTTTGTGTAGGTTACTGCTCTCCATGGTTAGCCATGGGAGGCATGTGAAGGGAGATGAAATCCTGGACAAAATTTTAAAAAAAAAAGAAGAAGAAAAAAGGTGAAGTGAAATGAACATTCTGCATGCTGGGCAAGGAAATGGCAGTTGGATAAAATGTCAAATGTCCAAGATTCTGGTTGCAGCATTTTCCGTTGTGAAGGTCCAAGGTTAAAAGGTAACCTGAAATGGGAATGGATGGTGGGTGTCCTCTCTAGGCAAACAACAGGATTTCCAAATACATAGTTATTCAACTGTATTTTCACGTAGGCCTGACACAGTTTTTCTTTTCACATGTTGATGTTCTTTAAGAGAAAATCCATGTAACCTGTATTGATCACCTCTGTTGACCTGTATCATCTGGCGCTTATCCGAAAACTCCATAATAATACAGTCTCTTTTCATGAAATACCCCCCCCCCCCCATTTGATACTCCTAATACAACCAACCCTCACTCCATCGACCCTTTAATTTCTGGTATCTCTCATTCCCCAAGACAGAGGATTTGCAACTGCCTCTATGTTTTCTATTTCATGTACATGTATATCTATATAAGTCCTCAGATAATTTGCCTCCTCAGACATTTCCCTTGTATTTTCCACATCTATGGTAGCAAGGGCTAACTGTACTTGGATCTTCCCAGTACACTTTTCGTTAGCAGAATGCCTCAGGTTTTATCATTTGTGAAAAAGAAAAATGTAGTATTTGGATCAGAGGAGATCAGATTAGGCACAACACTTTTCTCCCTGTGAAAAATTGAAAACCTAATTTTCCTCTGTCTAATATCAATAAACCCAATTCACTGATCAAAGGAAGGGGATAATGCAGTCTTCCCATTAATCTGTTCTACAAATGTAAAACGGTGTACACATACCATAGGAGTAGAGTCAGGCGGGCTGAGTCTATCACGAGGTATGCTAATCTGTTTGTCTCTCTCCACCATAGCCTTAAAGGAAAATGAATTCCCTTTTTCTTCCACCTGTACCTTTCTCCTGGTTTTTTATTAATGTCACCCAGAGGTGGGTTAGCCTCAACATTCTCCTTGTAGCTTTGGGGTATGTGATGGATGACAACTGATTGAGGCTATTCCATCATAATTAAGCCGATTAACGTGATTAACATACCTGCACACTACATGTACTACTCTCTTCTCTAGCAGGATGGGGTACAACCCCCCCCCCCCAACCTACATATCAATATCTGGCTGGAGTTTCTATTTCTCATGGACAGTTTCCTTCTCTCTCCTCACCCACACAGAGGTATAAATGCATCATCTTGCCAGCTATGTCTAGTATATTACCATGTAATTACTTTGTAATTACTACATGGCGGATCTCATCATGCACTGTAAAAAAATGGTAATGAAATAACGGCAAAATCCTTGTCCCAAAGTTACCAGAGATCCATCGTTATTTTCACACAGATTGCTTGTACCACCATATGCCATCTGGGGCTTCAATGTACAAACTATACTACTTCATTGATTATGGTGGTTCTCTGCTCAGCTTTACGAGGATCCCTGGTAGATTTAACAGTTATTCTTTTACAGCGTACCAAGTTTACTAATATGTCCTGATCATCCCCTGAGCTGAGATTTAGTATTTCAGTGCTGGGTGTTGAAAATTGGAGAATCCAGCTAAAATCCCCGCTTCAAAAGCAGATAATCTCACCTTGGAAACCCAGAGATGCCACTCACTGGCCGACAAAAACCAGGAAAACTGGACTTACCTTTTCCCAGGAATTTAACATAATTTGATACAGGAATCTTTGGATCAAAACCAGGAATTCCTGGTAAACCAGGAAAAGTGGCATCTCTGGAAACCTAACCTGCATGATTCCTTCAGAGAATGAGGGACTAAGTAGCAATGTATCTAGAACGATATATCTGGATACCAAGTTGTGTTATCATTGAACGATTCAACTCAATGGTATATCATTGATGGCTTTCCCCCCTTAGATCTCTCAGCTGATCCTACCTGCTTTAACCCATAGCACACCCACATACAAGTCATACATACCCCAGCACCCACACATAGCCCACCCATGACCTAATCACACCCCACACTCACAGTCCCCAGAATGATACACTGTAAGAAGAAAAGTCGCTGAAATAACCGCAGAATTGGTGTCCCAAAGTTGCCAGAGATCCATCATTATTTTAACAGATATTTCTTGTACCAATGTACTGCCACCTGGGGCTTATTGTAAAAACTACACTGGTTCACTGCAATATGATTCCGGTGGTTCACTGTTATGATGATCCCTGGTAGATTCAACAGTTATTTTTTACAGTGTATCTCATTGCTCTGACAGCGTCCAATAAGTCAGTGCCGTCCTGGTCCCTTTCATGCTGTCCATTGCTCATCACTTGGGGATGCATGGCTGTAGTCGGACGGTGTATGTGGGGGGGGGGGGGCGGAGGCGAGCAGCTCTAAGGTTAAATTGACATATCTTACCATCAGCTCACAGTAGCTCATATAGTGAGTATATGTAGTATTGAGGTGATCACCTTTTTATATTACATAGATCTTCAGTGGACTATTCCCCTATGATTACTACATATATCTGAATTTCTCTTCTTGGAATTCTCGGTCTTTCATATTTGTGGGTTATCAAATAAATTGTGTAATACTCTAATATATTCCAGCCAGGTCTCCAGCCACTAAAACTAGTTGCAGGTTCCCTCCATTAAAACCCCAAAGGACACAGCTGCACCTTAAGAGCCAGACCCTCCTCCCCTAGCTTTCCAATTACAATCCCCTCAGTGAGGATTTAAAGCGTCCCTATATCAGCCTGGCTGTACCACCCACCTCCATACCTCCTTTATTAATGTGGCTGTGTGAGAGGGGTGCATCATGCTCGTTTATGATACGCCAATGAAGTGCTGGCGAGACTGCTCGCCAACACTTCATTGGAGCATCATGCCAACCCTACGGGGTTGATATATATACTCCCGGAGAGTCGGCATGATGCTCCAATGAAGTGCTGGCAAGCAGTCTCGCCAGCACTTCAGGGGTGCATCATGACGACCAATGGGCATGATGCATTAATGCATCAGCAGCCCGTAAATGGTTAAAGGCTCCCTAAATCAGCAAGGCTGTACCACCCACCTCCATACCAACTGTTATTTATGTGGCTGTGTGAGAGGGGGGGGGGGTGTCGGGGAGAGATATCAGTCACAGGCACTGGGGGAATATAACACTAACAACGCCTGGCAAATTAAAAGCATGTCATCTCCGTCCGATGCCATGGGGCCTAAATGATGTTGATGGCGGATGGCGGTGGAAGCAGGCAGAGCTATGTCCTCTTCTTATAGCCAGAAGCCCGGTGGGGGGCACCTCCCCAAATGCGGCTACCATGTGCGAATATGATTCCAAGCAAAAGGGGTAACTAGTTTTCTGGCCCTAGATGCGGCCCTTGAAGGCCGTTGATTAGGGATGCCTTTGAGGCAATTTTGGAGGAAAAGGGGTACATTTTGAGGCCCCTGTGATGGAGAAATGTGCAATTTACCTGGATATTTTATGTGATGTTTTGGCCACTGATAATGTGGGAAATATGATTTGTATGGCCCCATGATTAGGGTATGAATTCTGCTCAAATTCTTTTGAAAAGAGTTCAAATTGGCGTAAACCTTATGGAAAAGGGGTCTATTTTTCTTATTTTCCCCTGTGATTAGGGTATCAAACTTAGGTCCATGTTCACAGATGGAAACTATAGAAAAGCAAGCTAGCGCCCCCCCCCCTCGGGGGGGGGGCAGAAGCGCCTATCTCAGGGCTGGGAGGAGTGGGCAACCTGAGGACAGTCTCTGCTGGTCTATATGGGTGGGTTTACTGGTTTACAGAGGCTGGGCAGTCAGACTCAAAGGGATAGGGGAAGGCCTCTGTCATGAAGGAAATGGATCCATTTTATGGCCAAGGATAGAGACGGCCATGATATCATATGATGATAAGGGAAATCCAAGTTGAAAGGCTGGAATTTCTTTTTAGTATTATGATTGTATAGAAAAGACAATACTTTTGGTGAACAGCTGGATATGTACAATACCCATTTGCTGGCCCCAGGGGTATATATCCTGTATTAAGTTTATCCATTTATAGCAGACATAAGCTCATGCTGAGGACTGCTGATGTATACATGTAACAGGGAGGGGTGGGAGTCTATACACTCTAAAAAAAAAGTCTTCGAAATAACGTAATCCTTGTCCCAAAGTTGCAGGAAATCCGTCGTCATTTTCACAAAGATTCCTTGTACATTTTTTGCACCACTTTACTGCCACCTGGGGGTTCTGGTAAAAACTACACTGGTTCACTGCTATACAACAATAATGGTGGTCCACTGTTCAGCTTTACCATGATCCCTGGTAGATTCAACAGTGTAGGCCTGAATGTGAATGCTCCCTTCTAAAGGTTGGGTCTGAATCTGCAACAGCATGGGATACAAAGTATCCACCTATCGAAGGGTGTGGTTTGAAGGGGATTATGGAGATGTCATTTAAGGGATTTTCAATAAAAAGGAACCAAGATGTTTTATGCAGCTGTGTGCTTTTACTGCTGCCACTCCAGGTACATAGCTCTCGGTACATGAAGTTTAACCCTTTTTCCTCTTTTTTTTTGTGGCAGATTTAGTTCTGAACAATGTCTAACTCCCAGTTCCCACAGGCACTGAATAATACCAAACATGCAGGCTTGAATTTCATACATCTTGCAGATGTAAGTTCTGTGGGTGGAAAATACCATTGGTTGGGTAAAGATGTAGGTACTAGTATCCAATATCAAAGCAAACAGAACACACGGGTCTTATACAATACATTTTATGCTATGTGTCCCCTCCAACCACACCTTCTACTATTCTGCAAAATACAGTTAGTGAATTGGGAAGGATTTAACCCTTAAAGACCAAGGTAAGACATGTATTTGCATACATCATACTGCCCCTAAAGGGCTGCATGATGCTGTAATGCAGTACTAGTCAGTAGAATCACCAACACCACCACATCAGTCCCTCATCATGACAACCAAGGAGTATTTCTTATCCCTGAGGCACTATGCGGCCCTTAAGGTGTTGATGATTTTAGGGACCCTATCTATGTACATATCGGGCCCATTCTGCACTGCAGTGATCAAACAAAATAAAACAGCAGCACCCGGCGGCGTCCATATTTGCTGCAAGAGTCAAGGCAAACATTGTGACCGAAGTAACCGAACAGGAGAGTAATCTCTATTGTCAATAGATATCTTGACTTTTTTTTTCTTTTTCAGAACTCTGAGTCTTCACTCTAGCTCATATCGTATCTCTTTACCTGTTGGTAGTACTGTATTTGTATATAGTGTATGTGACTCCTGAGGTTAGATCATAAAGGTGACTTTCAGGGTAAGCCATTACATGACAAATAGGCCCTCAAAATGAATTATGACATAACACCCCAGACCTGGACTTTTCCCAAGGTTTTAAAAATGCATGGCATGGTCTGCCCGGGGTCTGCCACACGGCAAAACTACGAGGGATCCTCGAAAAACTGAACAGCGAACTACCATAATTATAAAGCAGTGAACCAGTTTTCACAAGAAGCCCCAGGTGCCAGTACCATCTTATAAGGAATCTCTGCGAAAACAATGATCGATCTCTGGCAACTTTGGGACGAGGATTCTGTTGTTATTTTGACCTTTTTTTACAGCGCAGACTACACCAGCAGCACCTCAAAACGAACTTATGTCAATTTCTTGTAATAGTAGTTCCCACACATATTGCTTTTGGCGTTGGAAGGTAGTGTGTGTATGTGTGTGGGAGGGTGGTTGGAGGAGTGCTCCTTTAAGATTCCACCAGTGACTATTTACATAGTGACACATACAGCAGGGTAAGTACACTAACTGACAGCGAATGGGAAGGTGGATTCAGGATGCTGCCATCTACTGCTTGCTATACAGCTTCTCCATCTAAAGATGCCAGGCCAACATCTCTCTAAGGGCCGCTGATGCAGGAGTGCATCACGCCCATTGGTCGTCATAATGCTCTAATGAAGTGCTGGTGAGACTGCCCACCAGCACTTTACGCCAACCCTCCAGGACTGTATCAACCCATAGGGTCGGCAATATCAATGAATGTAGCCCTGGCGAGTTACTTGCCAAGGCTGCATTCATGCATCATGATGACCCTACGGGCATGATGCACTAATGCATCAGTGGCCCCTAAAGGCATTGAAGAATTTCCCAATAGATATATTAAGATTTATTGGTATAGAAATAGATATTGACCATTACACATTTATACGATGCAAAACAGATGATATCACATCCCTTTTACATTCCCATTAGGGACTGGGAAAAGAACAAAGATCGATCCTCTCAAATTCAAGTTCCATCATCTTCTCAGTAAACAGAGTTTACGAGGAACTATTGTCTTCTTTGATCCCCTTTTTCCCTTTAAAGATCGCACAATGCCTCCAGTTTCTTGGTCCGTACTCGTCATGATGCACGTATATGTCCATAAATGTATGCTAGCCACCAGCACTACACTAGCCGGTACATTTGTAGTTAGGTAGGCAGTGGAGTAAGCTCACCCTCTGGTTTGGTCGACATTCATATATATATATATATATATATATATATATATATATATATATATATATATATATATATATATATATATATATATATTCTATGGGACCCTTAAAGGGTTAACTTGTGTGGGATGAGTGGGTGGGGGATGTACAGTGTAGTAATAAGGAGTCAGCCATTCCCTATGCAGCGGCACACACCAACTGATTGGATCTGGAGCACACACTGCGTCAGAGCACGGGCCGCTTATACATATACCTTCAAGGGCCGCTGTTGCAGGAGTGCATCATGCCCATTGGTCCGAAAGTTTATGCATCAAACCCGGAGGGTCGGCATGATGCTCCAAAGAAGTGCTGGCGAGCAGTCTCGCCAGCACTTCATTGGTGCATCATGACGACCAATGGGCATGATGCACTCATGTATCAGCAGCCTTTAAAGGGTTATACAAGGCAATGCGATGAGACTTGCACCAGAATACTTCAACATGCTCCTAAATCATCTCCCACCTGGGGAAACACCAATAATTCACCACTTTATAAATATGTCCTCGCTATAACAATATTGAAGGAAGCAGTATGTGACCTAGCTTCTGGATGTAAGGGAGTGACCTTTTTTTTAAATGGGGGCTGGGATGGGTTTGAGGCGTGGGGGGGGAGGGCAAATTTCTTTTTGATCACTTCACTGGGGAGGACAAAATCTTTTCAGCCCCTCTGGGTGGGGGGGGGGGAAATAATTTCACCTGTTTTCAGTCCATGCTTTATCATAGGTCAAGAGGGAGTGCTCGCGCACGATTTTCGGTAGAGGACAAGGGGCAAAAAGATTTTAACCCTCTCGAGGGGACCAACATTTCTTTTTGCGTGGCCATGCAAAAACTCACCACCACCCCCCCTTTGTTAAGAAATGGTCCCTCCTTAAAGGCATCTCTGTAAAGCATTGCTAATGTTGCACTGTTCAGCCATTGAGACAGCATCATGGCTTCTTTAATCTTTCTTTCTGATTAATCAGATGGGAAAAGGTACCTGGGAAAACCTTTGTCGGTAGTGGGAAAAAAATGGATTTTCTTATCGCAGGAAATTTGAAAATTGACTCTTCTCTGAAGCTACCTCCATTTCTTGTGTCTCTCTCCTTTCACCAAGTGCTTAGTTTTTTTCATCTTGGTGATTTCTCCACACCTTTTTGTGGCGAAGGTCAATACCGCTAGGGCAGGGATGGCATGGGCGATTGGGGTGGGGTTGGGGGGTGTAGGGATTGCCACCCCTCAAATTATTGATGGAAATGTTTTCCTGTTGCCTTTGTGTAAACTATGTCCGATATGAATGAATTCAGAAAATGAGCAAGAGAAAAATTATATATTTTTAAATCACTCACTCACATTCACAAGTGTAGCAGGAGGAAGCAGCCGTACACAACGTGAATAATATACATTCAGCAGACTCCAGAGGCCAGCACCTCACAAACAAAGGAAGCCTCAAGTTACTGCCTCTATACTGAACAGGACAAACAGTATCAATTATACTGGGCCCATTGGCTTCCTGTTTCTACACTGGCTTGGGGATAAACACAAGCTACAATGAGCTAGCTCCAAAGATAAACGTTCAACCCTATGGCCTAGGTTCACCCTTAAAAATTGTTTCCTGTCCAGAGGGTGGGATTTTTCAGACCCATGTGGGAGGGAAAAGATTTTGCTTATGGAAAAAAGATTTTGGTCATATTTTTGTCATGAACATGGTGAGCTGGGACAGCATGAATCTGCCATGACGTTTTAAATCTGAGGGATTGGAAACCTAGAATCTCGTGCTACGATACAAAAAAAACAAACTTAAAAAAAAAAACAACTCAAAAAATATCCCCAATCTCAAAACGAAAAGCCCACCAGGCATGTGGACAGGAAAGGAACATATTCTTAAAGTTGGCCCTAGGTGGAGATCCTAAATGTTACTTTCTTGTACAACTATCAATGCTTAGATAAAATACAGGAACCAGATATATAGGTTAGTACTTGAAGCCAGACATAGGTCCCAAAATCAGATTTTAACATGAGTCATCCCATAGGAAAGGGGGCATTTGGGGTCTCCACCAGATGTTCTCTCTCCAACATGGTGCTCCTACACAGGAGCAGACTAAATGACCTCACTGTGAGGGCATAACCCCCCCCCCGACACACACACACACACACAGTCTATACAGTTGGCAATGGTCCTCATTATAAGTTAGCTGTTTGGTCCTCATTATAAGTTAGCTGTTTCCAATATATATATATATATATATATATATATATATATATATATATATATATATGTATATATAAATATGTATATATAAATATATATATATGTATATATATGTGTGTATATATATATGTATATATATATATATATATATATATATATATATATATATATATATATATATATATATATTATATTGACAATGCCCTCTGATTTATTACAATTAGATTAAGATGATATTTTTTTCTCTCTGTTCGTGGGAATTAAAATTAGTCCCCAGATGTCTAAGCTAAACACAAGAGCCTAGGGAATTTCTTTATCAAAGTAATCCCATAAATGGTGTGTGATAGAATTGGGGGGCCTGGAGGTACTCATCTATTACCTATGGGGCTGGGGAGGATTGGATCTGCTCTACTATTACCATAACCCTTTAAGGGACGCTGATGTATTAATGCATCATGCACATTGGTCGTCATGATGCACCAATAAAGTGCTGTGGAGACTGCCTGTCAGCACTTCATTGGAGCATCATAACAACCCTCCGGCAGAACTACAAGGCAGAACTACAGAAGGAGGCCAATGGGAATCGACATAATGGGAATTTGTATTGGCAGAATTATCACTGGGCCTACTGGAGCGCCCCCTAGGGTTGATATCCGTCATGATAAGGGATATTAACTAGAACTATCTGTCCTGAAAATATCTAACATGATTTTATAGGATAAGGACTCATTAAGCCTTTAAAACCCGCTAACGCATTATGGTATTATGCCCACTGATTGTCATGATGCATACATGTAGCCCTGGCAAGTAACTCGTCAAGGCTACATACATGCATCATGCCAACCCTACGGAACTGAGATACTTCTGGAGGATCGGCATGATGCTCCAATGAAGTGCTGGTGAGCAGACTCGCCAGCACTTCATTGATGCATCATAACAACCAATGGACACGATGCACTCCTGTGTCAGCGGCCCTTTAAGGGATAAAATTACCATAAACATGAGCAGGTCACCATATGCTTACAGCTGAAGAGCAGCTCTTATCAGGAACTGAGCTGATGTGATGCAGGAAGTAATAAGACCAGGCGAGCTGGGAGCCCAATGGTGGGGCCCTGAGTAGGCAAGGGAGCGACTCGCCAATTGCTCGGCAGGTCCTGAGTAGGTAAGGGAGCGACTCGCCAATTGCTCATCACCTTGAGACGAGATTCTCGTACTACCCGACCCCATTCAGGGCACAGATTCAGCTAACGAAGTCCCGGATGAGGGCTGGGGTGACTGGGTGGGATATATCCGTCCTGGAACTGCTCAACATCTCAACAGTAGCACAGAAATGGCAAAGTCTGGTCCCTATAACGGCTATTGCCTCCTCTAGGTGAGGCTTGCTCCACAATGAGTTGCTCCCTTCCCAGCTCCTCAAAATGGACAATCTAGATGTCAATGTGCTAAGTGACCGTAAGAGTGGAAGCGTTGCCAGGAGACAAAGACATTGGTACATCCAAAATCAAATAAGGCTCTGCAGGTCACGCATTCACTGTTATTGCCGTCGTAATGGTGGTGAAATCCTTGTCTCAAAGTGGACAGAGATCCATCATTATTTTCATGGAGATTCCTTGTACCACAGTGTGTACTGCACTGCTTCATTGTAGAAACTACACTGCTTCACCCCAATATAATGATGGTGGTTCATTATTCAGTTTTACCTGAAACCCTGGAAGATTCAACAATTATTTTCTAAAGTGTTGGTAGGGGAATTTACTAAGGATTATTGATGAAAACTTATTGAATTGAAGGGCTGTAAAAAGAGAATCTTAATTGAACCTAAATGTTATACCCTAACATTGCTAGATCTGGTCATACTTTGTCCAAGAAAGCAAAGCGCTGAACAGTTCTGGACTGGTAAATTCAGTACAACAGAATAAAACATACAAAAAAAGCCATCTTCCCGAAGGCCCTGAAGCTGAATGGCCTCATTCAATTGTAAAACAAAGGGGCCTGCCAGTGGCCGCAGGCTACAATTGTGTTATATCGAATCTAGGGTCAACCTGCCAACCTCCATTTACTTACACCCACTGCTGACTTGTGGTGAAGAGGGAAATAAATGGACTATAGGTCACCTGTTATGCCCTTTATGTCCATTGCTTTTTTTCTGACAGAACCTTTAGGAATAATCGAATGAGTAATACCGACCTACTACCAGCCTTCGGAAAAAAATAATGGAGTTTTAAAGGAATAAAGGAATTATGTCATTTTAAAGGAATTCTAAAGGAATGAAGGAATTTGAAGATGGCTTGTTTTTTAAATAATGTGAGTCAGGTCGCCAAAAATCGCATTTTAGGTTTTAAGATGAAAGAAAAAAATCAAATCTCTGCTCTGACATATAACAGCATCATATGCAGATCAGTAGCCTTTGTGTCGCTGAGACTCCCAAAATCGTCCTGGTGAATAAAGTGGACTCAACTACAATGTAATATATTGGCACCCACGGGGCCATAAGTAATATCTTGGCTCCAGCAGGGATAGGCACACAGGTCATTATTCCGTCCGATCGCTCCCTACACACGGACCACCACCTTCCTCTCTAGAAGTAGAATAGCCCATGGCAATTGAACTCCAAACTGCTCGGACATTGCTGACCTATAAATAGCTGGTTTGGCTGGAAGAGATGGAGGAAGGACTGGGCTTGACATCCCCTTCCCCCGAGATGCTCTTCTCACTGCCAGTGAGTGCGTAATGGTTGTTTAACGCCAAGCCGACAGCTAAGGTCATATTCATGGCGGAAAAAGTACATTAGACATCACGTCACAAAGGAATACATGTGCCTGTGCCCGTGCATATGGACACCAGACACATGTAAGAAAGAGGGGACAGAAAAGAGGAGATTCAAGGAACGAATATGTGCCAGTGCCCGCGCATATGGACACCACCCACACTCAGAGAGGATAGAAAAGCAAGACATAGACCCCTTTTAAAGATGGCCTGGGGCTGGGGAGGCCCGTTTCTCACTGCCAGGGGTGACCTTCAATATAGAAAACTCAACTAGGGCTAAGGAAGTGTGACAGACCGTCATAATAGACTGATCATAGCCTTTACGGACGAGTAGACTTGCTGCTATTTGCAAAATTGTGAGTTCGAGTAGACATTTTATATTCCTTCAACCCAAGTAGATTTGCCACAGTCTGCCAATCGAAGCAGGCCACAGTCTCCAAAGCAACATAAGTAGGCAGGCCACAGCCCCCCCCCCCCCAGTAGGCAGGCCACAGTCTCTCATCCCAAGTAGGCAGGCCACAGTCTCTCAACCCAAGTAGGCAGGCCACAGTCTCTCAACCCAAATAGGCAGGCCACAGTCTCTCAACCCAAGTAGGCAGGCCACAGTCTCTCAACCCAAGTAGGCAGGCCACAGTCTCTCAACCCAAATAGGCAGGCCACAGTCTCTCAACCCAAATAGGCAGACCACAGTCTCTCAACCCAAGTAGGCAGGCCACAGTTTCTCAACCCAAGTAGATGGTCGCAGACTAAAGACAGACTGTCCAAAGACGTATCACTATCAGCAAAATCAAACTAACCAGATCCTTAGTGTACTGGCCCCAAATAGCACTGCGTCAACCCTGTCGTACCTTTCCAAATGTTAACTAACTTAACTTTCCCCAAAGTCCATTGTTAAAATCAGACACGGTAAATCACAACATTCATTCAGACACCACTGCAAGTCTATGCAAGGAGCAGTTGATAGTTGGCAGTGGTGCCAGCAGAGGTCGCGGTGGTGGGAGCAGTTCCTATTCTGCTCACACCGGGGGCTGGATCATTCTCCGAGCTGCTCTCTGGTCACCTGCCGCCTGGAAAATCGGTCCCGACGTGCGGAGGATGGATGGGGGAGGAGGGTATATACTGTGTCCACCAGTACCTACCTGATAGTACACACAGGACATGCACACTGCCTATCTAGCAGAAATCAGGGATATTATTGACCGAGCACAAAAATCCCTGAAATGCTGAATAAGAACCCCTTAAATATAGGATTAATATAGGAATGTAAAGATAGGACTTTAGACCTTGAAAATCCCTAAAATCAGGGAAATCAATGAGGAATGTACACAATGTACATGGGATAACCAGTAGACAGTGTTATCTCTGTGCTCGAGCATTAATTAAATATAATAGTGTCTTTAATAGTCCTTGGTTTATGTGAAAAATAAGAAATGTGCTAATTCCAAGCCCTGATATTCTTACAGGAGCGTAGGAAGCAAATTTTTATTGGGGGCCCAGGGGTCTCAGTTGGGGGGCCTGCTATATTTTATATAGGCTTATATAGGGAACCTCCTCATTATTGGGGGGGGGGCAGGCCCCCTGCCCCCCTCTTTTCCTACGCCCCTGTCTTATAGTTATAACTATAACCAGGCGTGTCCTATTACGTGTTCCTACGGAGAGGGATAGAGAACTTGACATTGTTGATTTATAGCATGTCATTGAGATATTTTGCAGGGATTTTCATTTTACACACACACACACATACAGCTCTCAGCTACACAGATGTACATTTATTTCCATATTTTGGAGCATAACACTTGCTCAAAAATAGAAGGGATGCCCCCTCATTTTAGCCCACGGCCCCTCCTTCTCAAAATCCTGGATCCACCACAGAACCTAATGACCCCCTGCTGACTGCCCTTGAGGGGTTAATACTGAATATACCTAGCTCAGGCTATTACCAATATACTGTACAATGTATACAGTAAGAGGACCCAGCATGAGGCAGCTACAGTAGCTGACAGCCACTGTAAGCTATGGGAAATGCCACTGGTCAGCACTTGTATCGGTGTGCCCTTCAAGTGCCGCTGATGCTTTATTGCATCATGCCCATTGGTCAACATGATGCAGCCCTGGCAAGAAGCCCACCAGGGCTGCATTCACACATTCATTGATACAGGGTTGATACACTCCCGGAGGGTCGGCTTGATGCTCCAATGATATGCTGGCGAGCAGTTTCGCCAGCACTTCATTGGTGCATCATGACGATCAAGGGCATGATGCACTCCTGCATCAGCGGCCCTTAAAGGACTAATAGATAGCTGCTCTGCCATATATAAACTTATTGTATGAGTCATGACCATCATGCTAGTACTACTAATCGTACCTTCTTCTCGGTCATTCCCTTGTAATCTATCATGTTATCTGCGATACACAATTTCAGGTATTTTCATTGTCTATTGGGGTTAGGGCTAGGGGTGCAAGTGTAAGGAGGTTGGATTTACAGTGGAAATAATATCGTGTTCAATGTGCAATGGCAAAGATTATTTATTTTTGCTATTGACCAACAGTTTCATATCAAGATATATCCCCACTACGCAATCCAAAGAGATGGAAACCATGATGACGATGGAAATCTGGGAATCACAATCAGAGACCACGACTGGCCCCCAATGCTAGTGGAAGAGTCCTTTCTGGGGGTAGTTCTGATTGATGATAAATGGAGGTTGGAGGGAGATAAGACTACCTATAGATACCAATAGATACAGCAGGGACACAGCTTGCAGGCTACACTTTCCACCAGCGTCTACTCTCACCCCACGTGACCGAACAGCGTCCCACACAAAGGAGCTGGTTCCCAGTAGGTTGCACAGTCTAGACGTTGGCATGGGACAGCAGCCAAGACTTACAGACCCATGTTGATTGGTTGGCGTGATGCATCAATATAGAGAGTGAGTGAGTGAGTGAGTGAGTGAGTGAGTGAGTGAGTGAGTAAGTAATAGACAGCTAAGGTCATATTCATGGCGAGAACTACATTACACAATTTCACAGAGGAATGTGTCAGTGCCCGCACATATGTTCACCACACACATCCGAGGGGATAGGAAAGAGGAGAAATAGACCCTTTTAAGTGGGCTAGGGAAGTCCGCATCAATATAGTGGTGGTGTATTTACAACACTGCATTAGTGCATCATGAAGACCCTTGTCGAGTGCATCAGGCGTGTAGTGTTGGCAGGATACATGAATACAGCTCTTCCTACACTGGGTCGTGCATATTGTCAACACGGCGACATGTGACATTTGTCACATCAAAGTCCGATGTAACGTTTAAAGGCTTGAGGGACCGTACAACATCCAGCGCCATCTTCGATCTCCCATTCCCCCCATCCCACCCACCCCTGTCCGACACACAGCCTACCTGTCGTCCCCAATTTTCACTGTCGTACTTCTGGTAGTCTCCAGCAGGGGACAGTGCCGTCAATATCCTCCAGGGGGCGTGTAGAGGGGGGCGCAGGAGGGACGCAGGAGTGACCAGACTTCATCCATCAGGTGCCATGGCGTCTGGTAGCTCCTCCCTCTGCCTCCCACTCCTCTCTCTCCATCCTACCCCTCCACCACCTTCAGGTCTATACCTTTTCTTCCTCTCACCTAGGACGCCAGTCCATGATATCATTTGATCCAAGTGGTTGGTGACCTATCGGACTTCTCACTGAATCTGAGATTGTTTCCATTCCATTGCTAAACATATATCTAGTAGCTTGAGTTGGTTAAAAGGAATTCCGTCAGAAATCACACCGTATCTAGCCATTTGGGATTTACAATGTATTTCACCACGTCCTATTGCTATAGAAAGGACCAATGTGAAATACAAATAGCATCACATAGGTGAACAGATACATGAATGCTTACATGCATGACAAGATTGTATAGGGTGTAAATGACCGTTGCTGTGAGTCTGACAATGGCCAGTAAACACCTGGGGCATTCCCCAGTCAGGGCCTAACATACCAGGCCTTAGGGGTTCTTGACCATCACTTTGTAGGTCCTACACATACTCTCATTGTCTTTCCATTGTAGTTTTGTTCCTGGAAGGTCTCTCGTGGGAAACTTAATGGAGCAAAGGGATTGACTGCCTTTGTCTTTGATGCTATATACTGGGACTAATCCCCTGTTCTTGCATGACTGTCCAAGCTGTAGATATGACGTTATGGATTACGTCCCATATTGAGCTATTACATTAGCCCTACCCTTATTTGTATTGTCTCCGCTAACTGAGTTAGGGTCATGACCTCTATGGTGGTATCATGCTCAGTTGGTACACATGAACCTCACAGGTAAATCAACCATATACCAAGATAGCGGATTGTCCAATGGACGCTGCCATTGTTGAAGCTGATTACCAGCGGTTATCACTGATGGCAGTTGAAAGATGGGTAACTCTTTACTCACAAAAATAAACCTTTGGTCCATCATCTATCTACATGGATTTAGTGGTTTTCTAGGAGGTTGGAAATACTACAAATGGTATTAGGTGTCAAATTTAGGACTATGGTAATACTATCCTCAAACTACAGGCTAGATTCAGACCTTGGCTCAGTGTAGATTATGAATATTTGATGGCAGTGCATAATTGCATAATTACATTGGCAAGTGTAACAGGATTATTAATTATAACCTGACCAGTGAGAGAGTTCAAAGGTCATATCTGAAGGTGAGCAGTCAATGAGGCTAGAGTCGATCTGGGTCGTTAGTGAGCAGCTCAGATGCTGAATACTAATAGGGCGGCCGGCTCTGTCTAATCATAAATGACCCCTCTGAACCCTTTGAGGGCCGCAGGAGTGCCTCATGCCCATTGGTCGTCATGATGCACCAATAAAGTGCTGGCGAGTCTGCTCACCAGCATTGGTGCATGATGCCGATCCTCCGGAAGTATCTCAGCCCCGTAGGATTGGCATGATGCATGTATATAGCCTTGACGAGTTACTCGCCAGGGCTGCATGCATGCATCATGACAATCAGTGGGCATAATACCATAATGCATTAGCGGGTTTTAAAGGGTTAATGAGTCCTTATCCTATAAAATCATGTTAGATATTTTCAGGACAGATAGTTCCAGTTAATATCCCTTATCATGACGGATATCAACCCTAGGGGGCGCTCCAGTAGGCCCAGTGATAATTCTGCCAATACAAATTCCCATTATGTCAATTCCCATTGGCCTCCTTCTATAGTTCTGCCTTGCCAATGGGAAAGGAACTATGATAAGCTAATGCTATTTCATAAACATCATTAGGTCTATTTTGAATGGTGTTTGCCGTAATCATTTCAGATCTGACATTTAGATGTAAACCCACATTTTATGTTATCACCAAATCAATCGGAATTAGCTGATCTGGAAATTAGAAACAGGGTGCTACAAATGTCTGCCCCTCAATTTCTATGTAATCCCAACCCTACCGCTAACAAGACCTTTCATGTGTCTGCTTGTTAGAAATGTGTCATTGGTGCATCATGACGACCAAGGGGCATGATGCACTCCTACTTCAGCGGCCCTTAAAGGGTTAATTCCTTGTCCTTAATGGATCACAGTGAGTTAGGAGTGTAGCTTAAAACACAGAAGCCGTAGTCAGAATCGATAAACAACGGAAAGATAGCGGCGCCTGTACAGACTAATCCTCTTCCACACAACTCCTCCTATTATCGCCCATAGGGGCACTATCAGAGTGGAGGAATATTACCCCCCCCCCTTCCACACAAGATCCCAAACTAACCTGTAGTGTTGATCAATAGACAGGGAGGATATAGGTCCTAGACTACTATAGTATGGGATCATCTCCAGTATATTTTAGGACATATAGAAAGGTTTGTCAAGTAGCTGACAAAATTCACAACTATATTATACTTGGAATGACGTCACGACTATTGGGGTATTCAGGGGTTCCCATGTAAAATGGCAGATCAACCTACTAGTCCTACATTATAGTAGCAAAAACACTAGATATCTGCCTGTGGAATCATCCTCTAACCTTGGAAGCTCTGGATGAACAGGGAATAAAATCCTTTCAATGGACTGTTCCCATCCCCCCTCCCCCAACTCCTTCCCAAACTACTGTCAGCCTAAGATCACTGGTGATCTTGGAGGGAAATTTGCCGCGTTCGGCTTCTTACCAAAGCTTCAGTCGAATTGTCGTCTGCTCCGTATTTTTGCCGCGTCTTACGAGACTAATCCTATTATCGCTCAGATAAAATTGACGACGGAGTCTTTCTAGCGGAATAATTCTCTCATTCTTTCTTTGAAAGATTTCTCCAACGACGGAACTATCGGGTAATGACATTGCTTGTTGATCTAATGGAAAGCTCGTTTGGAGCTTAAGATGTTTAACGGATATTAGTATCGATAACAGAATTCAAAGGGAAAAAGTACTTTACTAAAGTCAGTAGAAATTAATAATGTGTTTGGAAATCCTATAGAGTGCCTCCTCGCCAGTGGATCATTAATTATAGGTGCTGTCAAACCCGTTGGGGGGAATAATAACAAAATGCACATAGCAAATCTGTGAAAAGAATAGGTAATATTGTCAACAAATAGGGAATAAGGTTTCTATTAATTAACACGTGCACGTTACTGTCTCTCTGTGTATATGGGAACGTTCAACAATTACGTCACTACTTAGGGAGTAGGGTATTTGGGTTCCGGTGACAAGCCACTCTTTTGTTGTTTTTGTTCCATACAAAAAGAGTGACAAGAGGGTGGGTCCTGTAAAATGCCAAAAGAAAAGTGACATAATTGTTGAACGTTCCCTAAATAGGGGAAACTGACAAATGATAATTATCAAATTTAACGTAAATCATATCACATAAGGAAGTAGTATTAATAACAACAATATACCTTTTTTTCATAACAACCAGAGATTTGTAATTAGAAAATCTACTCACTGTCTCTCTGTGCCGTGGCCAAGGTACAGGCACAGACGAGGAACGCTAGGTGCCACATCGTATACATGGCTGGTAAAATCCTATAGGGTAAAATCCACACGTTCACCTCTCAAATCTGCAAAGACAAAAGAGGAAAATGCCATTAGGAAATGTGTTGTAAGTGATATAAGTGACATAATGGCATGGAACATTTACTTAATGCTTAGTTTTGTAAAAATACAGGGATAAAAGTGGTACAAAAATCCCTCTAAAAGGAACCCCAAAATACAGGTTTTGTATAGGAATATATAGTCTAAAAGCTTTAAATGTGATTGGCAGATCCCCACCCCTATCAAATTGACAAGGGTGGTTCTGTAGAGAGGGCAGGGATATTACCAAACCCAAATGCCCTTATATATAGGACTGACAAAGTAGCAAACCCAGAAGCCCTACCAAGGTGGTGACTACTAAAACCTGGCTATTCCAGCCCAAAGCCTAAGCAGCCCCATGTGGGTAGCAGTGCCTGAGACAAATCTCCAATTCATCACATTCTACTCCATACCCTTCTTTATGCTTTCCTTGCACATCTCCCCTGACCATACCCTACTCACCACCAGAACCTCAACCCCATCCCACCCATTATTCCTACTCTAGGCCAACCAATTCCTCTGGTAGGCCTTTTAACGTTAACCCTTTCCCTGCTGCCAAAGCAGCCAAAATCCAGATGTATCTTTTTTATACTCTCACAGCCTTGGGACAACCCAAAACGGTTTTCTAGCATTAAGCTCATAGCCTTCGGTCACCCAATGTCCTCATTTGAAGGCACGATGGTGCTCTTTGAAAAACAAGAGCTGGGAATCTAAAAGAGGGAGAGGGTGATAGTATAATGACAGTCTGGGAATAAGAACTCATTAAAGTAGCAAGTTTTCTTCTAGCCGGGCTCCCCTGCACATTTAGGGGCCGACCAGGGTTGGGGGCCGTCCCTGCACTCCCAAGTACATCCCGATACCATGTGGGTTCTGGGATCCCAAATATACCCCCTTCCCACTGATTTATGAGATTAATAGGGCTCATTTTTATGGCCAAATCCCAGGTTTTAAGGGCCCAAAGAGTACCCCTTTTTCATGAAAATGCGGACATATCTACAAGGCCCATCACTTTCCATGGAAAAAAGACAACAAATAATAGACCAATTCGGATGACATGCACTCATTTGCATGCCAAATTTTCCATGTGTGTATGAGATACAGGGACAGCTGGAACTATGGTGATTTGAGACCCCCTTTCCATGAAGGCATAGTAAATGCACCCCCTTTCCAAGGAGGCTCCTGTATAAAAACGCCCCTTTTTTTCGGTTTCCACTGACTTACAAAGAGTTGTAAAAGGACCCCTTTTCCTGTGTTTTCTGTAACGCAGATGGTGTCAATGGGCATCAGTGAGTGCGGGGGCAGGGGGAAGGGGGACGTCCAAGCCTGAGTGTCCTCAATCACTGAGAGCAGCTCGGGAGGGGTTCAGGCACGTGGTAGGCATGGCAACAACCTGCTCACCATAAACTCACCTATAGCCATCTGCACTAAACTACAGCAACATTTTTTGGCAGATTTCTGAACATTTTGTGGAAGATTTCTGAATAAGGTTCACTGTGTGTGTGTGCCCGCATTCTGGATCAATATGACTTTTGTCGAGTTTTAATTCCACAACTCATTTGATATTGTTATTTGTGTGTTGCTGAAAAGCTTAAAATAATTTCACCCAACTATATTCAAATCGCCAATATTTCATACGTGTGCACATCATAATTTTATGAAATACAAACTGAAATATCCTACTGCATGTCAATCGTGAGACATTTTCGACTTAAGAATGTGAGGACCAGATCTTATGAAACACTTCGGACGACCTGATTTCTGCTGGAGGGGTCTATAGGAGAGTTCACGCCCCAGCGAGCAGTTCAAGCCCAGAGAGCTGCTCGGTGAGCACCATAGGTCATAAAGGCAAATGGCGGCATTTTCCTGAGCAGCTCAGGGCTTTGATGAGCAATTCTAACCCACTCATGGGTGACAAAAACAATTTGGTGGAGCCATTCAAATCATCCCTGAACAAATTAAAGCTTTATTTTCTCCCTGTCAGACAGCATATGATCAAAAAGTATGTTCTAGAAATGATTGCGCAGCTCTACGGCATTGGATGAATCATCCTATCTAATTGCATGACACTTGATCATTTTGAATTTGTTTTCTTTTTCCGCTTTCCTTTGACAGATAAGCTAATGGCTTTACATTATGCCCCACCCAGATAGCAGCATTAGAAGCTACATTATGATGATAGAAACCACCCAGCGCACCATATTAAACAAGACAAGTTCAGATTGGTTCAGACGTCTGAATCAGTGATCGCTTTGTATTCCCTCTTCCCCTTTTTTCTCAAGGAGCCCTATTGGGAGAGCAACATTTTAAGGGATTCATTTCCATCTTGTGATGCTACGCAGGCATCCCTCCTACCATCTCTTACAGTGGATGCAGTTTTAGACTTTAAACTAATAAAGTAATGGGTATTTTCCATGTCTTCAGAGAAGAGCAGAGTATTTTTAAATGCCTGTTAATAGACAGAACCTGCCCTAACACGATTATGATTAGATAATTCTTTACAGGCCTGATCTTGCAGATCAAAAACACGAAGAATGGCGTACCATATTACGTAGTCTCATAGTGATTCCTTGACTCTATAGACATGTAAGTACAATGGTACATTATATCTTACTACACTAATACACAAAGGAATTGAATCATTTATCTTACTATACTACATATACGCTGTTTTATAGTATTATATATGGGAAACACAGGGCTGTAAAGGGTGAACAGTGCAGGCCATGCCAGTTACCCAGTGTGTCCTAATCAGTGCAGACAGTGTCAGCAGTATTTATGTATTTGATTAATCAGGACTGTCACTGTCACTACCACAAGTCCTGACAGAAGGGATTGACAGCTCGGGGTAGACAGAGCAGAAGGAAAGGCCATCCGGGTACGGCGCTATGTGAATGGCTTCCTTGGTGGCTTCATGGTGGTTTCATAAAAGAAGCCACTGCCTTAATGGCCTTTCATCTATCCCTACACATAGCCTAGGTAGGCAGCCAAGGAGAAAGGGGCATCTGTGTACTGGTACACAGATCATCCAATCTCCTTTTCTTCTCATCACATGGTGTCCCATAGCTGCAATTCTGAGACCCTGTCTAGGACACATTGTATGCTGGCAGACTGAAGGTCTATATACGGCAGATAATTGCTTTAGCAAAGCACAGACTTCAAGTCAAATAAGACAGTCTCTCACTATCTTCTCTTGTCTTCTTAGATAATCTTCCTCCCTTGAATCAGTTTTGCATCATTACTCAGTTGGCAGATGGTACTGGTTCAAAATAGACCAGGGCTGGTGTGCCTTTACCAGTACTGTTTGGTGGAGTACCTCAAGGATACATATGCGAGCAGCCTATGAGAATAGAAGTCCATTTATACACACTTTAGCAGCTGTCTCGGTACAGCCCATAAGAACTGCCATATGAAGTCCTACAATATCTATGGTAAAACCCTGTATATAAGCCTTGGCTTTTGGTGTGGCATATAACATTCTCTGAACATCAGGGTGCGGCATATATGCGGGGTTTGTATGTATAGACAACAGTAAGCAATGGTGAGCTATTATTGGCGCAGGTTTGGCTTATAGCCTTCTCCTAAAGTCGGAGTGCGGCTTATACATAGGGGTTCACGGTATCAACTAAACCTCTAATGTCGCATTACATTAATTAACCCATCATTGCTGTAATGTAACAACGTGAACAATGTGCGTACCTCAATTGATCATTTTGAGCGTGGAGAAAATCATGTCAACTAAACCCTTAAGTGTTGTTGATAAACTACTGCCACCATTCTGGTAGGGATATCAATACAAACTATCGACAATCTTCTTAGTTAATCCACTGTGGTATTACAACCTCATAAAGCTCATCCCTTGTTCTCCCTCTGTTCCTATATCTTCTTTTCTAGTCTAGTCTATCTATGCATTTTAATCCATGTCCTGCCTCAAGACCTGGCTATTTTCATTTTGGGTCTTTCTCCCAAGGAATCACCCCTCCCCCCTCCTCCTTCCATCTCTTGGGAATGGATTTCTCCGGCACTATGGAGAGGTCATGGCTCCTTGTGGGAAGTATGGCTGTAGCCATCCCCATCTCAAGGCTCCATCTTCTCCCTTCACCCTCATCTACGCACACCAGACTCTCTCACTGTCCTTTAATAAAGTCTCCAAGGAGAAGCATTTTTAGAGAAAATTGATTTCTTAAGAGGTTTTTATAATTCTCGTCGAGGGGGTCGTGGTAGCTGTGGGCTGGGCGGCATGGATGCCATCTTCTATCTATAGAAGCAGCTTAGAACTCGGGCATCTCCTCCAGGATTGGAGGCATATCAGTAAAGTGTGGTAGCATTAACCCTTTAGGGACCACTGATGCATTAATACATCATGGCTATTGGTCACCATGATGCTTAAATGCAGCCCTGGTGAGTAACTCACCAAGGCTACATTCATGCATCATGCCGACCCTATGTGGTTGATTCAGTCCCAGAGGATCGGCATTATGCTCTGATGAAACGAGCAGACTCACCAGCACTTCATTGGTGCTTCATGTCCACAAATGGCATGATGCACTCCTGCATCAGTGGCCCTTGAATGGTTAATGGTAGGGATGAAGAAGGGGAGGGATGTCCTATTCAGACCAAAAGATGTGGAGACATCAAAGACCATGTTAATTGCCCACATAAGGGAGCCCTGCACCCGGCCCTGCACTAGTATAAGTCGGCGATCTGTGGAGGTTGACAGTGGTGTTCTTGTAATATTGTAGCAGTAGAGAATTACAACTAAGGTTTGACTAGCTCAATCAATAAAATAAGATTGTTGTGGAACCTAAAATATGACTGATACATAGATGCCTGTTTAGACTGCAATAGAGAATGGGAACTTTAATTTTACCTCATAACTTAAGGTGGAGAGAGAGATGACGGCAAATATATTTGGAGATTCAATGTAAGTTTTCTCCCATAAAAAAGCAGATATTCAGATACAAAGGCTAGTTCAAACTGTAAAGAAAATGTCATCGAAATAACGGCTGAATCTTCATCCCAAATTGCTAGAGATCTGTCGTTATTTTCACAGAGATTCCTTGTACTACCATACCCCCACCTGGGGCTTCTTCTAAAAACTACACTGGTTCATTGCAATATGATTATGGTGGTAAACTTTTCAGTTTTACGAGAATATCTAGTTATGGTGGTCCACTGTTCATTTTATGTGGATCCCTGGTAGATTCAACAGTTAATTTTTACAGTACAGGATAATATTCACCAGTTATCTTTAGGATGAGATAGTGTTTGATCACTGTGAATAGTGCACTTCCCTGTAGGCTGCCATACCTTATCGCACTGGAGGTGCTATCTAAACCAGCGCCCAAAACAACAATCTGGATAATGTATGCCCTGTAGATAACCTTTCTTTTGATTAATGCTTTCTCCCTTGAGGGAGATGAAACCTTGTATAAGCCTGGTATCATGCAATCATGTCCAAACATCACCCCTCCCTAGCCAGCCCTTACCCTTACACAATCCCCTCAGGCAGTCCCCACACCTCCAGTGCTGCTGGAAGCATAGACCCGGGTGATGGAGGAAGATAGGAGGCCTTTACAGAAAAGACTGATAGTAGGCCACTGATCAGATGGTACCACCATAACTTTTCACTACCCTTCCTAAATCCCCATGCCAAGACCAGACAGCTCCCCCAATAAAAACGCCAACAAGACTCATAGTCTTAGCCCCAATTTTGGTAATTGGGCATAATTAAGTACTCTATATTTTAGGATGAAAAATACCAGGTAACTTTTACCATCAATCCAGAATGCTCAGGCTAAATGTACCTTTGCTGCTACATAATATGTCACAATCAACTAGATAGAATGTTGGTGTTGAGAAACAGATGGGGTCAATTATCATAGATAAGGTGTCTGATACTGAAGGTGTGCATCAGAGTGAGTGAAAGTGAATCTGGTCAATGGTGCAGATATAGGTTCTTTTTAATGGGTGAGTGATCAAGCTCTCATGTTACCCAGGTAAAGTATCATACCTGTCATACAACCAGCAACCATGGAGGACCAACAACCGGTTTGGTAGATCCATCTCCTCCATCCTCCCTACTCTCCATCTATCATCAGCCCCTGGAGGCAAATGATCATGGGCCCACCTTCAGCTTCTTTTTCGGCTGGGCAGGCAGTGTAGACTTAGTGTGTATACTGAGTATTGCCATGGCAACAGTCCATTGTCCTATAGGGTGGTCCTGTGACCCTGGTGACCTTCAGTGTGTCTGATGGATGAGGTTGGGTTGTAAGGGTTGGATCTGTTTGTAAATATGATACTTATATGCTGTATACTACAAGGTAGGCCCTATTGTACCACACGCCATACATGCATAATGTTGGTCCATCATAGAATGCATTGTACTCGATACCAGTTAGAAAGGCCACTCAAAAAGAAAAACTGGTTTCTCATCACCAACCCCTGCATAAAGCTAAAGGCTGGTTCCTAACACTCCAGGGAGTTTTGACATCTGACCTTCTGATTTATGAGCAAAAATGTGAATGTGAGGGAAACTTTTCTCTCCACCAATATCAATGGCAATTTCTGAGGTTCTTGACTGATGCAGCTAATAAAGTAAGGATTTTGCTGGATAGGGTTCCCACAAAATCCCCAGACTCAAATTCCATGACAAAAATCTAAATTTTCCATGGCATTTTTAACTATATTTGGACATTATTGGGGTTGATCTCCCGGCAGAATTCCTGCAAGTGAGGTGGGGAAAAAGTCCACTCCAATGGATTTTTGCATAAATACTCAGTTTTCCCATTTTCCGTGACTTTCCATGACTCACGAAGAAATTTCTAGAAACTCCATGACTTTCCCTGACAACTTTTAATTCCATGACTTTCCATGATGCGTGGGAACCCTGCTGGATGAGTCATAATTATATGCTCCCATTTTGGTACAGCTACCAAAGTCCAAACCCAAGTCCCTGACCTGCTACAGATCCTTACCAACTTGCCCCCCCCCCTACCAATTGCAAACACAGCTCCCAACTCCCATACGAGCCCCTCTCACACACACCTCCCAACAGCCCCATCCAGGCCCCAATTCATTCTGCCTCCACGGGTGCCATCCGTGGCCAATCTCCCGTAACGTCCACGACGATCTACGCTACCGATACTCTCACTCACATTCTGAGCCCTCACTGATATTTTTACAAGAGGGATATTTTTCCTTCTCCTCCTCTCCCAATGCCTTCCACTTATATTCATCTCGCAATAATCCTCAGCAGCACAACACTACAGCCTCCAACTCCCCTAATAGCAAATGGATTCAGGGGATAGGTGGAATGGGAAAAATAGTTTCTGTTTTGTATAACAGTTTGCATGAAGTGGGGAAATAGTAAAAGAGGAGTCGTTGGTAGTATGGGAGTGGGGGTTGAGTAAGGGAGAAGGGGGAGGGGTTGAAAAGGAGGAGGCAGAGGAACGAAGGCGACGGCATTGCGGGCTTCCAGCCCCGGCAGGGTGAGACTCCTGGGGGATGGGTGAGAAGATTGTGATAGACTCGGTCTGGAGATTGCGTGGACCTAGGGGTGTAGAACGTCGATCCCAAAGATCCCTGCGCTCACCCACTTGGATGATCCGATTAAGGAAGGTATGGGACGCGAAAGCTACCAAACCCCATATCTGGGTCAGGTCGTCAGGAAGTGTAAGATTCTGCCCTTGAAGGGCCTTTAAAATTAATTTTCTAATTCCTTTATATAACCTTAACACAACTGTGAAGGGACTTCCGCTCAACTCAGAAAACCAAAAAATACCAATCTAGCCCATCCGGTTCCATTTTTATTGCTTGTTTTGTGTCATGTAACGTCCGGTACCAAAATAATGAAATATAGAGGTAATTGAAGTTGCTCTCAGTAATATAAGAATGTCCCATTATGCATAACAAACACATTAATTAACAATGCCAATATGTCTATTATTGACTTCAATTACAGAATGGAACAGAATTTGAGTTATGCATGTACAGTAGACTGCCTCCTACATGATGATAAAAGTACCGGACGTTACGTAACGTCCGGTACTTTTATCAGAATTATTTCACATAAGCTGCTCTCACATGGAGACAAATGCTGCTGGACACACAATTTTTTCGCCAAAGTAGGGGATAATAAAGCCCTTCATATGGGTAATAACAAAGATTATGAAGATTAATTTTTTCCATGTTTTATAACTGATTTAGATTTTGGTATCGGACGTTACAAATTACAGATTTCCATTTTCAAAGACACACAATGAAAAATCCTCACTCAGTAACATGTTCAAACCTGATGGAAATGATACCTATGATCATATACAATACAAAAAATAACTTTGGGTCACTCCAGATGTTCTTTATTCAATACAGAACATTTGTAAAAAGTACAAAAAAAACAAAAAAGAACAAATTTGACTGTTTTTCTCACTTCGGCAAGCTATAAGTCTGAGAGTTTTTGATGGATGGCCACAAATTAACATCTTTCTGATAGCCCTAAGTGTTATCTATCAAATGAGTCTATGTAAAACAAGATTGATTTGCAACTTCTTTCTCTAGAGCCATAAGAGTGCAAAATGACCCAAAAACACAAAATCTACTGCTTTCTGGCGACCTGACCCATCTCTCCTGCCCCCCCCCCCCGTCAGCCTCAGCTAACACTACTAGTGCCTTCTTGTACATGGCTGGGCAGTGGAGGAGTTCATGCCCAAAGTTAACTCACTTGGTCTGCATAGAGTCAATCTCTCATCTTCACAGCGATATCAAACCTCATTTACTACATCAAGCTTTCATAATAATCCATTTTAGGCCGTAACATAATCAATCCAAGTTTAAATTCTACCAATGGGATTTAACATATGGGTTCTTCCACCTGCACCCAGATATGCCACGGATGTATGCCTGCTTCTCTAATCGTCGTTTACAACATATCTCATGTCGCAATATGCAATGAAAAAAAAATCCCTTCATTCACTGCAGACATTTTAGGGGGCATTATATAACAACTGGTGCCCATCATGCTGGCTGTTATCACTGCTTTTTTCACAATGTACCAGATCGAGCAATGGCATCTCCTCTCAATAACCTGGAACTTCTTCCTTTGTTGAACAGGGGGAGAATGGGGGGGGGGGGCGATTCTTCTTGAATAACTGGAGAGGCAGGTATGAACACCCACAATGCTAACCATTCCATGCTTCTCCACACACATGCTACATAAGGCAATGGCTGGTGATGGGTCATACACTGGGACACTTCGGGGTCACAGTATTGGCATGGATATCTAAGGGTAAGGGGGAGGGGTCCAGCTTCCTAGTCCAACCCTTGGCTTCAGGCCTGGGCACAAACTGCATAACCCTGCTGCTTCTTCTTGGCACCACCAGGGTGCGTGACTGGGCCAGGTGAGAAGAAGGGATGACCCTGTCTCCATAGCAACAAATAAGTCACGTGATGTGAACAGGTCATGTGACCGATTTGATTAGTGTGGGAGGGATCCAACAGGGGGTATACCTGTGGTATCAGTGTAAATGTACACCGCCAGAGGGGAGTGGTGGGCAGTAAAGGGGGCAGAAGGGGCATATCTTCTAACTTTTTAACCCTTTAAGGGCCGCTGACACAGGAGTGCATCATGCCCATTGGTCGCCATGATGCACCAATGAAGTGCTGGCCAGACTGCTAGCCAGCACTTCATTGGAGCATCATGCCGACCCTCTGGGGCTGTATCAACCCCATACGGTCGTCATGCTTCTTGAATGGAGCCCTGGGGAGTAACTCACCAGGGCTCCATTCAAGAATCATGACGACCATTGGACACGATGCATTAATGCATCAGCGGCCCTTAAAGAGTTAAGGGTTAAAGGGATGGACACAGCCTTCTAACACACTGAGTGCACAGCAGGGTAATGACCATGGTTAACTGGGTTAGTCCGTACTGACATGGGAGATGCTGCTGGTGGATCCTTAGTGGATCCTCAGATGGCTGCCAGGATCAGGTTTAAGTAGAGAGTATGGGGTAGGTGGGTGGTCAGTGGCCGAGTAACACAGGTTTGTTGTTAGTGGTGTGTTTCTGTGGAGGGGGAGGGTGAAAGGTGAAAGGTAAAGCTGACTTTGATAAGGAAAGAGGACAGACCTGGTTTGGCCACCGCATTTCAAATACACAATGTACAATATACAACGAATACAATATGCAAGATGCCATATTGAAAGAAGATGATAGAGTAAACTTGAAAAAAAAATCGATTCTGTGGTATTGCTGATAAAATTTATGCAGTTATTCAAGCTACTAATCATCAATGATGACAATGGTGAAAAAGACAAATCAAAGTGGAGTGGATTGTTTATAGACCATCCATGTACGGCATGGGTTGCTTTGAATGCCAAATTAGGGTGATTAACAATTTGGCGGTTGCATGATACCTCCAGGGTCTTGTTACTTTGTTATCATTAGGCACCAATACAATGGGAGTACACAAGTACACATGTACCCACCAGCACCACTTTGGTGAATCACACTGATGCCCAGGGAGGGTATCAGCCCTATAAGATTGTCATGATACATGGATGCAGAAGTGGCGAGTTACTTGTCCGAGCTGTATTTATGTAAAAATCATGAAAGACAAAGTGAATCATCCATTAAAACACTATGCAAATGTTAATAACCCTTTAAGGGCCGCCATCCTGCCCATTGGTCGTAATGAGACACCAATGAAGTGCTGGTGATCGAGTCTGCTGGCCAGCACTTCATTTGTGCATCGTGACAATGCTCTTGCACTGTATCAATCCCATAGGGTCGGCACGATGCATGGGTGTAGCCCCTGGCGAGTTACTCGCCAAGGCTGCATTCTTACATCAGGACGGCCAATGAGCATGATGGATTAATGCATCAGCGCCTCTTAAAGGGTTAGAACACTGCAAACCTTAAAGGGTTCTAAAAACGTGAAATAATCCATAACACAAAGGACATTACTGTGGACAGGAGGTAGCCAGGCGTGCACCCTGTCATCCTCAATATTTGTGGGATGAAGAATTAATTGAGCAAATGATGCCAAAAAGTGGAAGTTTTTAATCCATGTCCCGCCGTAGTCAGTGGTGTGGTTGGTTAAGGATGCTAGGAATGGAAGGTTGGAGGGGGGTAGGTAATAACACCCCCATCCCACTTATACACCTTATGTTAACCTAAAAACGTCCACATACATTAAGACGCCCACCCCACAAATTGGTCAATAATTCTAATTGATTTACTCAAGGATCAACATTGCCAAATCATTGATAGGGCCAAATAAAAGTTTGTTTCTGGTCACCCGACCGACCTCAGCTAAATAGGGCCGACCTCAGAATTTTTTGAATGTTTTTTTTTCAAATTTTTCCTTATATTTTAAAGATTTTTTGAAGATTTTTGAAGATGTTTTCAAAATTTTCGAATATTCTCTTCCAAAATCGTTATTTGACATGTAGGGACATATTTTCCTATGGTTTTCTAATATCCCATGTATGAAATGAACTTTTCTACCACCCACCAGTGAAAACCCAGCAAAGAATGACTATATGAGACATTGGACCAAAAAAAAATTAAAAAAAAAAAAGAATTCGACCTACATACCTCAACCTTTTTGACCATGTTACCGGAAACACAGCTTTTGTTTTTGCCTAAGCATTTAAATCAATATGGACTAACTTGTAATATGATTCAGGAGCAGACCCATTCTTATGGCTATTTTCTGGGGAGGACAACTTAAGTATTATGTGGATGTCTTTAGGCAAACCTACCCTAGTCCTACTTTCATACTGAGAGAGCGTTGAGTGTTCTAGCTAATTAATAGTGCTAATTACAAACCACTCCCCTTCCTGTCTGCACATCCTTGATCCCTTCTACTATGTAATCCCATTACCTACCCTCTACAATCCCTTTACAGTATGTTTAATGGCTGCACTTAATCCTTTAATGGCCGCTAATGAAGGAGTGCATCATGCATAATGGTCGTCATGATGCACCAATGAAGTGCTGGCAAGACTGCTCACCAGGTGTAAAAAACCTGGAGGGTCGGCATGATGCATGAATGGAGCCCTGGCGAGTTACTCACCAGGGCTGCATTTATACATCATGACGACCAATGAGCATGATGCATTGATGCACCAGCGGTCATTGAAGGGTTAAGAAGAAGTAAATATACAGAACGCAGTCTATACTAAAATTACAAATTGAAAGGACTCTTCTGTGCATTTAATCCTTCCCTTCCCATTTGTAACACACCCTCCTATCTACACCCACTACAGCAGTTACCACCCATCTAAGCTCTACATGCAGAAACAGGTACATTCACCACCTTTTACCTCCAGGCTATCTAGTCGTCACATGCTTCAAACGTCTAAGTCAAGTCTTTTTTTATTAAACCTTTAAGGACCGCAGTCTCGCCAGCACTTCATTGGTGCATCATGACGACCAATGGGCATGATGCATTAATGCATCAGCGGCCCTAAAAGTGTTAACTACAAACTCCCTCCCTCCTTGTCAAACTTTGAGAACTGTGTTGAGCTGTATAATGACTGTTGGCATGCGTGAGGAGTGGTAATTATAAAGGTGATATTTTTGCTTTTCATAAATAGATGGCTCTTCAATAGAGTGCAATTATCATCTGTCTGGATCTCATGCACCCTGTGTACACGTAATCGTGTGCTTAACCCATTAAAGGGCCGCTGATGCATTAATGCATCATGCCCATTGGTCGGCATGATGCTTTAATGAAGTGCTGGCGAGCAGTCTCGCCAGCACTTCATTGGTGCATCATGACGACCAATGGGCATGATGTACTCCTGCATCAGCGGCCTTTAAAGGGTTAACCTAAGGGGTGCATAGAGAATTAATGCATTTTGTCAATTGGTTATCATGATATTGCTAGAATGCAGCTCTGGTGAGTAACTCGCCAGGGTCGGCAGGAGGTCCCATCGCAGTGTTGGGGAGTTACTCACCAGCGCTGCATGTGTAGGCCCTATTGGTTCATTATAATGCCAAGGGGCACTATCAGCAACTATATATTCATTACTCCTTTAAGGGCTGCTGATGCAGGAGTGCATCATGCCCATATTGGTCGGCATGATGCACCAATGAAGTGCTGGTGAGTCTGTTCGCCAGCACTTCATTGGTGCATCACAAGCATTGGGAATGTGTGCATCAATCCCATTGGATCGGCATGGTGTATTAACGGGTTCATAGGAGACCAAGGGGAGACTTAAAACGCAGGGATGTAAAGAAGGGACACCTTGTCTTTACCATGGAGAATGTGCAGCATACCTTTACATATAAACCTACCTGTAGGTTACACTGTAAAAAAATGTCTTCGAAATAATGACGGAATCCTTGTCCCAAAGTTGCCAGAGATCCGTTGTTATTTTCAGAGATTCTTTGTACATTTTTCTACCAGCGTATGGCCACTTGGGGATTCTTTTAAAAACTACACCGGTTTTCTGCAATACAGTTACTGTCTAGATTTACAAGGATCCCTGCTAGATTCAACAGTTATTTATTACAGTGTAGGGAGTAGGGGGATGGTGATGGAATAGGGCTGGGGGGTCTATGTGGATGGTATACTACTTACCCATTATCAGTTATGTAATGATAAGCCAATGGCGGAATTGGTTTCAATCATTTTATATATTGGGTGGGGCGTGGGTTGATGACACAGAGGGCTCAAAATAAAGGCAGTCTCCTGAATTGTCCAATTATAAGGTTTGATGCTGGAGCTGAATATACAGAAGGTAGAATCAATGGAAGCACACTGATGAATATTGGACTATGGGTTTTTGGAATGCTCATTGGTATCGTGTCCTATGGACCTACATACAGGCCTTTATACTAGAATACATGTGGGACTATGTCCTTGGTGTAGTACTATGTAGGACTATGTGCTTGGTGTAGTACTATGTAGGACTATGTGCTTGGTGTAGTACTATGTGCTTGGTGTAGTACTATGTGGGACTATGTGCTTGGTGTAGTACCATGTGGGACTATGTGCTTGGTGTAGTACTATGTGCTTGGTGTAGTACTATGGGGGACTATGTGCTTGGTGTAGTACTATGTGCTTGGTGTAGTACTATGTAGGACTATGTGCTTGGTGTAGTACTATGGGGGACTATGTGCTTAGTGTAGTACTATGGGGACTATGTGCTTGGTGTAGTACTATGTGGGACTATGTGCTTGGTGTAGTACCATGTGGGACTATAAGCTTGGTGTAGTACCATGTGGGACTATGTGCTTGGTGTAGTACTATGTAGGACTATGTGCTTGGTGTAGTACTATGTAGGACTATGTGCTTGGTGTAGTACTATGGGGGACTATGTGCTTGGTGTAGTAATATGTGGGACTATGTGCTTGGTGTAGTACCATGTGGGACTATGTGCTTGGTGTAGTACCATGTGGGACTATGTGCTTGGTGTAGTACTATGTAGGACTATGTGCTTGGTGTAGTACTATGGGGGACTATGTGCTTGGTGTACGTACTATGTGGGACTATGTGCTTGGTGTAGTACTATGTGGGACTATGTGCTTGGTGTAGTAATATGGGGGACTATGTGCTTGGTGTAGTACTATGGGGGACTATGTGCTTGGTGTAGTACTATGTGGGACTATGTGCTTGGTGTAGTACCATGTGGGACTATAAGCTTGGTGTAGTACCATGTGGGACTATGTGCTTGGTGTAGTACTATGTGGGACTATGTGCTTGGTGTAGTAATATGGGGGACTATGTGCTTGGTGTAGTACCATGTGGGACTATGTGCTTGGTGTAGTACCATGTGGGACTATGTGCTTGGTGTAGTACTATGTGGGACTATGTGCTTGGTGTAGTACTTTGTGGGACTATGTGCTTGGTGTAGTACCATGTGGGACTATGTGCTTGGTGTAGTACCATGTGGGACTATGTGCTTGGTGTAGTACTATGTAGTACTATGTGCTTGGTGTAGTACTATGGGGGACTATGTGCTTGGTGTAGTAATATGTGGGACTATGTGCTTGGTGTAGTAATATGGGGGACTATGTGCTTAGTGTAGTACCATGTGGGACTATGTGCTTGGTGTAGTACTATGTAGGACTATGCGCTTGGTGTAGTACTATGTGGGACTATGTGCTTGGTGTAGTACTATGTGGGACTATGTGCTTGGTGTAGTACTATGTAGGACTATGTGCTTGGTGTAGTACTATGTGGGACTATGTGCTTGGTGTAGTACTATGTGGGACTATGTGCTTGGTGTAGTACTATGTGGGACTATGTGCTTGGTGTAGTAATATGGGGGACTATGTGCTTGGTGTAGTACCATGTGGGACTATGTGCTTGGTGTAGTACTATGTGGGACTATGTGCTTGGTGTAGTACTATGTAGGACTATGTGCTTGGTGTAGTACTATGTGGGACTATGTGCTTGGTGTAGTACTATGTGGGACTATGTGCTTGGTGTAGTACTATGTAGGACTATGTGCTTGGTGTAGTACTATGTGGGACTATGTGCTTGGTGTAGTAATATGGGGGACTATGTGCTTGGTGTAGTACCATGTGGGACTATGTGCTTGGTGTAGTACCATGTGGGACTATGTGCTTGGTGTAGTACCATGTGGGACTATGTGCTTGGTGAAGTACTATGTGGGACTATGTGCTTGGTGTAGTACTATGTAGGACTATGTGCTTGGTGAAGTACTATGTAGGACTATGTGCTTGGTGAAGTACTAGGTCCAGTCATTAATTAACCCCTGTGCACTACTCCCCCTGGACTGTGGTGGGTGGGTGAGAGAACACTGAATGGATGACTATGGGTGCTGGGTTCTTAACCCTTTAAGGTCCACTGATGCATTAATGCATCATACCCATTGGTCGTCATGATGCATCAATGAAGTGCTGGCGAGACTGCTCACCAGCACTTCATTGGAGCATCATGCCGACCCTCCGGGAATTTATGTATCGATCCCCTAGGGTCGGCATGATGCTCCAAAGAAGTGCTGGTGAGCAGTCTCGCCAGCATTTCATTGGTGCATCATGACGACCAATGGGCATGATGCATTAGTGGCCCTTAAAGGGAACACTGAATGGATGACTATGGGTGCTGGATCCTTACTCCAGGGTGTCATTAAAACTAGGCAAATAGATCAATGTGGCCCTGGAGGATTTCTAAAGCCAAATGGAAACTGTGTTTCAGGTACAAGGACCTGAAAGCCTAGGTACATTTACTTTAGTTTCTGTTGGTGACGATAAATACAAGATATTGCCTTAAATCTAGAGGCTATATAAAGTTTTAAAATTTCCAATTTTCCTTTGAAAGCAAGTTTGTTATATCTCATAACCGGTGTCCTCTTCTGCTGTAATATCCTTCAATTACCTGGACTATCTTTTATTGATTACTACGACTGTAAGCAAATATAATTTCTCCTAGATTTCCAAGATAGAACTGGGTGATCCTGAAACACCCATTTCTTGCCTCACCACATTGTAAAATATAACTGTTGAATCTACCAGGGATCCTCATAAAACTGAAAAGTTGACCACTGTAATTGTATTCCTGTGAACCAGTGTAGTTTATACAAGACGCCACAGGTGACAGTATGGTTGTGCAAGAAATCTGTGGGAAAATAATGACATATCTCTGGCAGCTTTAGGACAAGGATTGCGCCATTATTTTGATGACATTTTTGTTTTACAGCGTAGGAATTCCAGTGCAGAGGTATTAAGGTAGATAGGTGGTTGGTAGGGTGGGAGGCAGGGGGTTGGAGTCAAGATGGGTGAGATGAGACAGTGAGTCACCGCCCACCTTCACGTGTCTCATTATCATCCTGATGAGCAATGTCACGGCTGGTCATCTTCATCATCCACATTAACTCCCCACATCTACCACATTTACGACGTCCCCAACGTTTACAAAACCCCTTTCCTAGGCAAATGCTCACCCCAAAAACAACCCATGAGTACACGCCAAAGCTTATCTTTTCACTTTTTACGGTGTAGATACGTGGAAATATCAATTGATACTTCCTCATTTTTAAGACCATGTAAGTATAGCTTTAGCAATGAGATTTTATGTCTTATAATACTAGTAAGTGAATAGAGGCTGTCTGAGTTAGACAAAATCTGCACCAGTTGAACCACCTGAGCCTGAAGGCAGGGCAGGGGCAGCAAATACAGTAATGTCGTTCTAACCAAAGTTGGTAGCAGAAAATAGAGATGGAGGGTAGTATTCTGCCATAGCGTGCCCATAATAATCATGATTCCAAACTCCCACTAAGGGTCTTTAGTGTATTAAATGGGCACCCTCTCATGTCAACAGAAGATCACCCTCTACCCCACCCACTCACTCTGACAGTCCTATCTACCCCATCCACTCCCTCAGTCCTAAGAGCAATCTCCTCAGAATGCCACTCATTCACAGAGACTCACAAAAATGAGACGTGAGAGGGCTAAGAGGCATGGAGGGGTAAATTGTATAGATTTGGAGGTACACTTACTGTGACAAGAGTCAAAAGTCTTCCTATTGTCCCTCCCCAATTATGCCAAATAAATCTCTCTGTGAGCGTGGGTGGAAATGTCTGTGTGGCGAAAACGCCATACAAAATGAGGGAAAGGGAGAGGGAGATGGTGTGAGGGTCAGAGGAGCTCAGGAAAAGCTCCAGCGGAGACTTTGATTGCTGAGCGATAATATGGGAAGATGACAGTGACAGGAGGACAGGAGACCATGGGGAAGCGTCACGTGACTTCCGCTTGTAGTCGAGGGGTTCCCACAATGCCTCAGGTAATATGGCGGGTTGGGGTGAAGGGGGTGGGGTTGAGGGGGTGGGGTTGAGGGGGTGGGGTAGGAAGGTAGGGAGAAGTACATCCGTCCCCATCCCTCACGTAGGGCGACAGACAATTGGGCTAATTGGTTAGGCTAATTGGGTCATCTATGATTGGCATGTGGATCCTGGGTAGGTGGAGGAGGAGGTGGGAGAGAAGAAAGTGGTCTGGTGAGACTGTGTAGGCAAGCCACTTATAGCTTTTTTTAACACTAGACTCTTAGCATGTCTGTAATTTGATTTAATTGATCAAGTAGACATTAGCCATGAATGAATCATGCAGTTTACAGGTGATCATTAAGACATCAGGGTATTATGTGGTTAAAAGGCATCCTTATTGCCAATAATATCTACAAGATATTGCCCATTACGACTGGATCTGGAGAGGGGGGTGGGTGGTAGGTATTCAGATACTGTAGGATTTAGTCATGGATCTCCTGTTAAGGTTGGCCACCAGATTCCTTGGGCACTACATAATCTTACACTTAGCAGACAGGGCTTATCATGTAAGGACTGGGCTCCACAGTGCCCTAAGTCTGCTGAAATACTCAAACCGCCATTTTGGGAATTATTCCAAGCTGTGCATAATTCTTTTATTTATTTGTTTTTTTTTTTCATGGTAAGGGGTTTATAGTAAACAGAGTGGGGGAATGTGTAAACAGGGGGCAGACAAAGTGTTTACGCAGTCAGGCCATATGTATGCATGGTACATATGACATCTGCATTTGCACGACAAGGCACACATAGTTAGTTGCACAGTTGTGAAAAGCCAACTATGGCTACAGTTATAGATCTATATTTCAGTGTTTTTCAAATATAAATTTTCTATCCATGTTTTTTTTTCACGAATTTCCTGATAACACCTGCCACCGATACTGCCTATTATTTACCCGTATACTAGCCAGCGTTACAAGATATTGATTCAAACAAATAGTAAGCACTAAAACTTTTACTCAAAATATTGGTCCCTAGTAGGTTCCAACCACAAGGTAATATTTACATCTATAAGTGCCGGGTGCTTAAATGAGCCCATACGGTACAGAAACCTTCTATAATTATGGTGAAAATAAAACTTTGAGTTTAAACACTAGAAGATCTAGTATACAGGTATTTGACCACCAGGTATTTTAACTCACTATAAAGGCATCCATCCACTCCCCTAACCACGCACCTAGGTATGTGCCGAAACTTTCAAACCCAGATCCTCATATATATATGGAGTGTGCCTACAGTGACCGAGAGCCCATCCCCCCAACATGCTCCGCATCAGCGGCCCTGAAAGAGTTAAAATCCAAATACCCCCAGACCCAATATGATAAACCCCAACATGGGCTGATTCTCCTCCAGGGTATAGTCTGATGCAGTGATCATGTCTCCATGGGGCGCTCACCAAGAGGATCCCCACACCAAGACAGGTAAGCTCCTGGAGGTGATCCAGGTGGTCTTGGATCCCAGTGGTAGTAGAACCAGCAGCCCCAACCTCCTCCTGTAAGTACCAGGTGGGTACAGCCTCCTCCTAGGTATATGTATAAAGTGTAAAGATCCAAACCTCCAAGGCTGAATTAGGAGTACTGCCTCCACCCGCCAGGTAATATCCAACCTCCTCAGGTGTATACTCCTCCTCCTGCAGTCACACTATGACTGTGGTATGCTATAGCCCCTCTGTACCGGGCTGGGGTGGTGGGAATCCCGACATGCACCAGTCAGTCACACTCAGCATCTGTCCCATAATACATAGCGGCCTCAGAGCATCCAGGCCATTTGTGTGTCAGGAAGGAGTCCCCATGGGTGTACTTCAGGCCCAATTTATGGTGTGCCATTTGTCACTAAGTAGTGTGTGTGTGGAGTGACTGACTGTTGAGTCATATTTATGAACCAAGCTTTCATAGCAGAAGTTACATTTGTGTTTTCACATGCTTTTCCAATCTGTGCCAAAGTGCAGGCTTTCATGAATAAGGCCGCTCAAAAATGGTTTCTCATCACCAACCCCTGAAAAATATGATGAGGGCGATATTTTTTTCTGAACCCTGGGCATATCAGGCTGAAAAGTGCGTGGGGCGAGACCTAAAATTTTGATTTTAGTACTTAAGAGTTTATTGATTATAAACAGTTGTGAAAATACATTCCATCTTCAGTCCACTGCATTGCTGACATCGTTAGCTTTAATTTGATACCAAATATACCCACGTTTGTCTATATTACCATGATTTTTACCATAAAAAATATGTAGAAAATAACATAATATATTGCAGTGTGCCCTGCAGGGACATGAATTACATGTTTTCTTTTTTGACTGACTTCCCTATTTCACTCATGGCCTGTCCTGGCATAAGTCATCCCCCCCCTCCCTTCATATCCCCATACCAAATTGAGGAGATAAAGGCCAATGTCAAGAAGCCCATTCCAAATGACACATTCGCTGACATATTGAGCCCCATAATACCAAATGATGAGCTAGGCTGATGCTGCCAGTTGCCAACTGTGTGGCATATAAAGTGGATATCTCTCTGATATTTCAGTCCACATCTAAGTAAGGCACAAAGCTAGCAATCATCATATACATACTGTCTATGTCATAATGCTCTCAATATAGGTTGTTACCAATACAGTCCCAGTCATAATACTAATGAAATACAGAATCCACAAGTTTAGCTCACAGTGACTGGAAAGGGACTAGGGGGCCATCCATAAATGACGTCTCGGATTTTTAAAATCATTTGACCCCCCTCCATCATGCTTTTATCATAGATATGCATTGAGAGCTTACACCCCTCCCCTTTACAACCCTGCCGCATGATGTCATTTATGGACGGCCCCTAGTACCAGAGGGAACAAGTTGTGTATCTTCTTGAGCTAATCATATCAGCAAATACATGCATGAGAGGTAGTAATAGGGGTTATTGCTGTGGGACTATTTGGGGTACATTATCATATATGGATGTCGTTAACCCACATGTGTACTAGTGCCTGGTATAGACTCAGGGCTAATGAATACATCAAGCTTATTTCCTGCATCCAAATAGCATGTAGATTACACTGCACAACCCCTCAGTCAGGGTATTGTATTAAGTGGACTATACATCCCCTATAGATTATACACTAAGTTATGGGTTTAAGCATTGCCCAAAATAAATGCAATCTTTTTTCACATTACCGGTATTTCCCTTGCTAAGTTTTATCTATCTTATTCTGGAAACTGGAATATTTCCTTGTTCAATTCAATGTGAAGCAGTTCCACCTTATACTTCAAGAGACCTAGCTGCAGGACTCCTCTTTTTCTATTTTCTCCCCTCCCACCCAAGCTCTGGGCTGCATATGTAAAGCAATATTGAAACGTCTGTCATACAAGAAAACAAAAATCTATCTCTCCCCAAGTAGGCTGGCTACCATTTCAGCTGCCAATCCTGCACATGTACAAGACTGCAGACAGGCTTCTACAGCGTGGGTGCAAAAAGTATGTGCACTGTAAAAAATAACTGTTGAATCTACTAGTGATCCTCGTAAAACTGAACAGTGAAAGACTGTAATTACATTGCCGTGAAGTAGTGTGGTTTGTACAAGAAGCCCAAGGTGACAGTAGTGGCACAAGGAATCTCTGAAAATAACTAGTCATCTCTGGCAACTTTGGGTCAAGGATTTCACTGATATTTCGACAATTTTCTTACAGTGTGGAATACCATACCCAAGACCAACTCACATCAAGGTATGTCAAAGACTCTGCTGGAAGTTTCCTGCACCAGACTAGGTACTAGAACCCTTGTATGTGCTTGGAGATCATTAAGCGTCTGGAAGAGCCAACCAGTGCCAATGCACAGTTCTTGGCATTCTGTAGTGCCACCTTTTACTATTTCTTTATGTCTTATTTATCTATTTTATTTTTATATGTAACATTGATGAGAGTACAAGATGTGCCCATGCACAGCTACAGATACCACCGCCAATTTCTCAAATACAACTGTGATAATATTCATGATTAATGTACAATGAATGGACTTCAGGTTTGGTGATAGGACGCTTTTCGATCTATATTTCATGCTGGCGTGATCCATTTATTCTTTTTTATCATAATCTTTTAATACCTATTGATTCCGTGAAAGTTTCTTGGGTTTATGATACATATATTTTTTACCAGCATTGTCTTTTTGGGTATTGAGAATTGCATTTTACATCTGAAAGAATATACAAAGGTTTTACATCCACAATGTGGAGTGCTCCACAACCTCTCTCCTTTTTTCTCAGAATTTAAACAGTACACCCATATTGAAACCCACCTGAAGTATCAGATATGTGGACAAACTTAGAGGTCAGGGTCAACATGAACTTGTGACCCCCGCACATATATTACAATGCCATATACCTGTACCTGACTACACCTACTCGTGACCTAGCACGTACTAATCACCTTAAGGGGATTGTTCAGGTCTGATTCCCATATTAATACCAATATCATCCTAGGCCTATACAGGCATGTGAGTGGTGAAGATCATGGGGGGGGGGGGGGAGGGGGATAGGTTAAAGCAGATAGATTGGGGGAGGGGGCAGTGAAGGGGGTAAAATCAGTGTGAAAACATGGATTCTTTAAAGGTTATCAGGCCCTGTTGACTACAATATTCTATAGGTATACATTTACAGCCGTAGTCCTATCATTAATACAACCATGGAGGTATATATTGTCTATCTCTGGTACAACTAGCTTTGATCATTCATAAAGAACGCCCAATCTTATCTCTCACTGCAGCCAGTAACTTCTACATGTAGTTTATACACCACAACCAAATCCCTGAACATCTCTTGTGACAAATGTACACTACAAAGTGGTGATTAAGTGATTCATCCTCCAGTACAAGCCTTACATTTCTCTACTACTCCCTCACCTATGTTACACCTGTAAAGGCGGGCTTTCCTAGCCCATTTAAAAGGGTCTATATCTCCTCTTTCCTATCCCCTCGGATGTGTGTGGTGCACATATGCGCGGGCACTGACACATTCCTCTGTGAAATTGTGTAATGTAGTTCTCGCCATGAATATGACCATAACTGTCGGAATAGCGTTAAACATCTATTGCTCACTCACTCACACCTAAGAAGGTGTTTCATAGATCATGGATCCCATTGTTTAAATTCAGTGAATTTATAGAAACCTATTTGTCAAGGCCTTCACTTCACAGGTGACACATTTTAGATATACTCATATAAACCAAAGAGGGTACACATGAATGTCTCTCTGTATAAACTAAGCAGCGTACGTCACATGACGTTCTCACTGGTTATCTGGAAGTGACGTCACGTCTATCCCACCGGGTACCAGCTCAGGCCAGAATGGGACTATCTGGTATCACTATACACGCCGACAGACCGCGTCACCACCCTTAGTCATCGGCATGCACGGCGGAATGTAGTCCCCCTGGTACAAAGGCCCATTTTGTGCTGGTTTCTAAGTAGAAACAATAGACTCTATGTTGGTCTTTGTTTACTTATCTTTCATTCTGTCCTCAATGAGCTATATGCAATGCTTAAGTGTTTTAAAGTACATTTTAGATCTCGTGAGTAAGAGGCAAGTAGTAAAATGGTAACAGGGACCTGTATAATGATATATCATGACAAACAGTCCGCAGGCATGGGAACAATGATACAATCATACATGTGTTAAGTATAAAAAAATGCACACAATAAATTAACATGAATCAAATACTCATCAAGGCCATATCAAAATAGGGGACAACATAGGCCATATCAAACATTTATAGGCTACTTATGACCTATTGTCTATAAAAGCTACCATAATCATTAGCAATGACATCATGCCTAAAAATAAAATCAATGCTGTTACAGTAAAAATTGGTTATAACGAACATCTAATTTTAGTCCAATACCTTCGTTATAAGCCTAAGTCCTAACCAATTTGGATTTGTATAGAAAATTTAATGTAGTAATGCCACTGTCCTCAAAATGTGCTTGTTTTTATATTATGTAAGTAAGTTTGGATGTAAGCCTGTTTTGATAACCAAGTTTCACTGTATCAACTCGTAACAGTGCTACATCGGTACATTCTGAGACTCAAATCCTCCGTCTACGCTGAGCACTCTCTATTTAAGGGCTATAGTGAGCACCTGGGTGAACATCCACTACTTTGACTTTGACTTACTTTTTTCCCACCCAGTCTGCTTGTAGATAGCGTGCAGACAGTACCTACATAATACCATCCCTGACGTCCACCCCCACAGCCACTTCTTCTCCCACTAGCCCGTTAAGCACCACTGATGCAATAATGCATAGTCAATGCATCATGTCCATTGGTCGTCATGATGCACCAATGAAGTGCTGGCGAGCAGGCATGCCAGCACTTCATTGGAGCATCATGATGACCCTCTGGGACTGCATCAAGCCAGTAGGCTCGGCATGATTCTGCAATGAAGTGCCAGTCTCGCAAGCACTTCATTGGTGCATCATGATGACCAATCGGCATGATGCACTCCTGCATCAGCAGCCCTTAAAGGGCTACTAGCTAGACCCACTGGTATAGCTGCCAAACTAAATAGCACTAGATTGCCAAGTAGCGCGGTGTAAGGGCAAGGGGAGTGGGGCAGACTGCAGTATATATATATATATGGGGGGGGGAGTCCACTAATAGTTACTGATGGTGATGTTGTACCTATCAATGTGTATAAGATACCAAACATGTTTGTTATAATAATACATTCTATATTTTTCACCTTGAAAATTACCATTGTGACATATACTTTATCGATACTTCAAGATTTAGCAAACAAATAATTGTTGATAATATTGACATAGGCCAAATAAAAAAAAGGCTTGTTTCCAGTTACCCGACCGACCCGAGCAAAACAGGGCTGACCCTAGAATTTTTTTTATTTTTCGATTTTTGTGATTTTTTCAACAATTTTTCACGGATATAATCTTTGGGTGTACAGGGAATGGCTTTAAAAGACACATCTTTTGCATATATTTCACATTTCTTATCATTTCGTCCATGTTCTTACCTTGATATCAAAAACCAGATAGATTTTCCCCATACATTTCTATACAAAATAAAAAAAAATTAAACGACATACCGACCCTAGCTCTATGAGTCACCTAACTGGAAAGACATGAAATTTTTCTTTGGCCTTACTGGGGATAAATAATTGGGATATCACATTTTCTGGAAGCTCATTTTGAGTATTAAGATAAGGCATTACAATCCTGCTGCTAACAGATTATATTGGTGTAGATTGAGGGGATGTGGAAGTGTATATGTATGTAGTGATAAAAGTGTCACAAAACCCTTACCCCATGTGCTCAGTGTAACATAGGGGAGCAGGAAAAGCAATTTGGGACTGGAATCTGGCAATGTTTATCATCTAAGACCATTAAAACACTCTGGTATTTGGATTCATAGTAGAAAGGACCTCTGAGTGGGAGTAAAACAATACAGGACAACTAGACTTGCCATAGGCCTATCGTCCCCATTTATATCGGTTCAAGGACTCTGTTTCTCCGTTTTCATTGGAAAACTTCTTTCATTAAAATGTCTATAACAGCAGTAAAACCTGGAACTCCGAGCTGGAGCTAAATCGATAAAAAGAGAACCAAATTCCATGTATTGTAAATCAGTACAATAGTTCGGCCCTTTTTAATATGAGATTATATGGTGTGGTGGTGGACCAATCAGAACATACACTTTGTCATGTGATACAAGGGGTCCATGGTTAGGAGATTATGTTAAGGATTCAATTGAAAATTTAGAATCTAAGATCTATGATCAAGAGGCCCGTGTTAAGGATGCAATTGAGAGGATTCAATTTAGGATCTGTCATCTATGATCAAGATATTAGGGTTTCATATTTAAATTTGACGATCAATTCTGAGTTTAATATCAATTCTAAAAGCAGTTAAATTGCAGTGCGTTTCCCGGATTAGAAATTTATCCCATATTTTCGGCAAAGTAAACACAGCAAAGCTGTAATGCCGTGCATATTCATATCATGTTCTAAGAAGTATAGAATTGATTTGCAACATTTTTAATATGATAGTAGATCAAAGTTTTCAGAACAAATATTATTTTAATACGGAATCTAAAAGCCCTTCATATGTTGTGTGTTTTGCAATTTATTAATCTATAACATACTTTCAGGAAAGTAAACACAGCAATGCTGTAATGCCGTGCATATTCCTATGATGATCCAAGGAAAAAAGATCATTATATATGAACTCTATGGCCTTTGGAATGGACCTATACTTAAATATATGCTCTGATTGTGGTGCTTCCTCGCTCTCCATGTAAAATCCTGCCTCATTGCTATAGTATGGAGTAAACCTATGCCTGGATTAAAATATGCAAATAAGGAATGTGTGTGAGGGTTGGGAGTAGTGTGGTGGTGGTATTGGTGGTGGTGGTGTCACAATGGTCACTAACATCCATCTGATAACTTTTGAAGATCAAAATTGACCATATATGGCCTGGATCCCTGTGATTCCTTAAACCAAGATGGCCGACACACAAGGAAAACAAAAGAATTAGGTAGTGGAGGTGTCCCAATGGTCACTAACATCCATCTGATAACTTTTTAAGATCAAAATTGACCATATATGGCCTGGATCCCTGTGATTTCTGAAACCAAGATGGCCGACACACAAGGAAAACAAAAGAATTAGGTAGTTGAGGTGTCCCAATGGTCACTAACATCTATCTGATAACTTTTGAAGATCAAAATTGACCACATATGACCTGGATCCCTGTGTTTCCTAAAACCAAGATGGCCGACACACATGGAAAACAATAAAATTAGGTACTTGAGGTGTCCCAATGGTCACTAACATCCATCTGATAACTTTTGAAGATCGAAGTTGACCATATATGGCCTGGATCCCTGTGTTTCCTAAAACAAAGATGGCCGACATATATGGAGAACAATAAAATTAGCTAGTTGAGGACACACATGGAAAACAATAAAATTGGGTAGTTGAGGTGTCCAAATGGTCACTAACCATAACTTTTGAAGATCAAAATTGACCATATATGACCTGGATCCCTGTGTTTCCTAAAACAAAGATGGCCGACACACATGGAAAACAACAAAATTGGGTAGTTGAGGTCCCCCAATGGTCACTAACATCCATCTGATAACTTTTGAAGATCGAAGTTGACCATATACGGCACATGGCTATTGTATTATTGACCAATGGGAGGCATCCCTGGCATATACTGCGGAGTCGGGGGCTGAAGGTGTTAGTCATAGTGCCGTCGGGGTCTAATGGCGGCCCCCAGCTGATAATGGCTATGTGAGCTATATGGCCTGGATCCCTGTGTTTCCTAAAACAAAGATGGCCGACATATATGGAGAACAATAAAATTAGCTAGTTGAGGTGTCCCAATGGTCACTAACAGCCATCTGATAACTTTTGAAGATCAAAATTGACCACATATGACCTGGATCCCTGTGTTTCCGAAAACCAAGATGGCCGACACACATGGAAAACAATAAAATTAGGTACTTGAGGTGTCCCAATGGTCACTAACATCCATCTGATAACTTTTGAAGATCGAAGTTGACCATATATGGCCTGGATCCCTGTGTTTCCTGAAACAAAAATGGCCGACATATATGGAGAACAATAAAATTAGCTAGTTGAGGTGTCCCAATGGTCACTAACATCCATCTGATAACTTTTGAAGATTAAAATTGACAATATATGAGCTGGATCCCTGTGTTTCCTAAAACAAAGATGGCCGACACACATGGAAAACAATAAAATAGGCTAGTTGAGGTCTCCCAATGGTCACTAACATCCATCTGATAATTTTTGAAGATCAAAGTTGACCATATATGGCCTGGATCCCTGTGTTTTCTAAAACAAAGATGGCCGACACATATTGAAAAAAAAAAAGAATTAGGTAGTTGAGGTCTTTCAATGGTCACTAACATCCATCTCATAACTTTTGAAGATCAAAATTGACCATATATGACCTGGATCCCTGTGATTCCTGAAACCAAGATGGCCGACACACATGGAAAACAACAAAATTGGGTAGTTGAGGTCCCCCAATGGTCACTAACATCCATCTGATAACTTTTGAAGATTGAAGTTGACCATATATGGCCTGAATCCCTGTGTTTCCTAAAACAAAGATGGCCGACACACATGGAAAACAATAAAATAGGCTAGTTGAGGTCTCCCAATAGTCACTAACACCCATCTGATAATTTTTGAAGATCAAAATTGACCATGTATGGCCTGGATCCCTGTGTATCCTAAAACAAAGATGGCCGACACATATGGAAAACAATAGAATTAGGTAGTTGAGGTCTTTCAATGGTCACTAACATCCATCTGATAACTTTTGAAGATTAAAATTGACAATATATGAGCTGGATCCCTGTGTTTCCTAAAACAAGGGGTCCATGGTTAGGAGATTATGTTAAGGATTCAATTGAAAATTTAGAATCTAAGATCTATGATCAAGAGGCCCGTGTTAAGGATGCAATTGAGAGGATTCAATTTAGGATCTGTCATCTATGATCAAGATATTAGGGTTTCATATTTAAATTTGACGATCAATTCTGAGTTTAATATCAATTCTAAAAGCAGTTAAATTGCAGTGCGTTTCCCGGATTAGAAATTTATCCCATATTTTCGGTAAAGTAAACACAGCAAAGCTGTAATGCCGTGCATATTCATATCATGTTCTAAGAAGTATAGAATTGATTTACAACATTTTTAATATGATAGTAGATCAAAATTTTCAGAACAAATATTATTTTAATACGGAATCTAAAAGCCCTTCATATGTTGTGTGTTTTGCAATATATTAATCTATAACATACTTTCAGGAAAGTAAACACAGCAATGCTGTAATGCCGTGCATATTCCTATGATGATCCAAGGAAAAAAGATCATTATATATGAACTCTATGGCCTTTGGAATGGACCTATACTTAAATATATGCTCTGATTGTGGTGCTTCCTCGCTCTCCATGTAAAATCCTGCCCCATTGCTACAGTATGGAGTAAACCTATGCCTGGATTAAAATATGCAAATAAGGAATGTGTGTGAGGGTTGGGAGTAGTGTGGTGGTGGTATTAGTGGTGGTGGTGTCACAATGGTCACTAACATCCATCTGATAACTTTTGAAGATCAAAATTGACCATATATGGCCTGGATCCCTGTGATTCCTTAAACCAAAATGGCCGACACACAAGGAAAACAAAAGAATTAGGTAGTTGAGGTGTCCCAATGGTCACTAACATCCATCTGATAACTTTTGAAGATCAAAATTGACCATATATGGCCTGGATCCCTGTGATTCCTGAAACCAAGATGGCCGACACACAAGGAAAACAAAAGAATTAGGTAGTTGAGGTGTCCCAATGGTCACTAACATCTATCTGATAACTTTTGAAGATCAAAATTGACCACATATGACCTGGATCCCTGTGTTTCCTAAAACCAAGATGGCCGACACACATGGAAAACAATAAAATTGGGTAGTTGAGGTGTCCAAATGGTCACTAACCATAACTTTTGAAGATCAAAATTGACCATAAATGACCTGGATCCCTGTGTTTCCTAAAACAAAGATGGCCAACACACATGGAAAACAACAAAATTGGGTAGTTGAGGTCCCCCAATGGTCACTAACATCCATCTGATAACTTTTGAAGATCGAAGTTAACCATATACGGCACATGGCTATTGTATTATTGACCAATGGGAGGCATCCCTGGCATATACTGCGGAGTCGGGGGCTGAAGGTGTTAGTCATAGTGCCGTCGGGGTCTAATGGCGGCCCCCAGCCGATAATGGCTATGTGAGCTATATGGCCTGGATCCCTGTGTTTCCTAAAACAAAGATGGCCGACATATATGGAGAACAATAAAATTAGCTAGTTGAGGTGTCCCAATGGTCACTAACATCCATCTGATAACTTTTGAAGATCAAAATTGACCACATATGACCTGGATCCCTGTGTTTCCGAAAACCAAGATGGCCGACACACATGGAAAACAATAAAATTAGGTACTTGAGGTGTCCCAATGGTCACTAACATCCATCTGATAACTTTTGAAGATCGAAGTTGACCATATATGGCCTGGATCCCTGTGTTTCCTAAAACAAAAATGGCCGACATATATGGAGAACAATAAAACTAGCTAGTTGAGGTGTCCCAATGGTCACTAACATCCATCTGATAACTTTTGAAGATTAAAATTGACAATATATAAGCTGGATCCCTGTGTTTCCTAAAACAAAGATGGCCGACATATATGGAGAACAATAAAACTAGCTAGTTGAGGTGTCCCAATGGTCACTAACATCCATCTGATAACTTTTGAAGATTAAAATTGACAATATATGAGCTGGATCCCTGTGTTTCCTAAAACAAAGATGGCCGACACACATGGAAAACAATAAAATAGGCTAGTTGAGGTCTCCCATAACATATGGCCTGGAACCCTGTGTTTTCTAATCCAAAGATGGCCGACACATATTAAAAAAAAAAGAATTAGGTAGTTGAGGTCTTTCAATGGTCACTAACTTCCATCTCATAACTTTTGAAGATCGAAGTTGACCATATATGACCTGGATCCCTGTGTTTCCTAAAACAAAGATGGCCGACACACATGGAAAACAATAAAAATAGGCTAGTTTAGGTCTCCCAATGGTCACTAACATCCATCTGATAAATTTTGAAGATCAAAGTTGACCATATATGGCCTGGATCCCTGTGTTTTCTAAAACAAAGATGGCCGACACATTTTGAAAAAAGTAGAATTAGGTAGTTGAGGTCTTTCAATGGTCACTAACATCCATCTTATAACTTTTGAAGATCAAAATTGACCATATATGACCTGGATCCCTGTGTTTCCTAAAACAAAGATGGCCGACACACATGGAAAACAATAAAATAGGCTAGTTGAGGTCTCCCAATGGTCACTAACATCCATCAGATAACTTTTGAAGATCAAAATTGACCACATATCACCTGGATCCCTGTGTTTCCGAAAACCAAGATGGCCGACACACATGGAAAACAATAAAATTAGGTACTTGAGGTGTCCCAATGGTCACTAACATCCATCTGATAACTTTTGAAGATCGAAGTTGACCATATATGGCTTGGATCCCTGTGTTTCCTAAAACAAAGATGGCCGACATATATGGAGAACAATAAAATTAGCTAGTTGAGGTGTCCCAATGGTCACTAACATCCATCTGATAACTTTTGAAGATTAAAATTGACAATATATGAGCTGGATCCCTGTGTTTCCTAAAACAAAGATGGCCGACACACATGGAAAACAATAAAATAGGCTAGTTGAGGTCTCCCAATGGTCACTAACATCCATCTGATAATTTTTGAAAATCAAAGTTGACCATATATGGCCTGGATCCCTGTGTTTCCTAAAACAAAGATGGCCGACACACATGGAAAACAATAAAATAGGCTAGTTGAGGTCTCCCAATGGTCACTAACATCCATCTGATAACTTTTGAAGATCAAAATTGACCACATATGACCTGGATCCCTGTGTTTCCGAAAACCAAGATGGCCGACACACATGGAAAACAATAAAATTAGGTACTTGAGGTGTCCCAATGGTCACTAACATCCATCTGATAACTTTTGAAGATCGAAGTTGACCATATATGGCCTGGATCCCTGTGTTTCCTAAAACAAAGATGGCCGACATATATAGAGAACAATAAAATTAGCTAGTTAAGGTGTCCCAATGGTCACTAACATCCATCTGATAACTTTTGAAGATTAAAATTGACAATATATGAGCTGGATCCCTGTGTTTCCTAAAACAAAGATGGCCGACACACATGGAAAACAATAAAATAGGCTAGTTGAGGTCTCCCAATGGTCACTAACATCCATCTGATAATTTTTGAAAATCAAAGTTGACCATATATGGCCTGGATCCCTGTGTTTTCTAAAACAAAGATGGCCGACACATATTGAAAAAAATAGAATTAGGTAGTTGAGGTCTTTCAATGGTCACTAACATCCATCTCATAACTTTTGAAGATCAAAATTGACCATATATGAGCTGGATCCCTGTGTTTCCTAAAACAAAGATGGCCGACACACATGGAAAACAACAAAATTGGGTAGTTGAGGTCCCCCAATGGTCACTAACATCCATCTGATAACTTTTGAAGATCGAAATTGACCATATATGGCCTGGACCCCTGTGTTTCCTAAAACAAAGATGGCCGACATATATGGAGAACAATAAAATTAGCTAGTTGAGGTGTCCAAATGGTCACTAACATCCATCTGATAACTTTTGAAGATTAAAATTGACAATATATGAGCTGGATCCCTGTGTTTCCTAAAACAAAGATGGCCGACACACATGGAAAACAATAAAATAGCCTAGTTGAGGTCTCCCAATAGTCACTAACACCCATCTGATAATTTTTGAAGATCAAAATCGCCCATGTATGGCCTGGATCCCTGTGTATCCTAAAACAAAGATGGCCGACACATATGGAAAACAATAGAATTAGGTAGTTGAGGTCTTTCAATGGTCACTAATATCCATCTGATAACATTTGAAGATCAAAATTGACCACAAATGACCTGGATCCCTGTGTTTCCTAAAACCAAGATGGCTGACACACATGGCAAACAATAAAATTGGGTAGTTGAGGTGTCCCAATGGTCACTAACATCCATCTGATAACTTTTTAAGATCAAAATTGACCATATATGGCCTGGATCCCTGTGTTTCCTCAAACCAAGATGGCCGACACACATGGAAAACAGTCCCAAGACTCCAAATAATCCAATGCCACGCCACTTAAAACTCCTAAAAAAGTGCATCATACTTATGTGTACATGTATACATAAATATACATGTAGGTGGCCTTTAGTGGGTTAATAGTCAGTGGTGCTGAGAAATGCATCACCAGCAGAAGAGAACCACATGGTGCTGGGGGAGATGGTGCCAGGCAGGTATGGGGCCACCACAGGAGCACAGCCACCAGCACCATTCAGAGGTGGGTGGGGGGGGGGGGCTATATATACTATATACCATGGCTCTACCTGAGGTGTCCAGGGCTACCACCACTCTGTCCCCAGGGTCTACAATAACAGGTCCACCAACACCACCACTGCCACCACTTCTATGCTTGACTGATTTGCAGATTTTAATCCAGGTATAGGCATACTCAATACTGTACCTATGACAGGATTATACATGGAGAGCGAGGAAGCACCACTATGAGAGCTTGTATTTAAGAATTGGTCCCCTCCTATAGCCGTTCATTCCTAAGAATGAACGGCAACAAAGATGGCCGACACACATGGAAAACAATAAAATAGGCTAGTTTAGGTCTCCCAATGGTCACTAACATCCATCTGATAATTTTTGAAGATCAAAGTTGACCATATATGACCTGGATCCCTGTGTTTTCTAAAACAAAGATGGCCGACACATATTGAAAAAAATAGTTCAGGTCTTTCAATGGTCACTAACATCCATCTGATAACATTTGAAGATCAAAATTGACCACAAATGACCTGGATCCCTGTGTTTCCTAAAACCAAGATGGCTGACACACATGGCAAACAATAAAATTGGGTAGTTGAGGTGTCCCAATGGTCACTAACATCCATCTGATAACTTTTTAAGATGAAAATTGACCATATATGGCCTGGATCCCTGTGTTTCCGAAAACCAAGATGGCCGACACACATGGAAAACGGTCCCAAGACTCCAAATAATCCAATGCCATGCCACTTAAAACTCCTAAAAAAGCGCATCATACTTATGTGTACATGTATACATAAATATACATGTAGGTGGCCTTTAGTGGGTTAATAGTCAGTGGTGCTGAGAAATACACCACCAGCAGAAGAGAACCACATAGTGCTGGGGGAGGTGGTGGCAGGCAGGTATGGGGCCACCACAGGAGCACAGCCACCACCACTATTCAGAGGTGGGGGGGGGGGTATATATACTATATACCATGGCTCTGCCTGAGGTGTCCAGGGCTACCACCACTCTGTCCCCAGGGTCTACAATAACAGGTCCACCAACACCACCACTGCCACCACTTCTATGCTTGACTGATTTGCAGATTTTAATCCAGGTATAGGCATACTCAATACTGTACCTATGACAGGATTATACATGGAGAGCGAGGAAGCACCACTATGAGAGCTTGTATTTAAGAATGGGTCCCCTCCTATAGCCGTTCATTCCTAAGAATGAACGGCAACAAGAGGGCAAAGGTTAAGGATTTTAAAGATGTTTAAGGAAAGTACAGCGAAGCTGTAATGGAATCTTTCATTAGTGATTAATCAAAGTCAGCAGACAATAGTAAATATCAGCAAAGTACAAAATATATATAGAATTGATTATTTCAATGGATATTGAACCTAAAAAATTGGTCAAGTCCAAGCCATTTTTTTTTTCTTCCAAATATCAGGTTAGGGAAGGGGAGAAAAGGGAAAGCATGAGAAAAAGTTGGGGTGCTGGTGAGGGAGAGAAGGGAGGCAGAGTCAGTGTACGTTGTAGGGAGGGAGGGATAAAATAGGGGGCAGGGGTAGGAAGGATGCGGCTGTCAGTGGAGTGGTCACGGAGAACAAATTTGTTGTGGTTGATGTCCGGCTCAGGGTGGGGTGCTAGATCAGGCCGGGTGACAGTAAACCTGTCAGCCGGACAACTGGCCACTCGCCCCGACACCAATTAACCTGCCCCCGGGTTCCGGGTCCAGCCCCAGGGGTGGGCGGTCAGCGGGATGGGACATAAAGGACGGACTCTTTGCACTGGTTTGAATGGCTGATACAGTTAGGTACAGGTACCTACAGGGATGAGAGTCACTGAGCACAAAAATCCCTGATATGCTCAAACTCTTACATATAGGATTTGTATAGGAATGTATTGGTCCTTAGAACTTGAAAATCCCTGAAATCAGGGTAACCCCTGAAGACTTGCATCCCTGCTTACCTAGTGTCTCAATAGTTCCAATGGCAAGGTATGGTATGACACGTAACATGATACTTTAAAGATCTGTTCATCATTTCACAGGGGCCCCTTTTGCAGCTTTGATCAAGCCATAAAAATGTCATGTTCTAAAAAGATTCAAGCCAAAAAGTAAAAGCTAAAAATGACCCAAAACTAATTTTTGTCTCCCATTCACCCACTCTTCAATGCCCCTGTTGGTAGATGCACTGCTGCTTTCAGCCGTAAGAAACTTGTACACAAATACAATTTAACCCCTCTGCTTACACCAGCGACCACCTCCATGTCTATATTACAGAGAAGCGTGATGTGGCGCATGTTGACCACACTACTACACCGATACCATTGGCTGCAGATGACGGCTTAGGTCCAGCACCACAAAGGGCATCCACAAGACGGCATGACACTGCTGAAGGCAGCTGAATGAGCTCAGTGAAAGGACTGCTGCTGCTGGCACTATTTTAACCCTTTAAAGGCCGCTGATGCATTAATGCATCATGCCAGTTGGTCGTTATGATGCAGTAACTCTTCAAGGCTGCATTTAGGCATCTCACGGAGACCCTACGGGATCGATACACTCCCGGAGGGTCAGCATGATGCTCCAATGAAGTGCTGGCAAAGTGCTGGCGAGTGATCTAACCAGCACTTCATTGATGTATCGTGATCACCAATTGGCATGTTTTTGATTTTTGGTGATGCGCCAATGCAGTGTTGGCTTCAGTAGACTCCCGAGCATAACATTGTGCATCATGCCGACATGGTGCTTGAATGCATGCAGCCCTGGCGAGTAACTCAACAGAACTCAACATTCATACATCATGAGGAAAAAGCAATATGGCACCTTTGAAGGGTTTGAGCCGTATAAGGACACGAGGCTCCATCCACCAGAGTTGTCTGAGCAGTTCGGAGCAGTTCTGAGCAGTTGAGTGAGTGGCTGAAAGAGTAGCTCGGCCTTCTGAGCGGATGAGCCGCAGTGTCATCTTCTTGTGGCGGTCACAAAGCCGGCCTGGCCTATCGCCGTCACCCACCACCCCGCCACTCAATGCGCCACCCAGCGGCCACCTGTCAAACTGAATCAGCAAATGTCCCCTGCTTATAGCATAGGCCATCAACAGGGCTCGGGGAATGGATGGTAGACGGAGGGAATGGGGAACATGTTGGGGGAATTACGGAAGGAACGGAGTGGGGCAGAGAGAGAAAGAGGGGGATGGGAAGAAAAAAAGATTTAGAGTCACTAGGGTCTTCTAATTGAAGAGCATAAAATAAACGATTCAAAAACTGTTAAATTCAACTCGTCAGCCCTTGGCATAGACTTTTCATCTTGACGACATTAGATGGACTGGGCACATGACCCTACCTGGCGGCGCTAGAGTAATAGACCATGAATTTGTTGCCAACCTAGGCACACAAGTTGTCAAAATGAAGAGTCTGCGCTGCGGGCTGCGCCAGGTCTGACATGATAAATCTAACAAATTTTGTTTATTTCATGCTGCTCACTCTTAAGACCTCATTTGTTCAGAGGGGTGTGAGAGGGAAGGGAGTGTGGAGGGTAAATGTGTGAGAGGGAAGGGAGCGTGGAAGGTAAATGTGTGAGAGGGTGTGGAAGGTAAATGTGTGAGAGGGAAGGGAGTGTGGAAGGTAAATGTGTGAGAGGAAAGGGAGCGTGGAAGGTAAATGTGTGAGAGGGAAGGGAGTGTGGAAGGTAAATGTGTGAGAGGAAAGGGAGTGTGGAAGGTAAATGTGTGAGAGGGAAGGGAGCGTGGAAGGTAAATGTGTGAGAGGGGAGGGAGTGTGGAAGGTAAATGTGTGAGAGGGAAGGGAGTGTGGAAGGTAAATGTGTGAGAGGGGAGGGAGTGTGGAAGGTAAATGTGTGAGAGGGGAGGGAGTGTGGAAGGTAAATGTGTGAGAGGGAAGGGAGTGTGGAAGGTAAATGTGTGAGAGGGAAGGGAGTGTGGAAGGTAAATGTGTGAGAGGGAAGGGAGCGTGGAAGGTAAATGTGTGAGAGGGGAGGGAGTGTGGAAGGTAAATGTGTGAGAGGGAAGGGAGTGTGGAAGGTAAATGTGTGAGAGGGAAGGGAGTGTGGAAGGTAAATGTGTGAGAGGGAAGGGAGTGTGGAAGGTAAATGTGTGAGAGGGAAGGGAGTGTGGGAGGTAAATGTGTAAGAGGGAAGGGAGTGTGGAAGGTAAATGTGTGAGAGGGAAGGGAGTGTGGAAGGTAAATGTGTGAGAGGGAAGGGAGTGTGGAAGGTAAATGTGTGAGAGGGAAGGGAGTGTGGAAGGTAAATGTGTGAGAGGGGAGGGAGTGTGGAAGGTAAATGTGTGAGAGGGGAGGGAGTGTGGAAGGTAAATGTGTGAGAGGGAAGGGAGTGTGGAAGGTAAATGTGTGAGAGGGGAGGGAGTGTGGAAGGTAAATGTTTGAGAGGGAAGGGAGTGTGGAAGGTAAATGTGTGAGAGGGAAGGGAGTGTGGAAGGTAAATGTTTGAGAGGAAAGGGAGTGTGGAAGGTAAATGTGTGAGAGGGTAGGGAGTGTGGAAGGTAAATGTGTGAGAGGGAAGGGAGTGTGGAAGGTAAATGTGTGAGAGGAAAGGGAGCGTGGAAGGTAAATGTGTGAGAGGGAAGGGAGTGTGGAAGGTAAATGTTTGAGAGGGGAGGGAGCATGGAAGGTAAATGTTTGAGAGGGGAGGGAGTGTGGAAGGTAAATGTGTGAGAGGGAAGGGAGTGTGGAAGGTAAATGTGTGAGAGGAAAGGGAGCGTGGAAGGTAAATGTGTGAGAGGGAAGGGAGTGTGGAAGGTAAATGTGTGAGAGGGAAGGGAGTGTGGAAGGTAAATGTGTGAGAGGGGAGGGAGTGTGGAAGGTAAATGTGTGAGAGGGAAGGGAGTGTGGAAGGTAAATGTGTGAGAGGGGAGGGAGTGTGGGAGGTAAATGTGTGAGAGGGAAGGGAGTGTGGAAGGTAAATGTTTGAGAGGGAAGGGAGTGTGGAAGGTAAATGTGTGAGAGGGAAGGGAGTGTGGAAGGTAAATGTTTGAGAGGAAAGGGAGTGTGGAAGGTAAATGTGTGAGAGGGTAGGGAGCGTGGAAGGTAAATGTGTGAGAGGGAAGGGAGTGTGGAAGGTAAATGTGTGAGAGGAAAGGGAGCGTGGAAGGTAAATGTGTGAGAGGGAAGGGAGTGTGGAAGGTAAATGTTTGAGAGGGGAGGGAGCATGGAAGGTAAATGTTTGAGAGGGGAGGGAGTGTGGAAGGTAAATGTGTGAGAGGGAAGGGAGTGTGGAAGGTAAATGTGTGAGAGGAAAGGGAGCGTGGAAGGTAAATGTGTGAGAGGGAAGGGAGTGTGGAAGGTAAATGTGTGAGAGGGGAGGGAGTGTGGAAGGTAAATGTGTGAGAGGGGAGGGAGTGTGGAAGGTAAATGTGTGAGAGGGAAGGGAGTGTGGAAGGTAAATGTGTGAGAGGGGAGGGAGTGTGGGAGGTAAATGTGTGAGAGGGAAGGGAGTGTGGAAGGTAAATGTTTGAGAGGGAAGGGAGTGTGGAAGGTAAATGTGTGAGAGGGAAGGGAGTGTGGAAGGTAAATGTGTGAGAGGGAAGGGAGTGTGGAAGGTAAATGTTTGAGAGGGAAGGGAGTGTGGAAGGTAAATGTGTGAGAGGGTAGGGAGTGTGGAAGGTAAATGTGTGAGAGGGAAGGGAGTGTGGAAGGTAAATGTGTGAGAGGAAAGGGAGCGTGGAAGGTGAATGTGTGAGAGGAAAGGGAGCGTGAAAGGTAAATGTGTGAGAGGGAAGGGAGTGTGGAAGGTAAATGTTTGAGAGGGAAGGGAGTGTGGAAGGTAAATGTTTGAGAGGGGAGGGAGCATGGAAGGTAAATGTGTGAGAGGGAAGGGAGTGTGGAAGGTAAATGTGTGAGAGGGGAGGGAGTGTGGAAGGTAAATGTGTGAGAGGGGAGGGAGTGTGGAAGGTAAATGTGTGAGAGGGAAGGGAGTGTGGAAGGTAAATGTGTGAGAGGGAAGGGAGTGTGGAAGGTAAATGTGTGAGAGGGGAGGGAGTGTGGGAGGTAAATGTGTGAGAGGGGAGGGAGTGTGGAAGGTAAATGTGTGAGAGGGAGGGGAGTGTGGGAGGTAAATGTGTGAGAGGGGAGGGAGCGTGGAAGGTAAATGTGTGAGAGGGGAGGGAGCGTGGAAGGTAAATGTGTGAGAGGGAAGGGAGTGTGGAAGGTAAATGTGTGAGAGGGAAAGGAGTGTGGAAGGTAAATGTGTGAGAGGGAAGGGAGTGTGGAAGGTAAATGTGTGAGAGGGGAGGGAGCGTGGAAGGTAAATGTGTGAGAGGGGAGGGAGCGTGGAAGGTAAATGTGTGAGAGGGGAGGGAGTGTGGAAGGTAAATGTGTAAGAGGGGAGGGAGTGTGGAAGGTAAATGTGTGAGAGGGGAGGGAGTGTGGAAGGTAAATGTGTGAGAGGGAAGGGAGTGTGGAAGGTAAATGTTTGAGAGGGAAGGGAGTGTGGAAGGTAAATGTTTGAGAGGGAAGGGAGTGTGGAAGGTAAATGTGTGAGAGGAAAGGGAGCGTGGAAGGTAAATGTGTGAGAGGGGAGGGAGTGTGGAAGGTAAATGTGTGAGAGGGAAGGGAGTGTGAAAGGTAAATGTGTGAGAGGGAAGGGAGTGTGAAAGGTAAATGTTTGAGAGGGGAGGGAGCATGGAAGGTAAATGTTTGAGAGGGGAGGGAGTGTGGAAGGTAAATGTGTGAGAGGGAAGGGAGTGTGGAAGGTAAATGTGTGAGAGGGGAGGGAGTGTGGAAGGTAAATGTGTGAGAGGGGAGGGAGTGTGGAAGGTAAATGTGTGAGAGGGAAGGGAGTGTGGGAGGTAAATGTGTGAGAGGGGAGGGAGTGTGGGAGGTAAATGTGTGAGAGGGGAGGGAGTGTGGAAGGTAAATGTGTGAGAGGGAAGGGAGTGTGGGAGGTAAATGTGTGAGAGGGAGGGGAGTGTGGGAGGTAAATGTGTGAGAGGGGAGGGAGCGTGGAAGGTAAATGTGTGAGAGGGAAGGGAGCGTGGAAGGTAAATGTGTGAGAGGGAAAGGAGTGTGGAAGGTAAATGTGTGAGAGGGGAGGGAGTGTGGGAGGTAAATGTGTGAGAGGGGAGGGAGTGTGGAAGGTAAATGTGTGAGAGGGAAGGGAGTGTGGGAGGTAAATGTGTGAGAGGGAGGGGAGTGTGGGAGGTAAATGTGTGAGAGGGGAGGGAGCGTGGAAGGTAAATGTGTGAGAGGGAAGGGAGCGTGGAAGGTAAATGTGTGAGAGGGAAAGGAGTGTGGAAGGTAAATGTGTGAGAGGGAAGGGAGTGTGGGAGGTAAATGTGTGAGAGGGGAGGGAGCGTGGAAGGTAAATGTGTGAGAGGGAAGGGAGTGTGGAAGGTAAATGTGTGAGAGGGGAGGGAGCGTGGAAGGTAAATGTGTGAGAGGGGAGGGAGTGTGGAAGGTAAATGTGTGAGAGGGGAGGGAGTGTGGGAGGTAAATGTGTGAGAGGGGAGGGAGTGTGGAAGGTAAATGTGTGAGAGGGAAGGGAGTGTGGGAGGTAAATGTGTGAGAGGGAGGGGAGTGTGGGAGGTAAATGTGTGAGAGGGGAGGGAGCGTGGAAGGTAAATGTGTGAGAGGGAAGGGAGTGTGGAAGGTAAATGTGTGAGAGGGAAGGGAGTGTGGGAGGTAAATGTGTGAGAGGGGAGGGAGTGTGGGAGGTAAATGTGTGAGAGGGGAGGGAGTGTGGAAGGTAAATGTGTGAGAGGGGAGGGAGTGTGGGAGGTAAATGTGTGAGAGGGGAGGGAGTGTGGAAGGTAAATGGGATATTGTCTTAGAAGGGCTACAGGTACATGTTAGATGGGTAGATGGGTCAATGGTGGGGGAGGACAGGGGTCTTCTAATGTCTTCCCCAGTGTAAAGCTGGGTATGGGTCAATGGTGGGGGAGGACAGGGGTCTTCTAATGTCTTCCCCAGTGTAAAGCTGGGTATGGGTCAATGGTGGGGGAGGACAGGGGTCTTCTAATGTCTTCCCCAGTGTAAAGCTGGGTATGGGTCAATGGTGGGGGAGGACAGGGGTCTTCTAATGTCTTCCCCAGTGTAAAGCTGGGTATGGGTCAATGGTGGGGGAGGACAGGGGTCTTCTAATGTCTTCCCCAGTGTAAAGCTGGATTAGCAGTTCTTTGACACTTGTGACCCCTTTATGAACACGTGACACTCCATCTTGTCTTTAGATAACGCACTGTACAACCGTGGACATTGTAAACCATCAATTACAATGTAGCTACAACTTTCCCAGACATAACTAGGTAAATTTACATATATGCCGTAGATATAAACGACACAAAATTCATCTGTAGAAGTTCAACCCAAAAAAAGAAAGAAAAAGAAAAGGAAACCAAATGAATAAAATATTTGCCCTGGACTATTGTCTCTATCTGCAACCACTCTCCCCTCCGTCCCTGCCACTTTCTTAGTTGGGGATATTCCACTCTTCCATCCATTGTCTTCACCCCCGAGTCTGGTGGATCCCTTAATCCCCAGGGATCCAGCCACAGCTGGCGGCACTCTGGGTAAGGATCCAACCCTTGATCTCTCAACCTACAAAACCCCACTCTCCTTCTGTCCCAACAAATAAAACCTAACCCTTTAATGGCCGCTGATGCATTAATGCTTCATGCCCACTGGTCAGCATGATGCATGAATGCAGCCCTGGCGAGTAACTCATCATGCTGACCCTACGGGGTTAATACACGAGCCCCCGGAGGGTTGTCATGATGCTCCAATGAAGTGCTGGCGAGCAGTCTTGCCAACACTTCATTGGTGCATCATGACGACCCTTGGACATGATGCATTAATGCATCAGTGGACCCTAAAGTGTTTGACCCCAAATGTGGAAACAACATCCTTTAAGTAGGCGCATTATCACGTTTTGAGCTGTCCTTTTCTATTGATTTCACTTGATGTCAGGTTATTATTGGATTGATTCACGCAGAGTAAACAAGGGTTTTTCCTTAATTGACATGTGACATGGGGAAATGGGCAGTTGTCAGGTTGAATAAATGACATTTGTTCAGGGTTTGTAGGGTTTCTTGTAGTGGCACAATGCTATGAAATACGTAACACCTAAATTATTTGTATGTTGGAAGCAGTGGAATGCATAAACTCCATAAGTTTAACCTAGGGGCTCCATATCTCACCCCCCCCCCCCCCGAGTGAGATGATCCTCCTCTGTATCTCACGTCCAGTAATATGGTCTTAGAACCTGTAAATACTCATCTTTTCTGTCATTTTAAATTATTTTTGAACATTTCCGACTCAGATAACATGAAATAAATACAAAGGTTAACTCATAGGAGGTCTGGCTGAGGGTTATATTACTTATCTTACTCGGCTTTGCCTCGTGGGATAACCCTCAGGCAGACCTACTATTCGTGAACCTTTGTCCATATATTTGATTGAATTTAATCTATGAAAGGAGGTGAAAGCTGTAGTGACTTTACACAGTGCCAGCAGGCACAAATCAGTAGTATAGGTGACACATCCCCTACTCCCACCCCTCCCCCCACCACGCCATGTCACCTACAAACCCTGAGCACTTCTCCAGTATTGATCCTCCAGATTCTACCCTGGAGGAGCTTGTACCTCCCTCTTCACCCACCCCACCCCTTAATCATTTAAGGGCCGCTGATGTATTGATGCATCATGATGGTAATCATGATGCAGCAATGAAGTACTGGTGAGGCTGCTCGCCAGCACTTCATTGCTGCATCATGACGACCAATGGGCATGATGCACTCATGCATCAGAAGCCTTTAAAGGGTTAAGTCCCCACCCCCAGCACCACGCCCATTGCCTCTATCCATTTTCCACTGACTGACTTTCAATCAAAGCACAAAAAGGCCCAGGCGACACAGGAGCCAGAATCAATCCCAAAACGTTGTAAATAATGTACACCTCCTTCTTTCTGCTGCTATGCTACTGTTGGCTCAGGGAGGAGCAGGAGGAGGCAAAAACATCAGGAGACACATGGCAGACACCACTATACCACCAGTAGCACCAGCCCCAGGAGTGAAGGGTTTTCACCTGGAGGTGCAAACCGGCCCTGTTCTACTCTAGCCCTTTAAAAGGGCCGCTGGCCCATTAATACACCATGCCCGTTGGTCATGAATGTAGTAGCCCTGACGAGTACTTTACCAGGGCAACATTCAAGCATCATGCCGACCCTACAGGATCGAAACACTCCCGGAGGGTCGGCATGATGCTCCAATGAAGTGCTGGCAAGCAGTCTCACCAGCACTTCGTTGGAGCATCATGTCGACCCTCCTCGGGAGTATATGTATCCACCCTGTAGGGTCGGCATGATGCTCCAATGAAGTGCTGGGGAGCAGTCTTGCCAGCACTTCATTGGTGCATCATGACGACCATTGGGCATGGTGTGCTCCTGCATCAGCGCCCCTTAAAGAGCGGAGCTGCTGCTGAGTGCCTCGTGGGTTAATTGTGTTTGTGGGGAGCAGCTCATGCCAATGTGGGTCATGGGGTGTGTTCAGGCGAGTATGTGTGTATGTGTGTGGGTGGTTGGGAGGGGGGGGGGCTGGTGGTAGGTGAGGTGTCCTGGTTAATGTCAGGTGTAAATCAGACTTAGCACACACCTGACTGGTTCCCACGAGACCTGTTGTTGCCCACTACAGGATGCTACCACACCATAACACTTTAAAGGTCACCAAATCATGAATGCATCATGCCACTGGTTGTCAGGATACTTTCCTGTAGCTCTGGTGAGTCACTCACCAGGGCTAGCATCTCATGCCTACCCTGCATGGTTGATGTACTCTCGGAGGGACGGCATGATGTTCAAATGAAGTGCTGGCAAGCAGTCTTGCCAGCACTTCATTGGTGCATCATGACGACCAATGGGCATGTTGCACTCCTGCATCTAAAGGCCCTTAAAGGATTATTAAAGGGGCAGGTCTCCAGTGTATTCCTCTTTGTTAAATATTGCACGGCGAAAGTCCCAGTGTGTTCAGGACAGCTATTGACATGAACATTAATCAGCATACCCTTAAAGTACTACGACATGGCCAGAGAAATCCCATACCAATTATCACATTTTATCATTATCATTTTTAGACCTGGCGCATTGAGTTGTAAACCATCTAAGGGCAACTGATACAGGAATGCATAATGTCCATTGGTCGTCATGCTACATGAATGTAGCCCTGGTGAGTAACTCACGTGCAGACTCACCAACACTTCATTGGTGCACCCCAGTATGCTTCTGAGTAACTATACCTGATCTTCGTATCTGGCCGTCTGTATACTCACCTGTAGAAAACAAGGGAACATGATTTAGTACATATGGCAGAAGTAACAATGCTATTTCCTGGCTTAAAAAATTAAAGATTGAAAAACAAAATCCCACATACCTACCCTAGACTCTCAGATCCTGTACCTTCAAACACATGATTTTCTTTTATGTAGTTCAGTTCTAGGACTAACCCCGAACGGAACCTTAAAAATAAGCAGGGAACCAAGGATGGGCAGGTTGTCAATACGACAATTGCCTTAAACGACAACATTTTAGTTGCTTTACTGAATTGGGTCTCCAGTTTTGCAAGGATCCCTAGAATCAACAGTTATTTTTTACCGTCTCCACATCCACATAGCTCCTAAAATCATCCTGTATTCAACTCCATGGGTACCTTTTGAGGGGTTGAGCACCATAATACCAACCATCCCCATCCATCAAGTACCGAACATGTACAAGTAGATCCCCGCTGCAGGTCAAACCTCTGGTCTCACATCTGAGGGTTTTGCTGAACTTTAGGCCAACCAAATGTGTTTAAAATGTTATATATGGGTTGACTATGACTGATTCATCAGTGAGAACAAATACTCAAATTTTCTACAGTGATATGATGAATTACTCTCCCTTTAAAAAAAAAAAAATGAATGAGCAAATAACCAAGGGTCCTTCTTAACAATAGAAGGGAAATGCCTTATGGCCTAAGCTTGAAACTCCATTTGCTCTTTTGGCCTTACCTTGGTATGGGTGCTCAGACACGTGCATGTTTCCAATCGTGACCAGGTCACACAGTCAGTGTGTAAGTGTAGAATAGTAATTAGGTGTAGGTTAACCTGGGAAGGCCCTGGGTGCATTCACGCCTGTAACAGCACGCATGCGTGTAGGGTAATGTAAATAGTCATGCGTGCTTAGGGCGTTAATGACCTGCCACGAGGCCTGTAGCTGCTCCAGGGCTTGTTGCTCCCCGGGGTTGTTCCTGCTCCAGGGCTTGTTTGTTGGTGAACACATGACAAAGAATTTAGGTAGGTACACCTGTTCAATTGTTACACTTATTTGGCAGCAAGAATCCACAATTGACATCATCAATATTGGGCTTTTTTTGTAACCCTGAACACAGTTTTTCTTTTTCCTCATATATAAATGGATATAGCCTAAGTAAACATTGTCAGAAAATGGGCCATTCAGGAGCTCATTATCATGCTATCACAAGTGCCTCAAGTCAAGGAGATGATTTAGCAAATCTAACTATTTTTGTGCTGATATCATGCAGGGTTAGAAATGCTATGGTTTATTCCAGATAGTCTACTACATGAACTAGAAAACAGCTATTATCATGAGCAGCTCACAGAGCAGCTCTTCCTATCTGTAAGCCCCCTGCATGGCTTCACTCAGCACAGGTCTCCTAGGGAGCTGGTTAGGGGTGGGAGCTGGTGGTAGAGATGTCACTAACAAGGGCTTCCACCTGTCAGCCTACTAAGTAGATGGTGTAAGGGTAGAGACCGTGGATAGACTTGGGTAGATGGAGGCATCATGTGGGTGCCCTGGGGGCACTTCAATAATCTTTTTTTCATTACACTTAAATGGCTTAGAATATCATAAATTACATTGTTGGGGGGAACTTGGAGTTTTCTTCGTGCTATTTCCATCAAACTGGGACAATTCTGATAAAAATTTCTTAATTCCCTGTGTAAACCAAGGTATTTTGGCTGAAAGTTAAGCCCTTGCTAGGGACCTTTTCCTGAAAAGGTAGACCCTTGCTAGGGACATTAAATTCTTGGTCCAAAACCGAACCCTTGGTAGGGAAATTTTGCCGAAAAGGTACCCTTGCCAGCGACACACATAGTTATGTGTATATGCCCAACATATGAAGTGCCACCCCCAAGGTGTGAGAACATGGTGTAGGGTTACTTTCTAGTACCTGTCAGTTGAGCAACATAGGTGTATTTATATATCCTAAAGAGCAGCTCGGTGCCAGGCCTTGAGCTTACCAAAGTGCCTAGATATATGCCTGATATACTTGATCGCTGCAGGTATTTATGGAGGGTTGGTGTAGGGGTGATGAAAGCTATGGAGGTATAGACACATCTGGTGCCATGTATGTTATTCCCTAACTAGCTTCATTACTCAAACATATGTCAGACGCAGTGCTCCTGTGGTTGAACCTATATCATACATGAAATAGGAGCACATGCAGCTGATAATCTAGAGGCTCCTATCACCTTCCTTTAATAAAACACCTATTGGTCCTTATGGCTAATAGATACTCCAAATGGATTCCTAACGTGCCAAGACTGAGTAGACACAGACTTAATCAGCTGTTGATCTGTTGATGTATGAATGAAACCATCCATCAATATCAGGAGTACACCCACTAAACACCCAGGAAACATTAAGACCTCACCACTACCATAAATCACACAGTTAACAACTTAACTAGCCCAATAGCTTATCTACTTGACTGGCTGATTAAGTTACATGTCCGACATGACACCAGGTGACACGGGGCTGTTCTGAGTTACTCATGCCGCTTCATGTCCATGAGCTGCTCACCTCACACAGAGCTGCTCTCTCTAACTGAGCTACCCCTTATCATTTACAGCCTGAAACCCTGTTCTGCTTCCCATACTGAGCTGCCCTTATCAGCCTCAGCCGCTTCCCTCAACTCCCCTCACCATGAGCTGCTCCTCTCACCATGAGCTGCTCCCCCCCACCCTCAGCTGCACCTCTCAACCTGAGCTGCTCCCCTCAACCTCTGAGCTGGTACAGCCTGAAACCCTGTTCTGCTTCCCATACTGAGCTGCCCTTATCAGCCTCAGCGGCTACCCTCAACATCAGCTGCTCCCCTCACCCTCAGCTACTCCCCTCACCCTCAGCTGCTCCTCTGACCATGAGCTGCTCCCTCACCCACAGCTTCTCCCCTCACCCTCAAGTACTCCCCCTCACCATGAGCTGCTCCCCTCACCCACAGGTTCTCCCCTCACCCTCAAGTACTCCCCTCACCATGAGCTGCTCCTCTCACCATGAGAGGAGCAGCCTTGTTTGCATATTCAATTCACACTGAATGATAAAATGAATATAATATATAGATTGGATACTTTAGAGATCAATCTAAAAGAAGCATCACTTCTACATATTGAGGTTCTCACACAGAGCTGCTCTCCCTAACTGACCTACCCCTTATCATTTACAGCCTGAAACCCTGTTCTGCTTCCCATACTGAGCTGCCCTTATCAGCCTCAGCCGCTTCCCTCAACATGAGCTGCCCCCTCACCCTCAGCTGCTCCCCTCACCCTCAAGTACTCCCCTCACCATGAGCTGCTCCTCTCACCATGAGCTGCTCCCCCCACCCTCAGCTACACCTCTCAACCTGAGCTGCTCCCCTCAACCTCTTCCTGCTGAGCTGGTCCAGGGCTCACCTTGAGCTGCTCAGAACAATCTCTACACCTGTCACCAACATGCGTTCCCACTTAGCAAGATAAAACTAACACGCACTACACATGCTGCCCCAGCCTCTGACTCCCTCCCCTATGGCCTCCCCTCTGTATTAGTTTACCCCCAAATCACATGCTTATTTAAACCTGCCAAGTCTGGACAGGGTCTGAGTAGCTCATGAGCTGCTTAAGTAGTCTCCAAACACAGGTTTAGAGCTTTGGGTACCTCTAGAAGTAGGAAAGTGTATCAAGTATTTGGATACTTTTATCACTAATAAAGACGTGATGTTTCTGAAGTAAGAAGTGACATTTAAAAGGTGTTCTTTATCCAAATCTACATCAGGACAAAGCAAGTCGGCAATTTGGAAAAACGCTGTAAAATTGTCTCTTTTTCTTCTTCTATTTTTCTTCTCTGTTTTTACTTTGTTTTATTTTATTTGTTGCTGTGAACCTAGAAGTGGAAGTTTTTGCCATCTAGCAATCTTTTTATGTATCCAGCTAAAGCGTGGTCTCCAAGACACTTTCAGTCCTAGCTGTTTCACCCCTGGGTTCCACCAACGGGTATCTGAACACAGTATAGCATGTGGAGACGAGAGTAGAATGCAGACTCATATTAAAGGACCCAGACAAGGTAATCTGGGACCACTTTGCATTTCAGATCTACTTTATTTATATCCACCTCCCGTCGCCTCACCAATCTTCATCTGGAGGCCCCTCCAAGCCATTAGAAATTTCCTTCTCCAACAGCAGGCTTCCTCGTCCCCTCCCTATTGCATTTTTAAGTGGTAGGGCGCGCTGTGTTTGCTTCCCCTACTGCATAAGACATAAAAGGCGGCATTGCCTACTGCAGGGGCCACTGAGGCGGAAGGAGCCATTGCTGCACCTGACAGCCTTGTCACTACCAGCCCAGTAGGATATAAAGGGGGCTCTAGATGGTGGGGGGCTCACATATTATATGTCGATTTTAAGAAATGCTTATGCCACATGTAAATTGAATACCCATGTCTCTAAGAGTCTCTATTCCCATGTCGATTTTGATAAACTCCCTATGTCATGTCACTTGTTTTTCTTCTCATGTCACAAATGGCCATGTCACATGAAGATTTTAAGAAATGGCCATGTCAGCATGTCTAATTTAGTGGTCCAGTGCCATTAAAGGAAAAAAATGTGTTGGTGCGACAGGCACCCAACCCTTGTACAGTAATATAGGATTCAGTGTTCAGAAATACTCATACCTCTGTGTTGGCATTAGTGGAGAATATGAAATAGTTTATTCGGAGGCACATGGGCTTTTGCTGCCAGGGCAAAAATCCTCTCAATTGTCCTTCATATGCTCAGACCACCTGGCATATATATATATATATATATATATATATATATATATATATATATATATATATATATATATATATATATATTGATTCAGTTGAATTACTACCATTTTCCTCCTGACTGCTAGGTCCTGCATCAGTTAAACACAGGCTACTGGGGATATGGTGGCAGCCAGCAGCAGTGAAGGGACAAAAATAATCATTATCTGGATTGGAAACATTTTGCCTGTCTGATCAATATGCAGGTAGCTCCTCCAATATCAGCCATGGATTCGTTAATTGGAGAGACATGGGGTGTTTGGGTTGGAGGCTTTCTTTGAGGCGCTCTGTTCAAAGCGCTTTAACCCTTTGTGCGCTGCATAGGGCAATAATGCATTGTACCTTTCAATCTCACTTACACATCATGCCTATATGGTTGACCCGATAGCCTCAAAGGCGTGGCATGATGCCCCTATAATGGAGAGCTGGTAAGCAGACCTACCAGCACAAAATTGGTGCATCATACCGACCAAGGAGCAACAAATATGGAGGCTTCTTGTGGCATTAAAAATCCTTTAAAGGCCGCTGATGCATTAATGCATAATGTCCATTGGTCGTCATGATGCCCGAACGCAGCCCATTAATGCATAATGCCGACCCTCCCGGAGGGTCGGCATGATGCTCAAATGAAGTACTCGGCAGCAACCTCGCCAGCAATTCATTTGTGCATCATGACGACCAATTGGCATGATGCACCAATGCATCAGCGGCCCCTAAAGGGTTAATTCAGCTGGTGGTACTGAGAGATCTGTGTGATCTGAGAGGACAATAGCTGCACTGAATGACAGTATTGAAAAGCCTACTTAGGGATTCTCACTGTGATCATTCTATCGTGTAGACTACATGAAATATTCATACCTGAAACATGGACTTTCAATTATTGATAATAAAAAAAAGGGTACAACACTATAGCCTTGTTTGCATATTCAATTCACACTGAATGACAAAATGAATATAATATATAGATTGGATGCTTTAGAGATCAACCTAAAAGAAGCATCAATTCTACATATTGAGGTTCTTAGGTAAAAAATTGGCAAATTTGCCATGCAGCTTCTCGCTTTGATGCAAATTTCAGAAATCACAAATTCTGACTCCCCTCCCCCTTCACTTTCAAATTTCAGCAATCAAAACTCTGGCTTCTCCCTTCACTTTCGAGTTTCAACAATCCTCAATTTTTGTTTATACATTTGCTATTCATGGGATTTCCACCCTTCCCTTTGCTCTAACCTCACGTGTCATACCCTACCAGTGCCACAAAGCATTGTGGAGGAAAACACAAAGCTCTGAGGTCATCAGCTTTGACCACATACACACAGACAGCGCCCCCTATAGTGAAGTCAGCACACCACTGATGTAGTCACGGCCAGCACGGACAAATCATGGTATTTTGACAGTGCATAAGTCTGTCGCCATGACAACAGCGAACAGGAGGGGTTATGGAGCTTGGTAGAAAATAGGCCCCATACAGAAATGGGGGGGGGGGGGGGGTGCTGCAAGAGGCACTAAGGCAAAAAGATGTATGTATTGGCACTGTCAGGCAATCCATCAAAGGGCGTGGTGGTGGATAAACGCTCTGTGGTTTTATATTGGATTTTATCTTTATCTTCTTATAATATGGAATTTTTATTTCTTTATTTTGTGGTACTACCACCGCTCAGTCTGTGCCCTATGGGCCTTGGTAGACATGACATTTCATGTCTTTTATCCTGTGTATATGACTAGTTTGTGTTGTGGTGAATGTCAGTGGTAGGGAATGGGGAACTTGATGATGTCATTAGGATCATGATATATACCACTTTGGTACCAATACTAGAACCTGGCATGGGAGGTTGACAGTAGCACCATAGTGGTAAGATGCTTCTGTATGACGGCCTACATGCAGTGTAAAAATAACTGTTGACTCTACCAGGGATCCTCATAAAACTGAACAGCAGACAACCGTCATTGAAAAGCATTTAACAAGTATAGTTTTTACAAGAAGCCCCAGGTGGCAGTACAATGATCAGTGGCGGATTTTCCCCTTTTCCCCTGTACTTAAGAGTTTACCTAACTCTTTTTACCCTAGAATCTAGCCAACATTAGGGGCTAAATCAGACCCCCCCCCCTCTCGAGATCCTGGATCCGACCCTGACAGTGGTACACAAATGTAAAAGGAATCTTTGTGAAAATAATGACGGATCTCTGGCAACTTTGAGACGAGGAATGCATTACGACGAAATTCCCTTTGTAGTGTTTATGGATGTGGGCAATCAGTGTATAAAAAGTCTATGTGGACTCTGTTTGGTTGAGTTGGTGATAATGAAGGGTGGGGGCGGGGTTAAGTCGCTCAAGATGGGATCTAAAGGCTGTTATTGAAGAGTGATTTTACTGGGGGAATCCTCCCATGGCTCATTTTCATATTGGAAGCTGGGACAAGCTTACCCTATCCAGATTTCTAAATTATGGGCTTTTTACTTACTGACCTTCAGGAAATCCTAGAAATATCAGCAAATAGTATGACTAGTACTTCCATTTCTAAGACCTACAAGTTTAATCATAAAAAGGCAGAATAAGTATAGCTTTAAATTGGACGCCCTTTTAAAAGCAGTGAGCCATTACATCGACATATCAAAGCTGATACTGCACCCCACCTGTTGCCCTATCAATCAGGTGTTTTATGAAGTTACTACAAGTTTCCTAGAAGTGACAGTCTCATGCCTCCACCACGTGGTTCCGGTGGTGCATAATGCACCCACGTGTTGTATTATTAGTAACATGTCCACATGTAGAAAACCACAACCATGCCGCCCACTTCCCGATAACTATTACCATATATACATGTAGCTGTATGCATGGTCTAACCACAGACCAACATCCGGCATACACTCACCAATACCATACTAGTATAGAATCAGCCTAAACCCATACCCAGTGGGCCCACCATTTTGAAGTTTGCTGGTTCTGTTAAAGATGGCATAACACACTGCTAAGGCATTGTCATGATGGGTACCATGTCCTTGGATAATATCCACCTCCAGGTACAAGCTAGTTCCCATCTTATCACCTCATCTGGCCAGGCTCAGCTCCAGTCCCGCTTACACCCAATATAGGGCTATGACGGCACCCCGCAGTCTAGGCTTCCAACCTACATCTCCCTCCTTAAAAATATGGGCTGTTACACAAGGCATGATGCATTTATCAGTTTCTGCATCATGGTGATGGACACATGAACATGGAGGCCGCACAGGGTAGTATAAGGAATCACCAGGTCTCTGCTGTAAAGGAACAGACCCGCTATATCCTTATAGAAACAGATTCTGCACCCATCCACCTCGAGCCAGATCATTGTATTTCTCTGTACTGCACACCCAAAGCTTAAAAAGGGTAGTCCTGTGAAGCCTCTGGGGGTATGCTTGGGATTTCGACCTGGCCGGAAGTTGTACGACGTCACACTGAAGACAAAAGTTTATGTCACCACAGTTATCAGGGCAGTGTCAGGATGTGGTTTCAGATGAGATCTCATCTGAATCTTAGGGTTTCAGATGAGATCTCATCTGAATCTTAGGGTTTCAGATGAGATCTCATCTTATAGGACTAGAAACAATTAAAGGGCTAAGGAAAGTGTCCCTATGCCGTCCGTCAAACCCCGGGAACGGCGGCGGGACGGCGTCAACATCCGTCTCCCTGGAGGGCCAGGTTGATTCTCCAAGCATGCACCCTTTTGCTGCTGTAAAGGTGGTAAAAGGGTGGAGGTAGACTCTATACCCCCTCTCCTACCAAACCTCCTGTATGTCTGCTCCTGGTATGTTTTGTTTTTTTTGTAGTATTTCTTTTTCAGTGTAGACAGAGGCATGTACAATTGGCAGTTAATTAACAAGGAATGCTGTCTGTCTGGGAGGATAAAGTAGGGGGTGGTGAGAGGTGGGGGTACAAGATCCAAGGTGGGGTGGGGGTACTTAATGCATGTAGTTGGTTTATGCCTGTGTAGGATTTACTCTTCTTTGCACCTGTATGGCTACAGGTATTATATACATTTACTACCTGGAGGGCGTTCCATAAAGAAATGAGTGAAATAAGAAATAAGGATGAATTAAGAAGTAGAAATTTCACTATATCATAGAAAACCGTTCACTACTACCAATTTGGGCAGGTGTCAGATATTCCTTAATGGTTGAAATAACCTACGTTGAGAGAGCCTCCCAACGCAAAAATAGGGCCTTATTTCAGCTATTTCATGCTATTTCAAATTGCAGTAATTGCATATGGGAAGGCAAATATGTTGAAATAAGTCTATTTCAAAATGGAGTAATGTTTATAAAACCCTACCCTGGATCAATGAGATATGCCCATACATGTACTTGTAACTGCAGTATAACCATATATACCCTATGTATCAGTTCACAGGTATTATACCAATGAAACTAGGTCTTTGAATATCATCCGGCAGTGCAGATAAAGCATTACCATGGGCGTATCTCTGCTCTCCTGAATCAAAATAGCGACTTATGGATCAATTATCTAAATATAAACACTGTGCCCTTAATCTCATAACTAGAACCTAATAGATTTTAAAATAGCAATATGCCTAGACCATGTGCCGCACGTACAGGTTGGTAAATTCCTACTGATGAGACATGAGGGGCATGTTCAGGTGTAGGCTTTGTTCTGGTCTATTCACGCTGGCAATTACAATGGTTAGATTCGTGTTATATTGAGTGTTTCCATGATCGGCTAGCTGTGTGTCACATATATAGCAATTTATACACAAAATGTGCTGAATGATACAACATTGTACAAAAGATTTCGTCGAAATAACGACACAATCCACGGCCCAGTTACCTTTCATGAATATCATGGGGAGTTGTCGTGTGTATTAACACTCATAGATGCTATGGTATTGAAGTGAGATTACGAATTAATCGAAATGCAAAACATACCTGGCCCAATATTCATAATGAATCATCATAGCACATAACTTATGAACAGATATTGTTATTGTGTTTTAAAGTATGCATCAATATGAAATTAGAAAAACAAAAAGGGGATTGATTTTTCTTTTTATACATGGGCTGTGTCGGCAATGTCATAGTCACAGGTAGAAAAAAATAGAAACGACTTATTGACCGATCTAGGAGGGGAGATAAAAATCAGTAAATTATACTTCAGCACAACATCCGGCCATGATTATGGGCCGTCTCCCACTCTCTAACTCATTCATAGTCATTTCCATTGTATGCATTCTGCATTTTTTTTGTCATTTTTAGAACTGATGGTAATACTATGTATGCCTTTATTTCTGGTAAGTGTTTTTATCATATTAACGGGAACTCCTGGTGAAGGTGCCATTCTCCCTCACCTCTAATACTCACCACTGTCTATCTAAACCCCTGCAGCCTGGATTGACCGGAACTCCTGACCACCTGCCACTTCCGGTCTCGTCTACCCCGAGATGATTCGAGAGGTGGTGGTTGGGGAAGTCCTCTAGCGGGGCAGACCAGAGCCAAGGTTTAACCCTATAAGGGTGAGATGGTCCTTTTAATGCACTATCCTTAATAATGGCTGCCATGATACTGATACACGAATGCAGCTCTGGCGAGTAACTCACCATGGATCCATCCATGCATCATGGCAACCCTTCAGAGTGATTACATACACTCTTGTAAGGTCCTGATGCCCCACTGAAGTGCTGGTGGGTAGAATCGCTTAGTACTACAAATTGCAAATTGGTTCATTATAGGAAATGCGGCCGTTAAAGCCCTAATGGTGGATAGGATTTGTTTCTGGCACATCGACAGCTTTGTTTGATCTATGTGCACAGCCAGATAAAGAAGAAACAGGAAAAGAATGCGAAGCAGAGCTGGCTTAGTTCAACATGTTGACAGGAGAGGGATCTATAAGAAAAGCCTCTCCTGGCAAATAGATCCGTGCAGTATTAAGTCTCTAGTAGACTGGGGCTGTGTAGGCCTTATTACAGGGGGCCAGATAAGAAAAGGGAAGGATAAGGTGGCGGGCCAGGGAAGGGCTCTTGTGTTATAATTGTGTGTGGAAAGCTAATGCCCTTTTACTATTAGTTATACACTCTTTGACATACTGAACTAGCCTCTAGGCCCTACTATTAGTAGTACTAAGCTGTTCCCCTCCAATTGCACTGCACTGGCAAGTAACTTGTCAGATCTTCAAGCACACATTATGGCGGCCACAGAGGGTCGTTAAGCCCAGAAATGGCTTGGCACGTAGACTATTGATATGAGAATTTAAACTACATTGTTGCAGTGCAAATTGAAGTCTGGAGTCATGGCTAAAGCTTCTGCCGTAAGATCCAGTCACTGAGTCTGATGTCCTTTGAATAAATACACTACAGATAGATGGTATAAAATGTTTGTAATGCAGATAGACTGACATAAAGGCTTTAATAGAGCAATGGCTGAACAGACGTTAGAAGAAAGAATAAACCCCGCTCTCTTTGCCGACCCTTTACACATAAAGTCATACAAAAAAAAAGATAATTCAGGTCAGGCCAGAAATATAGAACTGTAGCCTCGTAACCTTATCGTTTGGGACCTGGAACTGTGCGAAAGACACAAAAGCGTCTTATCAAGCACCTTCAGTCCCTGGGTGACGTTTGAAAACAGCCCATAAAGAACAGTTCAATATAGGAACATGGGGGTGTTTCACAAGGGAATCGCTTGTATTTACTAGAGGTCATTACATTTTAGTCAAAAGCCTGCTGATATCTAAGTCTATTTGATACATGTGTTCTTCTCGTATCCTCTCATTCCCTGTCTATTACAACAATAAAGCTTACTAGTATCTAATTTCTTATTAATGACAAGTCAAATGCACACTCCTGATGATAACTTCAACTGAGGAACAAGCCCTTAGAACTTGGTGGTTTCCTCTCCAATTTCTTAAGAATTCTCTAAGAATCCTCTTTGTGAAACGAGCCCCATGTATAGGCCTATAAGGACAAAATACACCTCAATACAACAGCTGCCCTAGTTTATGTCTCACCGGCCGGAGGTAGGGGCCCGGAACCGGAAGTGATCTACAGGCACTGATGAGTTTACTCTAAGGATTGCGGCGTCTCGGATCGAGGCTATAAACCTGATTTAAAATGGCCTGGCTAACAGGGGTGCGGCACTTTGTGGGGTGGGGGAAGTGAGACAAATGACTTCTTAAAAAATGCCAGTCATTGTGAAATATCATCGTTTATCATTCATCATTATGTATTAAAATGGGTTAAATGGAAATGAGACCAAGCTTTAAACAAAAGAAGAAAAAAAACTTAGTCCATGCTATGCCGTGTACTGGTCCTTTAGGTTTATATCTTTATCCTTTATTTAACAGAGATTTCAATATTTCACCAATGATGGACCTGAATTACAACGAATGTTGATCAAAGCAGCAGTATTTAATATACATGCTGTCTCTTATAATGGACTGAGAAGGTAATACTTTGCACAATTTACAATGAGAACTGTTAATGAATGAGTAATGCCATTTGTGGAATCACATTTTAAATCACCCCCTCCTATTTTCTGATTAATTATCATGCTTGACTAGTGACAGAAATTATGAGCCTCCAGTACAAAAGTAACAAGTAATTAACCTCATATGATAAAGATTAATCACTTTGATTTATTGTTTTCTTTTTTTTTCTGCATACTGTATCAAAACCATAACCCTGTCCATAAACAACTTCTTTTCGAAAATCAGTTGAATGCTCACTTGTCTGGTCTTGGTATTTGTTTGTCCATCATTATGTCAAGAAATGAAATAGCTTGAAAGGGGGAAAAAAGTAGAAGTATAATTAATCTTTAATATCAAACTTTTCTTCATGTTTGACATTAATATTTTTGTTCTATTAGGTTAATTATATCACATTAATCAAATTTACGAGCTGTAGAAAATCCTTTGTGACAGGTATTCCATCCTATCTAGCAAAAAGTCAAATAATTAGAATGAGATAAAAACTGCCACGATACTATGAATAACAGTGGCATTGGGTTTGTAGTAGAAAGCATCTCACCTAATATGGAAGGCAAAGAAGGGGGGTACTATGCCCTACAAAATAGCCAGTCCTTAGGCTCTGGTCCCTCTGCTAAAGTACCCCCCCCCCCAGGTCACTAAAGATCTTTTACTTGAAAGTCTTTCACATTATCTTCTGCCTCTGGAATTAAAATCAGGAGACTTGAGCAAGTCTATGTCCTACAAAGCCTCTACACAAACAAGGGGTCAATGGTTAGGAGATTATGTTAAGGATTCAATTGAAAATTTAGGATCTAAGATCTATGATCAAGAGGCCCGTGTTAAGGATGCAATTGAGAGGATTGAATTTAGGATCTGTCATCTATGATCAAGATATTAGGATTTCATATTTAAATTTGACGATCAATTCTGAGTTTAATATCAATTCTAAAAGCAGTTAAATTGCAGTGCGTTTCCCGGATTAGAAATTTATCCCATATTTTTGGCAAAGTAAACACAGCAAAGCTGTAATGCCGTGCATATTCATATCATGTTCTAAGAAGTATAGAATTGATTTACAACGTTTCTAATATGATCTTAGATCAAAATTTTCAGAACAAATATTATTTTAATACGGAATATAAAAGCCCTTCATATGTTGTGTGTTTTGCAATTTATTAATCTATAACATACTTTCAGGAAAGTAAACACAGCAATGCTGTAATGCCGTGCATATTCCTATTATGATCCAAGGAAAAAAGATCATTATATATGAACTCTATGGCCTTTGGAATGGACCTATACTTAAATATATGCTCTGATTGTGGTGCTTCCTCGCTCTCCATGTAAAATCCTGTCCCATTGCTATAGTATGGAGTAAACCTATGCCTGGATTAAAATATGCAAATAAGGAATGTGTGTGAGGGTTGGGAGTAGTGTGGTGGTGGTATTGGTGGTGGTGGTGTCACAATGGTCACTAACATCCATCTGATAACTTTTGAAGATCAAAATTGACCACATATGACCTGGATCCCTGTGATTCCTGAAACCAAGATGGCCGACACACAAGGAAAACAAAAGAATTAGGTAGTTGAGGTGTCCCAATGGTCACTAACATCCATCTGATAACTTTTGAAGATCAAAATTGACCACATATGACCTGGATCCCTGTGATTCCTGAAACCAAGATGGCCGACACACAAGGAAAACAAAAGAATTAGGTAGTTGAGGTGTCCCAATGGTCACTAACATCCATCTGATAACTTTTGAAGATCAAAATTGACCACATATGACCTGGATCCCTGTGTTTCCTAAAACCAAGATGGCCGACACACATGGAAAACAATAAAATTGGGTAGTTGAGGTGTCCAAATGGTCACTAACATCCATCTGATATCTTTTGAAGATCAAAATTGACCACATATGACCTGGACCCCTGTGTTTCCGAAAACCAAGATGGACGACACATATGGAAAACAATAGAATTAGGTAGTTGAGGTATCCCAATGACTACTAACATCCACCTCATAACTTTGAAAGATCAAAATTGACCATATTTGAGCTGGATCCCTGTGTTTTCTAAAACCAAGATGGCCGACACATATGAAAAACAATAGAATTAGGTAGTTGAGGTCTTTCAATAGTCACTAACATCCATCTCATAACTTTTGAAGATCAAAATTGACCACATATGACCTGGATCCCTGTGATCCTGAAACCAACATGGCCGACACACAAGGAAAACAAAAGAATTAGGTAGTTGAGGTCTTCCAATGGTCACTAACATCCATCTGATAACTTTTGAAGATCGAAGTTGACCATATATGACCTGGACCCCTGTGTTTCCTAAAACAAAGATGGCCGACACATATGGAGAACAATAGAATTAGGTAGTTGAGGTCTTTCAATGGTCACTAACATCCATCTGATAACATTTGAAGATCGAAATTGACCACATATGACCTGGATCCCTGTGTTTCCTAAAACCAAGATGGCCGACACACAAGGAAAACAATAGAATTAGGTAGTTGAGGTGTCCCAATGGTCACTAACATCCATCTGATATCTTTTGAAGATCAAAATTGACCACATATGACCTAGATCCCTGTGTTTCCTAAAACCAAGATGGCCGACACACATGGAAAACAATAAAATTGGGTAGTTGAGGTCTCCCAATGGTCACTAACATCCATCTGATAATTTTTGAAGATCAAAGTTGACCATATATGGCCTGGATCCCTGTGTTTTCTAAAACAAAGATGGCTGACACATATTGAAAAAAATAGAATTAGGTAGTTGAGGTCTTTCAATAGTCACTAACATCCATCTGATAACTTTTGAAGATCAAAATTGACCACATATGACCTGGATCCCTGTGTTTCCTAAAACAAAGATGGCCGACACACATGGAAAACAATAAAATTGGGTAGTTGAGGTGTCCCAATGGTCACTAACATCCATCTATAACTTTTTTTTTAAGATCAAAATTGACCATGTATGACCTGGATCCCTGTGTTTCCTATAAAAAAGATGGCCGACACACATGGAAAACAACAAAATTGGGTAGTTGAGGTCTCCCAATGGTCACTAACATCCATCTGATAACTTTTGAAGATCAAAATTGATCACATATTACCTGGATCCCTGTGTTTCCTAAAACAAAGATGGCCGACACACATGGAAAACAATAAAATTGGGTAGTTGAGGTGTCCCAATGGTCACTAACATCCATCTATAACTTTTTTCTTAAGATCAAAATTGACCATGTATGACCTGGATCCCTGTGTTTCCTAAAACAAAGATGGCCGACACATATGGAAAACAACAAAATTGGGTAGTTGAGGTCTCCCAATGGTCACTAACATCCATCTGATAACTTTTGAAGATCAAAATTGATCACATATGACCTGGATCCCTGTGTTTCCTAAAACAAAGATGGCCGACACACATAGAAAACAATAAAATTGGGTAGTTGAGGTGTCCCAATGGTCACTAACATCCATCTATAACTTTTTTTTTAAGATCAAAATTGACCATGTATGACCTGGATCCCTGTGTTTCCTAAAACAAAGATGGCCGACACACATGGAAAACAACAAAATTGGGTAGTTGAGGTCTCCCAATGGTCACTAACATCCATCTGATAACTTTTGAAGATCAAAATTGACCACATATGACCTGGATCCCTGTGTTTCCGAAAACCAAGATGGCCGATACACATGGAAAACAATAAAATTAGGTACTTGAGGTGTCCCAATGGTCACTAACATCCATCTGATAACTTTTTTCTTAAGATCAAAATTGACCATGTATGACCTGGATCCCTGTGTTTCCTAAAACAAAGATGGCCGACACATATGGAAAACAACAAAATTGGGTAGTTGAGGTCTCCCAATGGTCACTAACATCCATCTGATAACTTTTGAAGATCAAAATTGATCACATATGACCTGGATCCCTGTGTTTCCTAAAACAAAGATGGCCGACACACATGGAAAACAATAAAATTGGGTAGTTGAGGTGTCCCAATGGTCACTAACATCCATCTATAACTTTTTTTTTAAGATCGAAGTTGACCATATATGGCCTGGATCCCTGTGTTTCCTAAAACAAAGATGGCCGACATATATGGAGAACAATAAAATTAGCTAGTTGAGGTGTCCCAATGGTCACTAACATCCATCTGATAACTTTTGAAGATTAAAATTGACAATATATGAGCTGGATCCCTGTGTTTCCTAAAACAAAGATGGCCGACACACATGGAAAACAACTAGGAGGCGTGTATTTGATGGATTAAGGAAATCAGTTAAGCACGGCATAGCCATGGTGATTTATTTTGTCATGGTTAATTATAATGCTTAAAGTGTGCATCAATGTAGCAGGTCACCCATAAAGGGTTAATTGTGCATCAATGCATCATGCAATCCATAAAGGGTTAAGTGTGCACCAATGCATCATGCCATCCCTAAAGGGTTAAGTGTAAATCAATGTATCATGCCATCTATAAAGGGTTAAGTGTGCATCAATGTATCATGCCATCCCGAAAGCGTTAAGTGTACATCAATGCATCATGCAACCCATGAAGGGTTAAATGTGCATCAATGCATCATGCAATCTATAAAGGGTTAAGTGTGCATCAATGCATCATGCCATCCCTCAAGGGTTAAGTGTGCATCAATGCATCATGCCATCTATAAAGGGTTAAGTGTGCATCAATACATCCCTAAAGGGTTAAGTGTGCATCAATGCATCATGCTATCCATGAAGGGTTAAGTGTGCATCAATGCATCATGCCATCTATAAAGGGTTAAGTGTGCATCAATGCATCATGCTATCCCTAACAGGGTTAAGTGTGCATCAATACATCATGCTATCCATAAAGGTCTAAGTGTGCACCAATGCATCATGATATCCATAAAGGGTTAAGTGTGCATCAATGCATCATGCAATCTACAAAGGGTTAAGTGTGCATCAATACATCCATAAAGGGTTAAGAGTGCATCGATGCATCATGCAATCTACAAAGGGTTAAGTGTGCATTAATACATCTATAAAGGGTTAAGTGTGCATCAATGCATCATGCCATTCATAAAGGGTTAAGTGTGCATCAATGCATTATGCCATCTATAAAGGGTTAAGTGTGAATCAATGCATCATGCTATCCATAAAGGTCTAAGTGTGCACCAATGCATCATGCCATCCATAAAGGTTTAATTGTGCATCAATGCATCATGCTATCCCTAAAGGTTAAGTGTGCATCAATGCATCATGCCATCTATAAAGGGTTAAGTGTGCATCAATACATCCCTAAGGGGTTAAGTGTGCATCAATGTATCATGCTATCCCTAAAGGGTTAAGTGTGCATCAATGCATCATGCCATCTATAAAGGGTTAAGTATGCATCAATACATCCCAAGGGGTCAAGTGTGCATCAATACATCATGCTATCCATAAAGGTCTAAGTGTGCATCAATGCATCATGCCATCCATAAAGGTTTAAATGTGCATCAATTCATCATGCCACTTAAAACTCCTAAAAAAGTGCATCATACTTATGTGTACATGTATACATAAATATACATGTAGGTGGCCTTTAGTGGGTTAATAGTCAGTGGTGCTGAGAAACCACCACCAGCAGAAGAGAACCACATGGTGCTGGGGGAGGTGGTGCCAGGCAGGTATGGGGCCACCCCAGGAGCACAGCCACCACCACCATTCAGAGGTGGGTGGGGGGGGAGGCTCTATATACTATATACCATGGCTCTGCCTGGTGTCCAGGGCTACCACCACTGTCCCCAGGGTCTACAATAACAGGTCCACCAACACCACCACTGCCACCACTTCTATGCTTGACTGATTTGCAGATTTTAATCCAGGTATAGGCATACTCAATACTGTACCTATGACAGGATTATACATGGAGAGCGAGGAAGCACCACTATGAGAGCTTGTATTTAAGAATGGGTCCCCTCCTATAGCCGTTCATTCTTAAGAATGAACGGCAATAAGTACAGAATAAGTAACAACATTGTCTGTACACACTATACATAATACCCTATATAACCTATTTGGGGGGAATGGAATGCACGCTATAGCTAGCAAATTAACCTGAGCAATTACCCCTGCCCCCCTCCACCCTCCCACCCCCTACTCTCCTCATACACAGGATGCATTCTTAGATAACATCTCCCATGTTTTTATATCCACAGCGGCATGTCATGACTTACCTTGCTTGTTTTACTCATCATCCCCCCCCCCTTTCTACCCCCAGCCTTGATCTACATCCATACACCCCCTTAATCCGTCACCCTTTAAGGGCCACTGATCCAGCAGTGGCGGATTTAGACGGGGGGGGGGCACCCCCTCCTTTTGTGAATAGAAGTAATTTGCTTATTTTAGCCCTCAATTTTGCTCAAAAAGACAGAGTGTGCGCTTCCCTCCTCTGGGCCGTGCCCCCTCCTTTTCCTATTCCTGCCCCTTTTTCATATACATGTACTAATGTTAGGATAGTGGCGATGACTGGTTCATTTTACTGCAGCTTACTATAGCGTGACTATGATTAATTGAGAAGGTAGGTGATTGTGTCTACATACCTGTAGAACCAGTGTAGTATATTGAAGATGTGCGTCCTGGCACACTAACTCACCTGTGGGGAGAAGGGAACACAATCATTATTTTATTCACTTTGCACATGGTGAAAAGATGTAGTTGCTCTTTTTTTTCAAGGCGTTTTAATGCAAGGATTTTGGGAATATAAATCAGACTATTTAGCCACCTTTTTCACGAAGTTTGCATTATTTTAATCTACTATTTAATACTGGAATGCCTGAAAAAGAAAACACACAGAAATAAACAGAAGGAATTTGTCTACCAAGAGGGAAGGTGACATCTTCGTAAAAAAAATGAATAAACATACATATGTAATTATAAAATCATACAATAATTTCACTAGTGCTGCAAATGTAGATATGATACGTGAAAATCATTCACAGTGTCTAAAGATATTGCATGTATGTACGGTAATACCTGATAACTGTATGTTATGCGGAATATGATATCAGCATCACCACATATCAACTCATGAATATTCTGTACACCCCCAATATAGTTACCCCATACAACCTCGTCACACGATACACATACGTGACACTAACTTTCTGCGTCTGGGAAACTGCCCAGATCGAATCACAATATTCATGCTGTCTACATCTGACTTTGTGAAAACAGCTTTAAAATATAACTCCCAATGCCCCCAGGAGTCTGCCCTATAGCATTGCACACGTGCAAGGATAACGTGACCACCTTCATCCCTATATAGGAGCAGTGACAGGGCCAGGCTTTGAAGATGATTGTGAATGATCACCATCTAAATGGACGTGTCCCTGAATCATCATTACGTGTTACACAGAGGGGCAGTATAGGGGAGCCTGTTGATATTGGCTGTGGCGTGCCAACCCGGCGTGCCAATTATATCTTCATATAACATTCATACAGGTCCCCTGCCTCCATACCCTGAGCATCAGGTAGACTAATATGGGCAGAAGGGGGCATGACCCCAGGGCTCTCAGCTGTGGGTGTTCATTCTAAAATAACAAGTCTAGTCATTTTCCCCTCAGTGTTTTCCATAAGTCTGAAAATAGTTGTCTTGGAGAATTTTTAGAATGGCAAGAAAAAGAACTCATGCTTAAAATTGTAAATTTACGAGAACTATAATGGAGAGTTTTAGAAGGACAAGAAGAAAATAAATTTCCTTAAGATTTGCTTAAGATACTAAGATGCTTCCTAATTCAGTCAGATTTACCAAATCTGTAGTCATAATATCAAGAAATGGGAACTATTTTCTGGACTTGCAACGAACAGGGGGGGCCTCTTTGCTGTTAATGAATGGATTAATACGAAGGCGTTAATGCGTAGGGACGTCATGACTAAAGGTATGGAATTGTGGTGATTATATTACACACTGAAAATCGCATCTCCATAGCATGACTTCATTTAATTAAGATAATCCATCATCAGCCAAAATGAATCGTTACTTCTGACTTAATCACCATGACAGAAATGGTATGCATAAACCAAGGACGCTGCATAATCTCACAGTGGTTCAGATGCCACCAAATTCCACAGAGCGTCTTTGCAGGCGTAATTAACCATTTTAAGGTTACATGATATAATAGGTGAAGGTTTCTGGGTCGCCATGTTGCACCAACCTAATGCTAGTAAGTCTTATAGCCATGTATCGCTAAATTGGAGCCTTATACAATCCATTCAGAGATGTCTAAACCCCGGGGGAGCTACTCACTATATGATGCTATCTCGCCACTGCCAAACTATCGACCCCCTGAATCTAGGCAAAAAGACCGCTGCCTGATTCCTGTAGTAATCCACCGCCCCCTAATTTAAGGGCATTTGAAGTCACCACCCCTTAATTTCAAGGCATTTGAAGGGACTGTACCTTAATTTTTTAGAAATATTTGCAGCAAGGACCCTTATTTATAAGTAATAAGAAGATATTTACCGCCCCCTATTTTTGAGGGGGCACACAGAGATATTGCCCTATTTTTTTTAAGTGCATACAGAGTTACCGCCCCCTATTTTGTAGGTGCACACAGTTACCGCCTGCTGAATTTTCATCTCACCGCCTCCGCTTCTGGGGCCCATTTGGCAGTCGGTAGCCTATTCCGACTAGAGTACCCCCGGGGTCTAAACCCTTTTGGGCCGCTATATAATATGATACATGGAAGCCTCTCTGTGAGTCGATTATAGTCGGGGCTGCATTCACGCATCATGACAATCAATTACGGCAAATATGAGGTCCGTAAAGTGCTATCCAAAGCCATGCCAAGACAAGCAGCGTCTCTCATTTTTTTCCTGTTTCAGAGAGGGTGACTGTGTGTGTGGGGGGGGGGGGGGTATAGGAAACAGCTATCAGCAGTAGGGACCATTCTGTCAGTCTGTTATCAGGCTCCTACTGCCTAGGCTCTTGTCAGGTTTCTCAGCACACCTAGATTTGGGTTAGAATAACCAACTCTCTCTCTTATTTTTGTCCAGATGCCAGAACCTGTTTGGGTAGTGATAGAAGAATATGCAGATAAAAGATCATGTGATGTTTTCTCTACGTCTTCTAGGAACTGACGTGTGTTTTTCTAGCTCATTTCCCTGTTTTTTTTTTAATTGTAATTGTTAACTGTGATGAGCTAAAGAAACTACAACTGAGATTTTGACATTAGACGTGAAAGAGGAGGCACCTGTGCCTGTCTCACCCATGGTTCTTAGATATAGGACATGGGAACTGACGATACGGGTATCAGGTAGCAGCATCTACATGTGTGATGAACATGTATACACATGGGGACAGGAAAAGGACTGACAATGCACATATTGACAGTAAAGGGCGATTATCCCCAAAGAGAACGAAATTTCCATGATTATTTATTTATCTCTTTTTAGCCTATCCTGGCCACTCTTTTACAAAACCCTGGATCCGATACTGAGCTGACCAAGAATAGAGGACGTAGAAACACACGTTAGGTACAGAAAGACCAGAAAGCCCTGCCCCCCTGGCCCAGGGGGGCCACTCCCTATATGTTCTATAGTAACCATGTGCGTACACGACTCTTGACTTGGTACCCCTTTTAACGGGGCTAATTTCTGCCAAAGTGTACCCCTTTGGGCGGGATCCCCCCTCCATCAGACAATATTTAGTACCCCTTTGATGGGAAACCCTCGAAAATTGAAAAAAAAATACCCTAATTTTCACATCATCCTAGACTTGGGCCCCTTACAACGGGAAAATTTTCTACAAAATCGCCCTCTTTTACAGCATATTTAGAAACATTTTCTTGGGAAGTACACCCTGAAGATCATACCCCTTTTGGCCAAAAATGACTAAAACTAGACCCCTAATAGAGGGTCCGGCAGGATCCGTTCATGCCCCCCAAAAAGGCCCCCCTTTCCCGCTAGTTTGTGTACGCACATGGTATCCATAAATCTAAAAGTGGCCCCCCCGGGCCCCCTGGCCCCTGTTCTGAGGGTGGAGGGGCCTTGAGAGGTCAAAACAGATCTACCATTATACCATACGGGCTAAAATTTGTTTTGTCAAGCTTTGTGAGCAGGATAAGCCATGCACCTTAATAAATGCCCCACCTGCCCATCCCAAGCACCCATCTCTCCACATCCTAGGCACATAGCAGCAATCATTTCTACTTATCAAGATGACGGCGACCGTGACGGAGCACCCCCTAGACAACCGTTTGTATCGGCCGCCGTTATGATAGCGCCACAAAGCGGGTGGCACCGGAACCAGGCTCCGCTAGCACCCCCTGATGGAGCATATGTAGGTTTCATACAAATATATTCCTCACTTGCGCCCATAACTGTGATAAGACGGTTATTTTGGCTGCTCCAAATTGGGCTTAGAGAGTCAGTTTATTAGACTGAGAAGTACTAGGGCTGGTGAGGAGGTACCACTGTACAATGATTCAGTATGAAGATCACCATCCCTCTATTAGAATAACTATAGGGCTGACATGACACCATAGAGCACATACTTCACATCAGGGGGCAGCACCAGTGGGGGACATCTGATTGAACCGGCCTGTGGTCATCTTTTAATCTGGGCTTGTTTAGGGCCGGCGAGGCGGTCCCCTAACCTGGGCGATATTAGGTCATCTATAACTCCTTTATCGCTCACCCACTCCGTCATGTGTAGTACGCCTATCGATCACACTGGTGGGGGGGGGGGCAGGGAACCAGTGTATGTATGTGATATGTATGTGAACTTGATATAGAAAGTACTTTAATACCTAATGTGAAAGACAGTATAGACGGTGCAGTATATATATATATATATATATATATATATATATATATATATATATATATATATATATATATATATATATATGTGTGTGTGTGTGTGTGTGTGTGTGTGTGTGTACTAGTATGTTCAAATGGTGTGGCATGCTTATAGTGAGGGTAGACTATAAGAAATAACTGCTGAACCTACCAGGGATCCTTGTCAAACTGAACAGTGGACCACCGTTGTACTGCAGCAAAGCAGTCTAGTTTCTACAATGACTGAATGAAGCAGGACAGTACACATTGTGGTACAAGGAACATAACAATGGATCTCTGGCAACTTTGAGACAAGGATCAGTGAAATTCCATAGAATTATCATGCTACTTTTGGAAATTGTTTGGAAGGGCCTACATATAATAACACTTGCACCTGTAACAGCACAATAAGTAAAAAAAAAGAAGAAGAAAAAGATATTTACAGGATTTCTACATCTTCAATGGAGAATAAAGGGAATCACTGCATATCATCGTTATTTACTGCGGTGTTGGGGCAAATAAGCATTGTGCTGCAATTGCCACCACGCCTTCCTAAAAATAAATATGAGCAAATCAGCACTGAGGCTGTCTGAGTCTGGCCGTCGTCAGCTCTAGGCGTCATCTCCCTCTGTGGGTGGGAGGCAGGGCGGGTGGTAGGGGTGTGGGTGATGGGGTAGGTGGGTGGGGCTCGTATTTCTTGGGGATTTTTGTTATGAGACCAAACAGCAGCATGTCTCGTCATCAACCATACCGACATGTACCTTTAGACCATGGGTAATCTAAATGGTTATTACCTGCAGGGTGCCATATTGTCCCCCAAAGCAGTTAGCCTCGAGCTGCTCATCTTATAGGAGTCTTGACCCATGCCCAGTGGGGCCACCATTTTGAATTTCACTGGTTGATGTATAACCCACTGATAAGATATACCATGATGGGTACCTTGTGCATGGCTAACACCCACTTCCAGGGACATGCTGGTCCCATCTTAACAGTTCTTATCGCCCGGTCTTATCAGTGCATGTTGCAAGAACCAGCTCCAGACCATCTTGTAGCCATACCATCCTAGCGGGATACAGTATTGACCGATGAGATAATTCCCTTCATTCACTATAGACTCACCAGCACTGCATTGGGGTATCAAGAAAACAAAGATAAATAAAACCAGAGATATAAAGGTACACCTTCATATTTCTAAGAAAACCGAAGGCATTGCATGGCCATTCAATGGTGAACACATGTAAAATGTATAATTGCCACTTGCTTCTATAACCTCAATATAGACCAATAGAAAGCAGCAGTTCCATATAGTGCACAGTTACCTGTTAGAATGACGAACAACCAGCAGATAGATAAACAGGTATTCTGACGGGAAGAGTTCGTGCTACTGGTCGCGGCAATTTCCGGCAAGGAATGGAAGCCATGTGGATATTGCTTAGAACTATTACTTCTAATGTAGCCATCTCCGACTAGACCATGGATGCCCCCCCCCCTCCCGCCATCCCACACACAGGGACATGGTGTGTGGTATAGTTAATACTCACAAGTGACATCTTCAAGGTTTAGTATCTCGAGGCAACGAGACTTGATGACTGAAAAATGTTTAGTCATGTTTTGATAATATTTGATATTGAAAGACCAAGTGAGTCAATTTTAACATACACTGTAAAAAAAAAAAAAGTGTCTTCAAAATAACGGCGGACTCTTCGTCCAAAAGTTGCCTGCGATCCGTCATTGTTTTCAGAGATTCCTTGTAGCATCATACTGCCACCTGTGGTTTCTTGTAAAAACTAAATCGGTTCACTGCAATACAATTATGGTGGTTTACTGTTCAGTTCTATGAGGTTCCCTGGTTAATTAGTTATTTCTTACAAGTTACAGTGTACACTATTTTCTCTCACTACTCTTACCTCTTACCCCCCCCCCCCGTCCCAAGCCCGACCCAATGCTCCCTGATCTCCCTATCAATTCAGGATGATTTGTAATTTATTTCTAAATGCCAGTGGGGATGTTTAATAGGGTAGTTCTCCATCACAGTGCACACTTTATGAAGCTCTTAAACTCCATGTTCATTTGGTGATGACCATGCTATCCACACGCCTCCATAGTATCTGTAGACTGCCTGGATGGATCCTCCAGTAGCAGTGCCAATATTGTGGTCTAATCTGAGGCCTTCAGGCACTAAATCAATAGTCCCTAACAGTGCATGTAGGCTCCAAAGACATCATTTGTATCGTCCAGCACGTACATGTCACTGTGAGGGTATATCACCTGGTAGCGTATTTTACCCATTCCTTGTTGTATCTTCAGCGACATCTACTCCAAAGTTTTATTCAACTCTGTACAGTCAACCCTCATTACCTCGTCCCTTTGATTCGTGAGACCCATCATTAGGCCAAGAAAAATAAAAGGTGTGTTTCAAGTAACAAAGCTCAAAGTGCTAGGGTCGGTAGGTCGGATTTCTTTTTTTTTTTTACATTTATATGGGAAATGTTAAGGCACATATCAATGGATGTATCAAATTCTTTGATTTCATTGTAAAATAAGGATGGGAAACTGACAACTGTGAGATAGGGGAAGAACACGAAAAAGATAAAAGAAAAATCCTCAAAAAGTAATGAAAAAGTTCTTTAAGATATGAAAAAAAAAATGAGACAAAATTCTTCAAAATCACAAAAAAAAGTTTCTTTTTTGCCCCTGTTTTGCTAGGGTCGGTCGGGTTACTAGAAACAAACCTTTTCTTTTATTTGGCCTTAACTCCAGACCTAGGACATCTTTTCTTGCATTTTCCATATATCATGAATCAAGGGTTAAGTGTATTTCCTTGAATAGCCATTTCAAGCGTTATAATTTGATATTGTATTGCCTCGTCGAAGATATGTTAGAGTTGCATTCTACACCTTACCTCCTCCTAGCCTGGGCTTGATACCAATTTACTTTGCACATCTCCCCCTTGCAATGGTGGATGAGAATCTGAATGAAATGTTTTATAGATGATAACGCTGTCATCTGAAATATCACCAGGACGGCATAATGTCAGTTGTCTGGCAGTCTGGTGGGAGGCAATTTAGCATGGATCGTTCCTGAAGAGAATCTCTAATATATTTTCCACCCACCCTCCATCAATATCAAATTCAGACTAGACATGATGTAGATATCGGTAATTTATACCATGTCAATATCAGTCTACTGGTAAAACCAAACTCCCTTGGGCCTTGTTATAGGGAGTTTCATATCGGGAATTTCATTATTCTACATACCCTGTGTTGGGTCCCAACATGGATCTTGTCGTCCATTCAATTAGTTTTCTTTCACTAAACTAATATTTAGTGTCAGGGGAGATAGCTGAACTGCAGATAGCATTCCAAAAATACAGTGAGTATATACGTTCCTGGTATCTATCCTGCTTGAAATTTCCCTTGGGATGTGTCAGTGCATTTTAGATGTGTAATTCAATTAACGGGAATAGACCATATCGTATTCCATGGATGATACTGTCCGCTATACATCCCCATTATTATTTCACATGACATTTAATGGTAATATCTCCCTATATAAATCACTATGTGCACCACCATAGGGCAGAGTGCCATCATTTCTGTGGGAAACCTTTGCCTTCACTAGAAATACATAATGCCTATTTTCAATATGCTTTATCACCACAGTCCATCTCCATAGCTCACCATCAAGAGAAAACCACCATCCTCTAGCCCTTAAAACTCTTGAGCAGCATGGTACCTCCAGTTCACGTCTCTTTGTCTTCATAATGCCCCTATACTCTATATATCTAGTACTGGCGCGTTACTCGCCAGCACTGCATTGATGCATCATGTTGAGTTCATCAACCACCTGTATGAATATGAATGATACATGGCTGCAGCAAAGGCGAGTTACTCATATTAAATATTAAAGACTGAGTGGATGGGTGATTGAAGGTTTAGAGGTGCTCTAGTGGGGCTGACTCTGCTTTGGTCATACAACCTCTCTGATGGTCGCAAAAGGTCGAGATCTATTAGGCCAAATCAATAGACAAAACATCCTGCCTTCCTATCCCTAACCCTTCAATAGGCCACATGCACTATGCCCTTTATGTCCACTGGTCGGCATGATGAATGAAATAGTCTACTGTATCATGCTCCAGTATTGTCGGCATCAGGCAGCAATGCGGTGCTAGTGTGGTGCAGCAATGCATCTCGTCGTCTTCTCAAATTTTTTACCTGGCCGGAAGTGGACTGACGTCATACCGCCCATAAACATTTCATTCCCTGAGAGACCCATCCGGCCACATCCCCCCGAATAACCCCCCCCCCCTTTCAGATGAGATCTCATCTGAATAATAATCTTCCATGTAAGTTTCAATAAGTTTCAGATGATCTCATCTGAATGTAATTCAAATTCAGATGAGATCTGGCATATATCCTTGATCGGGGCCCCCGAACCCCCGTTTGGCCAGAAAGATGAAAAGAAACAGAGAGGTGAACCATAATTATTTGATGAGACACGGAAGGGGTGGAAAGAGCAGCAACCTGGAGGATGAAGAAGGAACTAAAGGCGACATCTAGCGGAGGAGTGGGAAACAGATAGCCAGGTTAAATCTGCAAGAAGTGACCCTTTTGCTGCAGCAATGCAGTGCTGGTGTGTTGCATTGATGCGTCTTGGTGGTATTCTATTCCCGGGTAGCGGGATCCTTAGTGGAGACGCCATTGCTTGGTATGGTATCTTGTAGGAAAGCACTGATAACACCCTGCATGATAGGGACCAGTTCTTATGTTATGAAGCACCCTGAAACGTCTGCAGTAAATGAAAGGAATTGTCTCGTTAATGCATACCACTACCTTAATATATAACAATGAACCCAATGGCGCCCATTAAGGGTTAACCAGCCTGCTCCCTATATAGGGCCCTTGTGATGAGCTGGTTGTACAGCAAGTATACATCAATTACACCTAGTACCATTATATGTCACAAGGGGCCGCCACCACCGCCTGAGGCCCCTTCCCATGGTACAGTTCGGCACTACAACTTCCGCTAACCAATTTCCACCCTAAAGGAACCTGCTGGAGGTAGGCAAAGGCTGACTTCAGTGGCGGAATTCGATATAACTACTTACAACGATACCATTTACTACCGGGAGGGGGGGGGGGTACTCACTCTATGATGGTCCCCGCCGACTGCCAAACTACGGGCCCCCTAAATTCAGGGGTCAGGACTGGTCCTGGGTTACAGAACTAAGTGACCGGTCCCCTATTTTCAAGGTCCTTGACCCACCGGTCCCCTGATTTCAAGGGAATAAAGGCACTGATCATCCCTTTTTCAGAAGATTTGTTGAGTACCCCCTTGTTTGCAGTGTTTATGTGGCAATTTTCAAACCAATTAGGACAGAGACAAACACTCAGTATTAGAGGTTTCCCCACCAATGTGCTAAATGGTATGTTATAGGCCTGTCTTTGTCTCTTATTCTCTCTGATCTACTAAGCTGGTACTGGTTGGAGGGAGGGGTTTACCGGTCCCTGTTTTTTAGGTGCACTTGGTCACCCTTCCCTGTTTTTCTGCCTGTGCGTCATTTCACGGGTCCCAGTTTTGAGCTGCGTTTGGCAGTGGGTACCCGATCCTAACTTGAGTACCCCCCGTGGGCATTTACTTGATTCTATAGTCTTCTACAGTCAGCCCTTGCTTCCTGTGATATGGAAAATGCAAGGAAAAATGACTGAGGAAGAAAATTATCTGAGAATTTAAGTCCAAATATAAAAGAAAACATAGAGGCATTTCCAAATTTTCTGTCTGGGGAATGAAAGGGCCGAGGAAGTAAGGGTTGACTGTATATGCATGCCATGTATTATCCAGTTTCAGTCGAATTCATGGACAAAGTGTGTTCAACCCTGCTCGATTCTACAAATAGACCCAGATACAAAGCAAGTCTCAGATAAGTGTTCACCCCTTGCATGCTCCGCTCTCACTATTCAAGTATTGTAGTATTCATGGCTGGTGAGTTCACAGAGAAAAGAACACTGATCGCTTTGACGCATACTGCACAGGTCACAATTTGTCTCCCAGATGACATTTATGAAGGCATTTCAAATGAGGTTGACCCTCTCATATTTGGTTCGTCAACTCCATTTGACATGCGTAATGAAGACACGTCACATATTTCTGATCCATTCACCTGAGTGCTAGGTAATACTGTGAGACAATTATGTAAGGGTCAAGAGCAGTCAATAACTATGTACCAATGGTTCAATCAAGGGAGGCCTATAATAGAAGGCAGGGGATATCATAGTCCCACAGGCCTGCAACACTAAGGCACTTTTTCCTATCTACAGAATTCCTACTTGACTGAGGACCTCTATGCAGTCCATAAGACAAGGGCATGGAGGTGCATGGCAATGCCATATGTCTCCCTGTACTGTAGATACTGAGATTATAGATTGTGGGTTAGAATACAGTCCTTTGGTATTTTCACTGACCCACACATAAGGTGTCTAACCACTCCAGTTGGAGTATTCAGGATGGTGGGTGTCTATTTTGATATTCAATAACAAATGCAGATTTAACAACGAAATAGAATTCACTACCATTTATTGATAGTATTTACAGACCTTAGTGATCTATTCTTCATGAAAACAAAATGACAGAGATACATCAAATGTCTCAAGTGTTGGTAGTACTTCTTGGTAGTGATTAGTCCAGGTACCAAAATGGTTGTTTGCTCCATCTAGTGGAATATCCTAGAACAATTATGTATGTCAAACCATCACATGTCAAGTGCCTTCGACATGGCCGTGACCCTGGTCAACTCACAGATGACATGGCATTTTAAGGCATGTCAAATCATATGAGGATTACTGTGTGCTACAGTTGTCATGGTGACATATGTGCACATGTCCCAATGACCTGTGCTCTCTGTGTCAAATCAAGTTGACATGGGTATACATGTCACTTTGTCAGGAAGAATTTTCTCAGTGTTGCTCATTAAAGGGACCAACTGCTCGACAACGCCTTGCACATCTTCCCACTAGTCCATCCCAGACATGGCATCTTCCAATGAGCTCTGGTAAAGTGGGCCTGGTCTAAGGGACTTCAATTGTGGGAACCATCATATATAATGGACTTTGGGCACGAGATTGCAGGAAGGATACGTGCTCTTCTTATTAGCCCATTTTGCTGGGTTTATTTATCATCGTTATCTCTAATTTAACTGCCCTTAGGTCCACCACACAACTGTGACATAGTTACAGCAGGGGGTCTGTGTAGGAATAGTGACTACTGTATAATCGTTGCAGGGGCGTGGGAAGCAGTTTCAGAGTGGGTGGGACCAGGGGCGTTTTTTTTTTTTTTGCAATTTTTGACCTCCCTTTGCTTGACCTTTTAGTTTTGACCTTTTGAGGAGTTGGCCAAAAGTGGGGGGGGGGGACTTGTCCCCCCCCCTGCTTTCCACGCCCATGTGTTGTGTTTCCTATCTTTCATTTATAATAATTCCTCATTTATTAGAGCACATAGATATAACATCAAACTCATATCAATCAATTCAGACTTCTATACTCTCCTATGTTTTACATTATTTAGGATGATATAGTACATGTAGTTAGATTCATTCTATAATATCATGTTGTATGGACAGTATTTCTCATAAATATCAACAGACAATTCAATATCTTAAACTTATTAAATCCAGCTATTCATACAAATTACTTACGTTGAACAAGTGGATCAGTAGCTGCATAAATCCTATATGAACTATATAATAGACTACACTGGAAAATCGGTTATTCTGCCAGCAGAGGTGCACCCTGGGGTACACCTGCCCCTGGTGAGCTGCTCTTAGGTGCTCAGTGTGAAGTATACATGACAGTCTCAGCACCTGTCCAACCACTGGGGCCCTTGATGGGGGGTCCCATGTCGATTTTAAGAAATGGCCATGTCACCATGTCGATTTTAAGAAATGGCTATGTCCCTGTGTCGATTTTAAGGAATGGCCATGTCCCCATGTCGATCTTAAGGAATTGGCCATGTCTTATGTCACTAGGCCAAAAATGCTCATGTCGCCATGTCGATTTTAGTGGTCTAGAGCCATAACCACTATATGTGTGGGGTATAGCTGTATGGCAATACAACACTGTCCAACGCCTATGGCATGTTCATCTTCTACCATCTGTCTCCCAATGTAGATCTAGGGAGAGCTGCCCAACCATAGTGTGAGCAACTCAGGTAATGGGATATACCATTCTTCCTAACAAACTACATTTCAAGGACTTTGGGCCAACTGGAATATTGGAGATTTAGCTTTGGAATGGTGGTTGTCAAAGGGCAATGACAATATGTTCATCCTGAACCCTCATCACTGGTTGGTTAATACGGTGCTTGATTAGCCAGGCTGAAAGCTTCCGTCGCTGGCCTTAATACTTATTCATCCTCAGTACAAATCCACGCCCCTCCTGAGAGGCTGGCCACCATAATGGGCCCTCCTTTTACCTTTTATAGGGGCAGTGAAATGGTGGCTCAATGTCCACTACGAAACCAGGTCCCTGGCCTGGACACTACCAGTAATTATTATTTATTCTTTTACCAGGACCACTGCAGACTGGGCCTGATGAACTCAGAGAGTGGACCTCCATCACAACGTGCTCCTATTACCCTGGGATGCGTCTCTCTATCCATTAACCATTTAAGGGCCGTTGATGCATTTATGCATCATGGCCATTGGTCGTCATGATGCACCAATGAAGTCCTGGTGAGTTTGCTCGCCAGCACTTCATTGGTGCATCATGCCCACCCTCTTTGGGGTGTACCAACCACATAGGGTCGGCATGGTGCTTGAATGTAGCCCTGGAGAGATACTCATGTAGCCTTGAAGGGTGGGCATGATGCATTCAATGCAGTGCTGGCGAGATGCATAAGTGTATCATAAGTATCAGGAACATATGACAGTCCCGCTTTTTGAGGTGCTGGAGATGCAGTAAACCAAGGGTGTGGTGGTGACCTGAGTGAGGCAGCCTGCCATTTAGGATGGCTACATATCCCTCTAGGATTTCATCCAGTTCTATTTACTCTAGTTCTGTTTGGCAGCACTAAGGTTAGCAATTCTGAGTCATGAGGGTGGTCTGCGAAGGTTTACATAGGACCATCTAGAAACCTGTCGCCCCTCGTGTCATTTTCTAATCCATGCAGGCACCCACTGACCCAATATTGAAATATTCAAAATAGAGGTTCCTAAATCGGCAGCTAATGGAATTCCCTGCTACATATTATCGCAAAGATGGTGATACAGCCACACAATGGACAGAGTGGGAAAGAAGTGGACCCTCTTCAAGCTGGAGTTTGATATAGCCATACAGACTTATAATTTAAAGTAAACCTGTGCTCAGGGGCGTAGGAAAAGGGGGGCCAGCCCCCCCTCCCCAATAATGGGCAGTGTCCAATATAAGCCTACTTAAAAATATAGCGGGCCGCTCTCATCCAAGATCCCTGCCCCCCACCCCCCACCCCCGAATAGAAATTTGCTTCCTACTTCTCTGTGCTCTTCCAGCAACAGAACCAACTCTTTAGTAGTTTACTACTGCCCCAGCACAGTCTAATTGCTTAAGTAGTTTACTACTGCCCCAGCACAGTCTAATTGCTTTATTAGTTTACTACTGCCCCAGCACAGTCTAATTGCTTAAGTAGTTTACTACTGCCCCAGCACAGTCTAATTGCTTTATTAGTTTACTACTGCCCCAGCACAGTCTAACTGCTTTAGTAGTTTACTACTGCCCCAGCACAGTCTAATTGCTTTATTAGTTTACTACTGCCCCGGCACAGTCTAATTGCTTTATTAGTTTACTACTGCCCCGGCACAGTCTAATTACTTTATTAGTTTACTACTGCCGCGGCACAGTCTAATTGCCGACTAGGGTGGCTTCTCTGACCATATTGAGGCTGCATCCACATTGCTGGCAGATAAACAATATAAATACTAATTTACCCTCGGCTACAGACAACATTTTGCCGCCAAATCCCCCGGGGCTCGTGACGACAGTGTCATCAGCCTTGGCCCCGTGTTCTGTTAAATGAAAACCCCATAGATCCCTGGTCCAAAGAGTGTCCAAAGCGAATATCTACACCCAGGGAATTGACAGGATGTTGGCAGTCGGGCTGATGATGAAGATATTTTTCTCTTATATTATTTCCCCCTTTTATTATTTACTATTTTTCTTTTTCATTATTTCTTTCTCCCTTTGAATTGAAAACATGAACTACTGATAAGGCCTACATGCTGAGGTAAACATAAATGGATGTTTCCAATCAGAAAGTAATTTTATCACCACGCAAAAACCGGATGCAAAAACCTATTTTCTCTCTCTGTCTCTCTCTCTGTCTCTGTCTCTGTCTCTCTCTCTCTGTCTCTCTGTCTCTCTCTCTCTCTCTCTCTCTCTCTCTCTCTCTCTCTCTCTCTCTCTCTCTCTCTCTCTATCTATCTATCTCTCTCTCTCCATGATTAGGCCTATTAATTTTGAATATGAGATGAAAATGCGCTCTATTTGAGCAGTAACGGCTACATAGCTTCAGTTTACTACATGGAATGCTACACTGCAGTATGTCAGGGAAGAACTTTCAGATTATAGGAAGAAAAACCTCCCAGAAAAACCTCCCATGGTATTGGGTGTGTCGGTTATTGGCTTGTTATTTCGGGAGATGCTCTCATGTGTCTGAGCACCTCTGAGTCAGTGAAGAAACAACTCTCGGCAATATCACCATGGCCCCTCTTCATACCCACACTAGTGGAAAATAGCATTTTTATTGGACTTTTTCAATATCAGCCATCCTGATAGCAGCATGATGCCTATACCCTGTGGTCCAAGACTGTTTCTGCTTCCCCTTGCACCCCTACACCCAGCACTGTAAAAAATTGTTTTTGAAAAAATGAAGGAATCCTCATTCACATCCCAAAGTTGTCAGAGATCCGTAGTTATTTCATGTTGGTATGCCCGAGATACTGACGGCTCATAGATCTAGCACTCGAGGGCCGTATCTCACACCCCCCGTGCGATAACCCGCGAAAATATCACACGCCGAGGTCACGTGACCATTTGATGACGTCATAGCTCCAAGATGGCGATGTAAACAATGCGCACGGGGATTCATTCTGGTAAATTCTATTGTAATTCAGCAGTTTTAGATCAAAATAACATGAAATAAATGCAAATGAACACTCGTGGGGAGAATTTTCGAGGGTTATCTCACTTGCCGATCAGGTGCCGCATCGCACTCCGCCCTGCGGGCGTCGTGCGATACGGCACCTGATCGGCGCGTGAGATAACCCTCGAAAATTCTCCCCACTCGTGAACATTTGCCTATTTATTTTCACAGAGATTCCTTGTACATTTGTGTACCACGTTACTGCCAGCTGGGGCTTCTTGTAAAAACTACACTGGTTCACTGGAGTAGACTCACTGGTTTACAATTACGGTAGTACACTGTTTAGTTTTATGAGGATCCCTGTAGGTTCTACAGTTTTTTTTATAGTGCAGCGCAATATTCACCTCTTTCTACTGGAGACTTTTGGTTCTTTTTGCTTCTCTTATGAAAATAAACAGCTTCTATATGCATTTCAATCAAGGTATAACAAGCCGATTACAGCAACGTGGCAGGGGAGTGAACTATTCTATAGGCAAGACGCGCTTTCTGGCTATAAACATGAGCGACCCAATCTCTTACTACCAGTAATTGTACTACTGTCTGCCGGGACCAGCGATGTCTCCTCAGAAAAGCATTTAGTAGGGATAAGATGGCAACCTACACAAAATAACCAGTTTTTCCCTATATCTGCGAAACGTGGGTCACAGGGGGACAGACAAATATCGTACAATCTCGCTGTCAGGGAAAACCAGCTGCGATCTTCCAAATGCGCGTGCGCAGAAGCCCCAGATCTATCCCTTGATGGTATGGTCATTGCATCTTTTCTCTCCTTCCTCTCTTCTTCCATCTGAATATATTCACCCAGATATCAGTGTTATGTATTGTTTGTAGCGGTATCACATTGGTATCATATTGATACATGCACTGTGTAAGGCCAGGCTCCTTTGATGGCAAACTTAGGTATGCTTTTAGGTAGGTACCTTTACCTTGAGGTATGGATCGAGTAATCAATTCACCCAGAACATATCACACGTGCTTCTCTGTAAATAAGGAAACGTAAATAAACTACCCAGCCCAGTTGTTCACAGAAGAACATATAAATGGCTAAAACCAGTCCTAGTCAATAACCGAGGGCTAATTATATTTTCCTTGTTACGTTGTTAGACTAAGTACCTTCAAAAGGCCTTTAAATGGTTTATTTAAATGCTGGTGACTCATCTCTTGCCTTTGTATTTTCCAAGGTAGTGACCCCCTCCTTTTTCTCCAGATAAGCCCAAAGACATGTGGCTAGTCTACATCCAGCCCCTCTATGGGTCCCTGTGGGTGTGGCCTTGGGAAGGGCAGGTGTTTCATTATGGATGGAGGTCCAACAGGCCACAGTCTGACTCAACACGAGGGATGGGCAGAGGCGTACACAAATATTTGTATTACACTAGTAACTCACTTTTCTTCTGGTGCTTCCTCTTTATCTTAGACAATGCAATTTAGTACATATTGTATTGTACATTGATCTGTGTAGGTTAACACAATTTCCCCTAACCCTTTGAGGGCCGCTGATGCCATAATGCATGCTACCCATTTGTCATCCTGATCCATGAATATAGTCCTAGCTGCTCACCAGGGCTATATTCATGAATACATCATGCCGACCCTACAGGGCTGATACCTCGGGCTGATAGTCTCAGAGGGTCGGCATGATGCTCAAAGGAAGTGAGCAGTCTTGCCAGCACTTCATTGCTGCATCATGCCAACCAATGGGAATGATGCATCAATGCAATAGTGACCCTCAAAGGCCAACTATTTCCAAGGAATAATATGTGAATCTGTACTGCGGAGCGGTCCCGAATTACCTATTACAGAGTAAGTAATTCCTGGTGTAAAGTCTAGACTTCCTTTTTCATATGGGGGCGGGTATAGAAAAAGGGGAGTCCCCCTCCCCCAATAATGGGAAGCATTTCTGAAAGTACAGCCCCCCTGCCCCAGTTGGACATCACCTTACATTTCAATGGTGGGGTACAGTTCGTCCCAAGGAAATAAGGACTCTGGCTTTCTTTATGTACTTGACGAGGACATGCATGCAAAATGGCGCTGACACCAACAGAACCTTCTCCCTGGTGAAAAGTGGCTTCAATCAGGAATTGCATGAAGAAGAGTATTAGGAGTACAGACCACTAGAGTAAAGAGGCTCCCACTCCAAATGTGATACCCATAATGGGCACATTTAACCCATAATGGGCACACTTAACCCATAATGGGCACATTTAATCCATAATGGGTACATTTAACTGCACTGTCAAAAACAAGAAAAATGGCGTCAAAATAATGGTGCAATCCTCGTCCCAAAGTTGCCAGAGATTCCTTGTATATTTGGGTATCACTGTACTGCCACCTGGGGCTTCTTGTAAAAACTACACTGGTGCAATGCTATTTAATTATGAGTAGATTCAACAGTTATTTTTTATAATGTGGTTTACTAGTAATAGTTGCCCTAGTCGTGACGATGCACCAATGCAATACTCTATTGGCGAGTCGACTACCCAACACTGCATCGACAATAATATTCAGTAAATTCATACATTATGATGAACAAGCAAAAAGGGGCATGGGTATATTAATTCCCACTCCGGCCCTTATAGGGTTAACACCTCTACTGAGGTAAAACAGGTCATGGTTCCTCCAGGCTGGGAAGTGGACTGAGGATGGTTGTAGGAGTGGTGGAGATAGGATGGGAACAGTGCAGACAGATATAGGGTGGTGGTGGAGGGGAGAAGGTGAGGGGGTCAGTTCACATAGCCTTGGCAACACACTGGTATAGTCCCAATCGCCAAATTAGACGCTTCGTTTGCTCTGTCCGTAGCCTGCACCATACGGGGTGTTACCGCCCACTGACAGTCCTTAACCTTATACATTTAGTAACAGACCTGAAACCCCCAGGTCATCATAATTATACAGACTGCTAAACCTACACACTAAAAAATACATCTGTCCTTTTTATATAACTTGCCACTTTAGATTGACAGTGAAGACAAGACCGACAGAAATCTAAAGCAACACCAAATTTCTTGTTTCATTAAACGTGTGGATATGGTCATAGTTTTGGGATCCAATATGTAAGGGGAAGCCTCCCAATAGGAACCATTTCTATGAATTTTCTTTACCACGGTATGATCATGACCCACCCTCCCCTAACCACCCCAACCTAGCTCCCCTTCCCTCCCTCAGAAGACACAGCACACACTATGCCCAGTGGGAATAAACACTCTAGTACACAGTACGTGTACGTTATAGCCGGCTAGTATATTATGGTATAGGGATGATTGGATAGTCCACATCGCTGTGCAGCAGAATTGCCAAGGCAATATCAGCAGGTATGAAGGAAGAATAAGTGCTCTAGTGTCTAGAGAGATGGTCCATATAATGTATAGTGGTGATGGAAGCTGGCTGACTGTGGTCTATTATCTCCAATATGACAGCATGTGAGCAGGTTATAGATAACATGCTGTACTGTTTGGAATCTTATGTATACATCCCAGCCCATTTTTGTATTATCCACACTATAAAAGAAAATGTCGAAATAACAGTGAACTCCTTGTCCCAAAGTTGCCAGAGATTCACTGTTTTTTTCACAGAGATTCATTGTACCACAGTGTGTACTGTACTGCTTCATAATAGACTCCACAATGCTTCACTGTAATGTAATTGCAGTGGTTCATTGTTCAGTTGCATAAGGATCCCTCGTAGATTCAACAGTTATTTCTTAGAGTTCATCCAAGCCCAGGCTATGAATGAATCAAACAGCCTTATCAGCCTGGTTATCTCATGTGTAGTCACCACATATTACACCATATTGAGTATGTGATCAATCAGGTAGTATAACCCATAACCCTTTTGGCTGCCTGATCAATATGATATCATACTGGCATCAGGCCAGTAGGTGGGGGGGGCATGCAGAGACAAACTCCCACTTGTAGAGGCTCCAAAGCTCTGGCCAGTGTGATGCAGAGATATGTTTGAGGGGAGACCTGGCATATATTAGTAACCCAGAACTTAACTATATGTGGACCCCTTAAATTCATATAATTTCATATCCAGAGATAAGTGTTTGTTATGATACAGATCAAAGTGATATGCACGTGTACCTTAGAGATAAGACCTAGAACCCACGTTCTGTATTATCGTTGATCCTGACTTCCTGTGACTGATTATCAGTACTCAAACACCACACCTTACAGTGTAGGTGTACATATCCTTGTATACATCATAACAGGATGCAGATTAAAACCCTAAGGGTCATCCTGCATGACTTCACCCCAGGGACTTCACCTTACAACTACACTCTAAAGAAATCACTGTTGAATCTACCAGGGACTTCGTAAAACTGAATGGTGAACCACAGTAATTTATTGCAGTGAACCGGTGTAGTTTTTACAAGAAGCCCCAGGTGGCATTATGGTGGTGCAAGGAATCAGTGAAAATAATAACAGATTTAGGACAAGTATTTCCACCGTTATTCTGATGACACCTTTTTTTTATGGTGTAGTCCTTTTCTACAAAGAAATAGGGTGTACATTGAGTTATCATAGCACAGTCATGCATATAGTACACAAATACAATTGACAAAGGAAATATGATTACAGAAGGGAATAGAGATAACATTTAAAGTATTACAAGCCCTATATGAGCCTGACCTTCCAAAGTAATAAGATACATTTATAACCTTATAATTCACATTCTATGGAGGCGATTGCACACGATTTCTGATGCCTATTTGTATCGAGGAGTTATCCATATACAGACTTGACATTTAGTTTCATCCTGCATCTTCATACAGAGAATGTATTAGAAATAGTTACTAATTGCATCTATGTGGATTGGGGATATAGCCTTGCTGAGGAGATTGACAGTTTCTTTTGTCCCAGTGTCTGCTATGAGAGTCCCGGGAGTCAGTGATTGATGATACAGGTATAGATGAGACACAGGCAATGAATCAATCCAGTCTCCTAGATAAAATTTCCCATAGATTCAGGTGTGTGTACAGGTATTAAGGTTGATAACGAGTTGATGGCTTCAGTGTGTTAAATGCATCTATACTGATATAGATTCACCAAGCTACTGTAAACCCCAGTTTGTAAGCCGCGGCTTATGGACCATTTCAGACCCTGTGTGCGGCTTATAGAATCAGCCTGAACTCAGGGTGCAGTGTATACAAGGGGTTTTACATATGTAAACATAAATAAGGAATGTCAACCATTTCAGGCCCAAGGTGCGGCTTGTTGCATTCTCCCAAAGTCAGGGCGAGGCTTATACGCGGGTGTGGCTTATACGCCGGGTTTTACGCTTCATGTACAATATACATACAGACGTAGATATATGTACCATATCAAATAAGTAAAGCACCTGCGTGATCACTCAAATAATACTTACCTTTTTTTAATACAGATACGGGTCCCCTGTAACGATACTGAACAAAACAAGTATCCTCTTTTACGTGTCCAGTAAATAAATCCTCCAGTACAGCTCACACAGTACTAAATCCAACCAGGCCAGGTGTATGGGTGCTGTCAAAGTGGTACCTCCAGTGCAGTGTGCTTGTATGTGTCTGGGGTCCCACGGTATGGGTACGTCAGTATAAAGGCAGTTTGAGGACTGATGGGTCCCTTTAGATCTTCTCCCAGTGGTGATCACACAGCTACTGAGTGAGTGAGCTCCCACGTGCTGGAGGAGGAGAAAACACAGCAGGGGAAACTAACCGGATGTCTGTATGTATACACGCCCAGACCCAGCGCTGGGCCCTGTCATTGGTGTGCATGTTTCATTCACTGCTAATCGCCCGGTGGCTGACCTGGTTTGAATATTCATTAAGGTTAATGTATGCATGTCACCTGACATGCTTACCTGTGTTTCAAATTTCCGCGCCAAGGCGCAGTCCCCAGGTGTACGTTCTAGGGTCCACACGGAATTTGCCGCCGTCCACCATGCCGCCTAAAAAGCAGAGAAAAGATATAGTAGAGCAGGCTGAGCTTGAAAAGACTTTAAAGAAGTCCCAGAAGAAGTGGCAGCGCAAAGCAGACGAGCGTATGGCCAATACTGACGCCAAAGTGGACCGCCTGGTCTCCCTGCTGGAGGCTAGGCCGTTACTGCAACCGGCCGGACCTACCCAGCCGACGTCTGGGCTGCCATTACCTGGAAGGGCGGTTTACCCACACCAACATGGAGACATGGCTGCTGGAACTCACTACCAGCCCCATATTGGACACTTTCATGGCGCAGCTTACCCCCCCCCGCCGGTCGGAGCCCCTAGTCTCCCGGCGGTCGCCCTCCACCAACCTGCCAACATGGCGGCGGCTGGCATGCCCGCACATATGCCACCAGTAGCTGAAGGAGACGACGCGAGCCGCCATTTAGCGAACTTCGTAAAGGCCAGCTTATCCAAAACAGGTAAATCAGGCCCCATGTTTCCACATTCGCATATCACTCGGGGTGAGAAGATGGAGGCAACCACATTGGGGGATTTAGTGATACCTGAATATATAACTGGTTTGATGAAGATCTATAATGCCGCCACCACCGACCCGACCCACCGGCCCCACATCCTCGCCCACTTGGGTGACGTAATGGAGGACGCTATTACCTACGAGTGGCCGAATGTACGCACCTGGAGTGAGGCCACTTTGGCCGCGGTATATGCACCTGAGAACCCTTTGTCCTGGGACAAGCCATGGGACATTCGCATGTCCCGCACAGAACAGTCTAAGAAGGGTACTAGCTTAGGCGCTAAGGCCAATATGTTACGTAATGCCACACTCATGGGTGAAGGGTCTCAGTCGTCGGCCGGAGCTGGAGGCGGAGCTGGACCCGGAGCCCCGGCCAATCCAGGCTCATTTGGAGTAAAGGGTGACGTCTGTGAGTTACCCAAGGACGTCAAGATGGCGAAACCAGACCCACCTTGTGCTGATTATAACGCCGGGAAGTGTGCGGAGAAAAAGCACCACACAGAGCGCGGCTATAGAAGGCTGCATATATGCTCGTACTGCCTGCTGAACTTGTGTAAGGCTTACCGCCATGCGGATAAGGACTGTGAGGCCTCCGGCCGTGGCAACAAGCAGAAGCAGTCAAAAAACGCCCAGCGTCCGGCCCCTGTGCAGTGAGAGGCCGGACTATTGACTTGTCGCAGGATGATAGCACTGATTACACTGACAGCCCGGGCAGTACCGGCAGCCTTTCCCCACAGCAGATCAAGTCAACATCTACCAATTGGAGGGTAACACACCCAGTTATTGGCTCTAATTTAGACATTGACGGTGACAATGATAATGAATATATATCCAGCTGTATGGCGAAAGGCCCTAAGCTACGCCCTGATGATCGCATTGTTAGGTTTGCTCAGTTGGTAGACATATACCCTGTAGACAGGTCAGGTATTGATTATGCCAATATTTATACTACTGCTCTGGTTGAAGGTGATGAATCGCTGAAGGCACTTATTGATCAGGATCCTGCCACCCCTACGTCTGGAGGTACTTATAGCGCCACTGCGCTCCTTCAGGGTGGGTTGGTTGGTGACATGAGCAATTTGTCTGTCGGTGACGTCATGCACCAAGATATTACAGAAAGTAGCGACGGAGAGGCCCCGCTCCCCCGCCTCACTAGCACTCCTGTTAGAAGTGACGCTGTTCCCTTCATGTTTAATGAAAGCATGGATGGATGTGCCGGTTTCAGGAAGGCTGTGGGGGTGGGTGACGGTAGCACTTCGACGACTAACGACATATATGATGGTGTGGAGGGCGCATTGTTTGACAGCCACCCCCACCCAATCATACCACTGGTAGATTACAGTATTGGTAATTCTGAAGTAGGTGATAACCTGAGTAGCGATGCCAGCTCTGTGTTTGTGTATCATGATGGTGCAGATATTCACACTGATGTCAGTGGGGTTGCCCCGGCTCCGGCCAGTGATAGATCCCCTAATAGTAGTGAAAGTGCTAACATGATTGTATACCTAGACACTCACCGCGTACACGCCTATGACACTAATGATCACCAATCAGGCATTCCCATGACCCATGACCCAGTGACCCACTCACAGCACTACGAGACATGCCGGGGTGCAGGTGACACCAACAACACCACCTGCAGCGCCCGGGGTCAGGATAGCGTGGTGGAACTTAGTCAAGTCAGCAGTATACCCAATCACCCTGCATACGGCCATAATAACGCCGAGGGTAATTGTGATTATGAGGCGGCCGCTCAGGCCCCCTATAACGCTGACAGCTCCCACTCCGCGCCAGCACCTGACACCCACACAGCCGTGGCGGACTTGTATGCCCATAACAACGATGTTACCCTCGCAGTGGATAACAATGAACAGGAGCAAGCCGATACTACTGCTACCAGTGTCATCACACACACCTGCCCCCATGACGGGGACGCTGACATTACCCCTGCATTCACCACCCCTTTGGAATACGCCGCCACACTTGATGCACTCTGGCCGTACCCGACCCAGGAGGCGTGTAAGAAGCAGGAGCACAAGATGGCTATATATCATGCCGTAAGGGCAACAGCGCTCCCTAACTACATGGCGGCGCGCATCCCCCTCACGGAGAACTTCAATCTCCGTGCATGGAGATATCACCTTCGCCAGTTCCATGATGCAGAGATAGTGCAGTACCTGGAGTATGGGTGGCCGAGCTCCTACACGGGAGACAAAGTTCCAGATACGTGCTCAGACAATCATGCATCGGCAGAGGATCATAGTATACATATACAGACATTTATCAAGAATGAGCTCCATAACGGTACATTAATGGGCCCATTTGACGCTCCCCCATTCGTACCCTGGAGCCAGGCCAGCCCGCTCTGCACAGTCGAAAAGAAGTTGTCATCGAAACGACGTGTGATAGTAGACCTCAGCTACCCGGAAGGGAGAAGTGTTAACAGCGGCATCCTGAAAAACTTCTTTCAAGGACATTTTGCCAAATACTCCCTTCCCGCCATCACAGACCTGTTAGAGCTGGTGAGGGTGTATGGCAGAGGATGTTATATATGGGGGGCAGACCTCGAAAACGCGTACAGACAACTGGCGACCGATCCCCTAGACTGGGTGTTGGCCGGAATTAAATTCCAAGGAAAGTACTATAATGACCTGTCTCCATCATTTGGTTGTCGCGCCTCCAGCGCTCACATGCAGCGCGTATCACGCGCAGTCGCGCACATCATGAAGCAGGATAGGATCGTAGTGCTACCATATATTGATGATTACGCGGCAGTTAGTTGTACGCAGTATGATGGTGAAGCGGCCTTGGTCAAGTTTGAAAACCTCAACAAACAGCTAGGCCTCCGCCTAGCGGAAGGGAAAACAGTACGCCCCACAACATGTATCACATGGCTCGGGTTCGAAATCAACACAGTAGACATGACTGTCCGCATTCCCCCAGCGAAGCTGCAGGAGGTGATAGACGAAATCAAGCAATGGGACACTAAGAAGCGGGTCAACAAGAAGACGATCCAGCAAATGACGGGCAAGCTCTGTTTTGTCGCCACTTGCCTTCCCCCTGCCAGGCGGTTTATGGCCAGGATCCTGGCATTGCTCAGGCAAGCAAACCGCGCCAGCACGGTAGCGATATCAGAAGAATGCCGTAGAGACTTGAACTGGTTCAGATCCTACGCCGCTGCCTCCAATGGAGTGCACCTCATCCCGGAAATAAGGCCAAGATGGAGAATAGAGGTAGATTCATGTCTAAAAGGAGGGGGCGGGTTCAGCGCCACCCACTACTACGGGGTGGGATACCCGCTCTGCTTCCACCAGAACCGGAACATCAACCTCCTGGAGGCCATGAACGCCGTCGTGGCCATTAAGCACTTGGCCCCGGAAGAACCCCACGGGTGTCAACTTGACGTGATATGCGACAATACGGCGGCAGTGGCATCTCTATCGGCAGGCAAGGCGGAAGACGAGGTACTCGCCTCCTGCGCCCGGGAGATTTGGCTGTTTGCAGTCACCAACGACGTCAGAATAACCGTCACTCATGCTCCCGGCGTCACCATGGAGCTGGCTGACGCCCTCTCTCGTAGGGTGCTGGGGGTCGGGTATCGCGTGGCGGCGGATAAGCTTCTGAAAGGGAGAGGGCTAGTTGAAATCACACCAGATTTAACTGTACCCCTGTTTACCCCGGGGCTTTGACTAACCGGCATATGTGTTTGTATCATTGCAGCATGGTACGGGACCCAGTTGTACAGCGACATGCTCCGCACCCGCGCCAAGGCGGTAACTGAACAGACACAGAAAAACAAGGACAAACAAGCACTTGATTATTACACCTTTTGTAAGGAGTACGGCGTCTCCGTCCTGGCGCCGGGAGCTGACGATGTGTGTGTGTATATCCAGGTGTGTTCGACAAAGTTCAAGTCACCCGTAACCGTACGAAATTATGTGTCAGGGGCGCGCCACTTTGTACTCAGGCTGGGGGGGATTGATGCAGCCTTTGACAGTAGAATGGTCAAGGACATGCAGGCAGGGGTCAAGAAAGGATCCAAGCACGTGCCGAGCCCTGCTCCCCCCATCACCCCCCGCTTGTTGTATATGGTCTGCGATTACCTGGATACTCAAGGACTAAGAGGACTGGTTGCCAAGGCGGCCTATTTAGTGGGATTCTATTGCTTCCTCCGGGGCTCCAACATATGCGTGCGCAGCCCATGGGAGGACGGACATGGCCTTCTCCGGGGGGATATTAGTCAGGTGGAAGGGGGATTGGCGGTCCTCATACGCAGCTCTAAGACCACACAAGCTGGGGCCCACCCTGTCACCCTCCCGGTACAGCGCCTCCAGCAAGGAAGCCGCCACTGTCCAGTCGCCACGTACATGCTCATGATTAGTTTGATACCAGCCCCTCACTTCAGCCCCGCCTTCATATGGGGGGATACTGGCAAGGCCATCACCACTGCCCCACTGCAAGACATCCTGAAAGAGGCTCTCACCCACGCTGGAGTACCTGGAGGGAGGGCGTACCGCCTACACGGCCTCCGTAGAGGTGCTGCTATGGCAGCGGCAAGAGGAGGCGCCACCCTGGATGATGTCATGGGTCATGGGATGTGGAAGTCTGATAGCGTTCATAGTTACGCTCCCAAACCCCTGTTTTCATCAGTCCAACCTGCATTGGCAAAAGGTTGCTTTGGACATTAATACTACTTGTACTGACTTAACGGTTCATTGAGTTCATTATTGGTGTAGGTTGTTCACTAGTTATTATTGTTGTCCTAAATTGGCACCAGGAGTTTAATTCTGGGGCCTGGCCCGGCCAATTAGGTAAAAGGTTTAATTACCATTCATGATATTTACAAAGGTCAATGGTGTTGTAATACATGTTATGTCAAAAATTAAACTTTATAAATAAACCTTATTTCCAAACACAGGTCAGCCTTTCTCGGTCAATTGGTGTGCATGTTTCATTCACTGCTAATCGCCCGGTGGCTGACCTGGTTTGAATATTCATTAAGGTTAATGTATGCATGTCACCTGACATGCTTACCTGTGTTTCAAATTTCCGCGCCAAGGCGCAGTCCCCAGGTGTACGTTCTAGGGTCCACACGGAATTTCCCCACCCTCCTCACCCTCAAATGGTATATAGATGATTGTAACATCTATCCCGATAGGGACATTAATACTACTTGTACTGACTTAACGGTTCATTGAGTTCATTATTGGTGTAGGTTGTTCACTAGTTATTATTGTTGTCCTAAATTGGCACCAGGAGTTTAATTCTGGGGCCTGGCCCGGCCAATTAGGTAAAAGGTTTAATTACCATTCATGATATTTACAAAGGTCAATGGTGTTGTAATACATGTTATGTCAAAAATTAAACTTTATAAATAAACCTTATTTCCAAACACAGGTCAGCCTTTCTCGGTCAATTCACTATATAATATAGAGCTTCAACCTAATATCGCTCAGCAGCAGTGACTGTACCCTCGGTAAGGCCGACGACGTGCGTGGGGAAATCCTCACTGTGTGTCATACAGAAATGTAGCGTGGAGTATGGGGCGGTGGGTCAGTGTGTGACGTCATATGACCCGGAAGAACAACACTGTCAGTGGGGCGGTAGGAGTGAGGAGACTAGTGGCTAGCCAGAGCCAGAGGGGGTGTGACTTGCGTAATACACGAGTACAGCTCAAACCAATCAATCACCGGCCCCAACAGCCGGTGGGGGCGGGGCTGATGAGTTGTGGCACTCGATAGGCATAAGGCACACTACAGGGATGGTAGGGTAGGATGGATGCTTGCAATATTAGAGCAATCTGTATGCCACCTGGCAGAGGTCAGCAAATAAACATGTTCCTGGGTGATAGTTAAGTGTTAGCGTGACCCCTTAAATCCCACTCCATCACTCCCAGTCTCATACCCATAGCTCCCACCCTGCTGGGACCAAGTCTGATAGCAGCATCCCCACAGTGTCAATGGGGATCTAGATTGGGGGTCCCCATGTCACATGTCGTTTTTAAGAAAATGCCATGTCACATATATTTCCCATGTCCTTGTCTATAAGTTTCGTGTCACATGTCGATTTTAAGAATTGGCCACGTCTCATGTCACTAACTTCCTACATCTCCATGTCCCTGTCACTAAATTCTAATTCACATGTCGATTTTAAGAATTGGTCATGTCACCGTGTCGATCCTAGAGGTCCAGACCCAATACAGTGTTTAGGTTATCTCTTTCCATGACTCACTCTTCCCCACCCTCAACACCCTTCAGCCTCTTACCCCCTCATATCAGCTCTCCGCCAGGCTATCTTAGCCCACTTACAACAAATACCCTAGTACCCCCAGGGCTTCCCCACTCCCACCCCTCCAGGGCTAGTGTCCAAGAAGTGTGTAGATTCTTGCCAAAGGCTTGGTTATATCCCCAGGCCCCAAATATCACCTCATTTCTATCAACGTTTTCTTCACAGCATGAACCTGACCTGGGATACTCGCCACTCAATGTGGGTCTGTCACCCTGTGTGTGTGTTGGTGTGTGTGTGTGTGTTGGTAGGGGGTAACAATAGAGGATCCAGCAGTGTTCGGATATCTCCGGCACAGATCGGGTTTCTCCGTGACTAATTCGGCGTGAAGGGAGGGGGTTGAATGGAATCAGGGTGAGGGACGATAGTGATAGGTTTAGTGTGCTGGGGTGAAATTCCTAAGATATTTATAGTTTGCTGTCATGACCCGAACCTGTTGCTGCTGTGTGGGTATTTGAGGGGATGGTGTTGGTCACTATGACTGTCCCCCTTTAGTATTAAGGATTGCTTGTCTTTTAAGGAATTAGTTGATTCATCAACGATAGCATGACTGCGCTTAGAAGAAAATCTTGTAAAGGTGGAAAATATAATCTATAGTATACCTCCTGTACCGAATTGAGACATCCTTTAGACCAAGGGTAGACTTGCTAAATAAGTCTCTGATCTTGTTATAGTAATTTAGATAATTTGTCAAAAATAGCATTCATACATTGTATGTGATAAGGTGGATAAGGGGATAAGGGTGTCCCCTTATCCATCACCCCTACCCTACCTAGGCCCCCTATATCGTGAAGTAGAGTGGAGGGGACTGACGCCAGTCTAAAACTAAGGGACCAAAGAATACCCAGGGTTATTTTCATCTAACAATAATAGCCAAAGTGTCTATATTGTTGCGGACCTCAGACAACATTGCCATTTTCCTATCCTGTCTGCCTCCATAAAAATATGGCTACTATATAATTGCTCATATGATAATGATAAGGTTTGCTGTGCCAAATACTCACAAATTGTATACATATTTGTGGCATTACAAAGTTACATGAACTGATGTTAACACTACTAATGACTAAGGTGACTTCTGTATGTCCACTGGAATGTCAATCTAATAAGTAAGCCCCAGATATACCGATAAGGAGGCTACTGCTATATAATTATTACCTAATTGTGACCACAAAGAGAACATTGTAAATGACCATTAACAGGAATGGCGTGTTTTTCCACTGCTGCTTTCCACGAAAATGTCAGAGAAACAGAGCAAAGGTAAAAGAGGCTGGTATCTGCATAAATATATATGCAGGATGTGTTAGAAATGGGCTGTCGTGAACATGGTATGCTAACTATATCCAATTAAAACATCCCTTTAGGATGGCGGTTGTAGTCTCTGTTATTAGTTACATCAATATTCTGGAATTTCCTATGTTTGTGGTGGTTTTTATATAATTTGTTAAATTGTGGCATTTTATATACGATGGTTTGTAACAAGGAAGCAAAGCTGTAAAACTAACTGGCAAATGGAGAGTCTTAATGAAAAACAATGAGGAGGGGCTCCCTAAGCACAGGGGCAGGGGTACATGTATATAGGTTCAGGCTATAACATGGCTATAGAACCCCAAATTTGACATAAAATTGATATGGAGACTTAATGGGCAGGGGGACATGGAATTTTCTTAAAAATTTACATGGGGACATTGGCATTTATTAAATTCAACATGGGACATGGGGTACCCCCCCCCATCAAGGGCTCCCATGTAAACCCATCTGCATTGTATCTCAAATATGTCCAAAATACAACATAGGACAGTGCCATGTAGAATGTGTGCCCATAGACTGAACCTTGAAAAAGACAGGCTGCATTCACATTAAACTGCACCAAATGACACACATGCATGGGTTGTAACAACCCCACAAGTGACAACAGCTGGATTTGACCCCAGTGTGGGCTTGAATGTGACCCCAGTGTAACCTAGACATTTGACCTGTTTACAGGGAAGATGCCATCCAAGCACAAGTCAGTTCACAGTGGCCACACCTTCTAACACTTAAAATAATCTCTCAGTTTGACATCTATTTGCAGGGTCATCATGTTATACACAATATCATTAGGTACATGTACATGAGCCAAAATCTATTGTCTACATGATGGTGACTGTCTCAGAATGAAACTCTATCTATTATTGCATGTAAATTGAGCCAGAAAAAGTTCTTCATTGTTTCTGATGTCTGCCCATAACCACAGAAAAACAAAAAATTGAAATATTGGAATAAATCTGGGAGAAATAACTATTTTTGAACAATATTACACACAGCTGTTCATCTGTGGATGGGAAATACACTAGTCTTGAGTATTTTTTATGATTTAAACTCCTAACCCTTAGAATCATCTTTTATTGAAAGTGAGACCTGCCTATAAAACTCAGAGTGGCTGATTTAAGCTTGGTAGCTATGGGAACTTTGGACTTTTGCCTATCATCGCCCCTCCTCGTAATAAAGCACTGCACCTTTATTCATTCCTGGAAAACGTTTTCAGAGAACCAAGGGCCAAGACGTCCATTCTTTTATTATATAAATGTGATTTTTTCCGTAATAATTCCCCACCATTTAGCATATCTTAGGGCCTCAGACGGGAACAAGGCTACTTCTTAAAATCGACAAGGGACATAGGGTCGAGAGACAAGTGACAAGGCAACTACTAGTACTTAAAATCGACAAGGGGCATGGGGAGAAAATGGACAAACACAATTTCTTAGAATGGACATGGGGGCCCCTGTCTAGGGCCCTTACCTTAGCTGAGAAAAAAATATACAATTCCCTTGTATGAAGTATACTGTAGTGATACCGCTGTAAACACACTGAAATAATACACAGAGGGAATAGACAGGATTTTTTTTTGTCTAACACTAACAGTATCGATATTACTACCATATCGTCCAGACCAATACTGTGAGCTTGTAAACTCCCCCTTTTAATACCAGGCCCATACAGCCATGGCTCGAAATAAAAACAAATTCCCTCCTCCCACTCCTGTTAACAGTGTTATTGACCCTTCTCGTTTGGCGGTGGCTGCGGTAAATTTAAGGTTCTCATTTCCCAGCTGTACAGTAAATTTAAGTTTCTCATTTCAGGGATGCTTGTTGGTCTAGAGTCCCGGCGTCCCAGGGCCATTCCAGTTCCGGTGTAGCCTTTCCGGTGCCCTAGACCTCAACACTGTCACTGCTGGGAAGGACTGAGTAGGACCCCCGGGTAGGACCACAAACTTGAAGAAGTTGGTGTGATAGTTTTTAAAAATCCCGTTTAGACCATAGAACATCGTTGTATTTATAGCGTATGCGGACCCCCCCCCCCAAATAAAAAGAAAAAAAGAGAAAGAAAAGAAATGGATAAATAAATAAGATACAATAAACAAATAAATAAATAGAAAGAAGAAAAATCATTACTACAGTTGATATGGGACTGTATACCGGTATAAAGAAAAACTCTGTGGAAAGTTTTTAATCCTGTATTATATTTTCTATTCTACATTATGCATCATTGGTCACACCCTGTAGCATGGTACTCGTGCCCTACTAACATATCTGATATGTGGGTAAGTGATATATAGGAAACAACAGATTCCTGTGAAATGTACCCCAGTCATGACCATGAACCCAACATGGTAACAATATTGATTTACATGTCCCAACCTATACCATCATCTTCCCTCATCCAGCCGTACAGCCACTTCTCATAAAGTGATACACATAGGGGGCACTGGAGTAGTAGGGTGCTGCCAGAGATGCTGCCAGTCTGTGTGTATGTGTGTGTGGGGGAGGGGGGGTGGACTGGGGGCGGTATCACATATGGATGGGCAAAAAAAAGAAACTTGTTTTATGTAACATGATTAGAAGCCTGCTAATCAATGTCATAATTCACTATTGAATTAGAAAAAAAAAGAGAAATATTATTCCTCTTTTGTTCATAATAAGAGTATTCACCACACAGAAGTGATTCGTATTACACCTGAATTTCTGAAATTAAAGAGGTCTGAGCAAATCGGAACTCTTACTATGCCCAGACACTAGAGGACATCTATCTATTGATACCCATTGCATGTCCATGGCTATCAAAACAGGGGCTACACCGTAAAAGATAACTGTTGAATCTACCAGGGATCCTCGTAAAGCTGAACAGAGAACAACCATAATTGTATTGCAATGAAGCGGTGTAATTTCTACAATGAAGCCCCAGATGGCAGCACATGTTACATGGGATCTCCAGGGCAATTTGGGACAAGGATTTCACTATCAATTCAACGACATCTTTTCACAGTGTTTGTCTTATCCTTCCCCCCTCCAGGGTGCTCACCACCCCAATCCCTCACTGAGCTCTTGACCCACATCAAACCTCCCATGCTCGTCACCTCCATCAATCTACCACTGGTCACAACCCCAATACCCATGGGAGCCTTTATCTAGATGCCTGAAGAACCATCTATAATGTACAAAGTATATCAATGTTTATAATTCTATACCCAACTAGCGGGATACATAATTAACCAATGGGATAATTCCCTTCATTCAGTGCAGATTTTCTAGGGTGCAACTGGTACCCATCATTCTGGCTGTTATCACTGAAAATCTCTCCAGGTACCCGATCAAGCAATGGTGCCCCCTAATAAGGAACCCGCAACCTTTGCATAATAGTCTTACACCCCACCTTAACCAGTCCCCATGTCCTTCTTGGATATAATTATGTTACCCAGTTTATTCCTTAAAGGGATATAGTCAAGCAGAGAATGAACAGGATAAGTCTATGGATGTAACTGAGAGCTGGAGTATCGTGTGACACAGTTACCAGAGTTTGGGGTGGGGGCAGCAGATGGGGCCTGTCTAACCTGTCAGCACCTCCGGGGTCAAGGGTCAAACCAGACATTGGAACTGTTAGAATTTGAATCTGAGGATCAAAACAAACAGCTGTCATCTTCTTTATATGCAATATACTAGCATGACACTTTCTTTATTTTATACGAATCATTAGTATATTGGTCCATGCATTGAAATGTGTGAAAATGGCATGTCCATTTATGTTCTATAAAGAGTAATTTAGCTATTACTAGACACCCTTCCTCCTAAGCCTCACATCCACAGTGTACACAGATATGTGAGGCTGTCCCTATGTAATCAATCAGATTTGCTCACCCTGTGGTTCTGGCGGTGGTGTACAACCAAACTGAGCATGAGTATATCCCTTTAATGACAAACCCATTAATTTTATTTTTTCTCACAATCCCATACAAGAACAGCTCTCCACCCTACCTTACGATTTCCATTGATGTAGTGATGATGTTCAGAATCTCACCTGTAAAGAAGAAACAGAGAAATTAATTATCACATTGTTCTCACAATGTAAACTTGCATGTACATCACTCCTTAAAATAGTTATGACTTGCTAAATAAATAAATCATAGATTGGTAGTACTATATATCCAGAGATACTACTCGCTGGTCGACAAAAACCAGGAAAACTTACAATTTTGGACACATTTCCCAGGAATTTGACAAAAATACAATCTTGAAATCTTTATAACAACCAGGAATTCCTTGTAAACCAGGGACGGTGGCATCTATAACTGTTCCATTTAATCTCATACAATGTCAAATGTGATGAAATGGATTGGGCACATACAATGTGTGATGTATGATAAAGTTCACATTGTGACATAACCCCCCCCCCCCCCACCCACCCACCCACCCCACCCCCACCTCATTCCAGTAGTTATTCACATGGTGATCTGCTACAAGAAAGAACTGATCATGTTCCAATTTCACACTACATTTGCTCCCAGTGCCTGGCACTAGTTGTTTGTGCTGAAACTAGGTCATTTACACGACCAGATGATGCTACACGGTTAGTGTTACGGACTAGGGAGTAGTCTCTCACGTACCCATTTTGTTTGGGATTTCCCCTGTACAATGTCAGCCGAAAAGGGGTCTTAGTGCATGGCGCAATAAGGCCCCATTTCACAGTATATGCCACATATAGTAATTTGCCTGAGCCAAGGGGAACACCTGTATGTGGTACCAATCCCAGCTAGGCCCCCTCTCACATACATGATCTCTGACTTATTGGGGAGCATTCGAGATCTACGTGACAGGTGTATTCTTCTTTTACTACTTAAACTATGTATGCTTTGATATACATCTCCAACTTCTCTGTGTATTTCAATGTGGCAAGGCCAGGGTGGGGCATAAGCCAGTGACCCAGAATTTCATAATGACATTTTACATTTAAATCCCCCCCCCCAAGATTATTTGGGGTGAGGGACCCATCCCCTCAATAATTGACTCACTAGGATGGTAGCTTTTACTATCCCATCTTTATCAGTGACCACCCCCCCCCCCCGGACAGCTCACACCTATGCTCATCCTTCTTCCTATCCCTATCTGTGCTCCAGGCGGGGGGGGATTACCAGTACTAAGGGATTAACACCCTGCTTACACCCTGGGTGTGGATCATCTCAACACCTCCTGGGCTGTGGACCTACAGGGTATTTAATACCTCCTCTGGTGCCCTTAGACTCCTGCCTATCCTACCTGACCTGACCAGGGTAAAAGGCTGCTTGTTTTAAGTGGAGCAGATACTTATATTTGATTCGAAGGTCAAATTCAAATGAAATAATTTACAACTTGATTTACGATATAGATGAAATCTCACGAAATAGAGAAACAAAAAAATATACATTTCCTTCCTACGCTATTCTAACTCACGACTCTGTTTCCCATTACAGTTTAATTTAGCCACAGTCTCAGTTTTTTTCTTGGTAGAACCAAATACCCATGCAGGAGTGAGTGTTTCAGAAAATAAATGTCTTTGTAAACGGGAGTAGGGTGGAAGTCATCAGTCACTCAGCCACCATGGATTTAACCCTTTATGGGCCGCTGATGCATTAACGCATCATGCTCATTGGTCCGTTATTTGGTCATCATGATGCACCAATGAAGTCTCGCCAGCACTTCATTGGAGCATCATGCCGAGCCTCTGGGAGTATATGTATCAACCCCGTAGAGTCGGCATGATGCACCAATGAAGTGCTGGCGAGTCTGCTTGCCGGCACTTCATTGGTGCATCATGACGACCACTGAAATGGTGCAGTGTCAGAGAGCGACCCTTACTGGGTTAATTCGGTTCACCAAGTTGCCCAGCACCTCATAATTTCATGTAAGGTAACACCATGTATACAAGACTGACACGTAGACTACACGTACACGTACATGACCCACACGTACATTCTCAACACAGGTGGCAGCAATCTGGGCAGCTATGGAGAGCTTTACAAGATCTGAAAATATTAACATTACAATACAGATAGGATTCTCTGACTGTATACACATATGTAGCCAACTTAAAAAGCATGTTATTTGAGAATTAAAATGGGAGAGTATCATTCGTTAAGACACGTACAAATGAGCATGAGTATATCTAAGATGAGGGAATAAATCAATAACCCGGGCAATAACCCTATCTACCCTTAGTGACATTCCATTTTAAAGCATTATATTCTCATTCCCATTTTATTTCAAAGACAAGCTCATTCCATAGAAACTCCTTTACCCTTTTGAAAATTGAAAAATTCCTGAAAAGCCTTATGATGAAGTTAAACTGGAGGATGGAGACGGTTAGTTGATGTGGCAGTACTTTAGACCGCCATTTGAGTATTAAACTAAATAGGAAACGACTTGCCATATTCATAGTGCCCCAAGCCGATCCACACAACCCCGGCTCGATACAAATCCACTTAGGGTGTCAGTAGTCCCAATACTACGGACGCCTGTGAGGGACACCCACAAGTAGGCCCTGTCAGACAGGTTGTAGTGGCACCAGGGTCTGTCTGACAGAACAAGGTGTCCATGGAGACAGCACCAACCACCCCCCGGGGGGGGGGGCACTGACTATATGTAGGTCACCCTCAACTGCCGCCCTACCGCCCTATCTCCCAGTGATCTTGAAATCCGACCACCCTACTTGACTGATAAGCTAGACATTGACTGCCCCCCTTTTTCGACAATCCCAAATATTGACTGGGCTGCCCCCCCACCTTCAAGCCTACACCCTATTGTACTCATGTCCTTGTATGGATCAAAATTTTTCACTGTCCAGCACTGTGTCTTTTTATCACGTTCATGTGTATGGTGTATAAAATATACAGTCCTTTTGGGATCTAATGGAATTCCACCGCCCTGCTATTAGAGGTCTGATGGGATTCCACCGCCCCCCCTTTTTCGGGATCGCATGGGAATCCACCTCCACCACTCTCGAGAGTCGGGCTGCAGTCGATATCCATTTCATGGGCAAGTGCCCCCCCGGGCAGCCACCTTTAACCCTTCAGAGACAGCAGAACTTGTAATGCATTATGTGAATTTTGATTTGGCATGGTGAATGAATGCAGCCCTGCAGGGTTGATCCTTTCCCCATTGATACACTCTAGAAGGATCGTTATCCTAGGGTCGTCATGATGCACAGATTACAGTGCTGGCAACTAGACTCTCCAACACTGCATTGGTACTTCAATATGACATGCCGAGCAAGGGGCACACCTAAAGACATCCTTAGCTTGGTCCTTATAGGGTTACGGTCTAATTGAGTTGAGTCCTGCCACGTCAATACTAAGACGGTAGGTCAGGAAGTCAGCTCTCTCACATTCAGACCTCCACCATGGATTACATCCCCACTCCCTCCCTCTACCTCCCACCCTATCAGGCTAATACCCTATCCTTTTAATATCAAGGTGCTGGATCATATATATGTACAATCATGAATATTAAAATTGGCGATCCTGGCTCAGTTAATGGAACATCTTCTGTAATTTTAACACTGTGTCAGAGTTAATTACACGGATGAAATTAGGAAATTCCTGAAAAGCTCAAACAGACCCCCCCCCCAGATGTATACAAATTTACCGGTCTTTGGAACATAAAAATCCCTGAACTGAAGGAAACCCCTGAAGACTTCCATTCCTGTTTAATTAGCCAAAGTAGGCCAAAAATAGACAGAAATCATGCTCAAAGGTTTCGCCTATGCCTTCTCATGACAAACCTTCTGACATCAAGGTTTAATAGCTTCCTGTTGGATGGATACTAAGGATGGTGCTGGGTGGTTACATGAATATAGACACTAAGTCTTGTTATCTTTATTATATCTGATATAACCAGGTCACTCCAGGTCTGCAAGCGGCATGATGTGTGTAGTCTGCATGCTAATTGACTACACTCTAAAAAGTAACTGTTGGATCTCATAAAACTGAACAGTGAACCACTGTAATTGTATTGCAGTAATGCAGTGTAGTTTCCACAATGAAGCCCCAGATGGCAGTACAGTGGTATGTACGAATCTCTGTGAAAATAACCATGGATAACTGGGAACTTTGCAACAAGGATTTCCCTGTTATTTTGAAAAAAAAAATTACAGTGCACACTTAGTGTGATTTGATCCTTATCATGTCTGGACATTGATGCAATTACATGGCAATGGCATGTATCAACCATTAAAGGCCATTCCTCCAGACATGCAACTAATCGGTATCTGCAAATAAATTATTGTTTTTCTGAGTACCACAGAATCTCATGCTGCAACATAGAAATTCCATTAAGAAACAGGACCAGTTGCTATAATCTTGTTGTAAGAAACAATCTAAATCCTAGGCACATCACAATGAGGGTTGTAGTGGGTAGAAAGTTACATAGGGTCCTTTGTTTAAACCTTAGCATTATTTATATGCTTGGTGAATTGGCCTCCTTTGGTAGGCGATACTTAGACCCTATTACACGTCCAGTCACGCTATATGGATCACGCATGTCATGCCACCCTACCATGGCATCTAGGTGACATGGTAACTTATGCTGTCATGGTGGCACAATAGCCTATGTCCCAATTACCATAGGTTCCCCATGCTGGAATACAACTACTCCATGGACATATATAAGAAGCAGCACAATGTCATATTCTTATTTAGGTCCATAGGCATGATCAAGCAATATCAATTCTCATTTAATTAAAATGGTTAAGGTCACAGACTAAGCCTGAGGCTTTCAGTGACATTCTATGTTCAATGTGCTATATACAATGGTTATAAGGGCTTACGGTATGGTACAACCGATAAAACACTATGTGTTCGCTACCTGACACGACTGAGGCGTGACAAAGCAGTACACACGGCCCAGACACAGTAGAAATTCGTTGTTCCTCCGTACAATCAACTATTCTGTAACGTAAGTCACTGAATTATAAGGGCATTGGTGTCTTGGCTGCTGCTATCTATATCATTTCCCTGTAGTATTTCAATTTGCAATTGAATCAAAATGATTCAATTGAAATTCATATTTGAGATGTTGCACTAGTCTTATGTCATATTATACACCCAAAGAAGAGCTGGTCGTGGTGGGAGAATTTATACAAAGGGTAGGTACATGAGTATGCAAATAAAATTACATACATTTATTAGATAAAATAACAGCTGCTCCTAGAGCATCAGGGACAAAGTGATGAGCAAGTTTTGCATCACAAAGACAATTCTTTTTATTTATTTTTTTTTGTGTGCGGATCATCTACCCTGTAAGCAGGAGCATGTTTTACTATAACATAAACTTTACTGCCATACCTAGTCTTAATCCGGGTCTTGATACCCAACAAAGGGTCAGGGTGTGACCATAGTATAGCTATGAATGATTACCAAGTGAATGATACCCTTGACTTACCACAGGAGACAAGTCTAGATCCCCTTCTACCCTCTATCCATATGGATGGTCTTCACTTATCCCTTTAAGGGCCGCTGATGTTTCAAATGATCATTGGTCGGCATGATGCATGAATGTAGCCATGGTGAGTAACTCGCCAGGGCTACATTGACACAGACATACCAGGGTGGTTTAGGCAACATACTCGGGGCAGCATACCGACCCTGGACATAATGCATCGAAAGGACCTACGGTGCACTGCATCCAAAGGTTAACCTCCTTACCCTTATTGGTGCTTCAGAGCACTTAGCTACATTTGTAGGGTTAAACGGTATCTCTCTCTCTCTCTCTCTCTCTCTCTCTCTCTCTCTCTCTCTCTCTCTCTCTCTCTCTCTCTCTCTCTATCTCTATATATATATATATATATATATATATATATATATATATATATATATATATATATATACCCTATTAGTGCATCAAAAGAACTATCCTCTGTGTCTCGCCTCTGTGCCCTTAATGGCGACCTGTGTGACGTCAGGTCATGTGACCTATCCTCACTGAGAGCCCTGGAGATGGCGTTGAAGTAAAATAATGTCATGCAATGACATATTTCACATAACCTGATAATGTTGCATCAAAACAATCCTGCTGTATTTGAAGGATTAAGGGCAGAAGTGCATCATGCCCACAGGTCGTCATGATACAGCAATGAAGTGCTCGTGAGACTGCTCGCCGGTGAGACTGCTCGCCAGCATTTCACTTGAGCATCATGTCTGAGATCGAGTGTATTGACCCTGTAGGACCGGCACGATGCATGAATGCATCTCTGGCGAATTACTCACCAGGGCTGCATTCATGCATTATGATGACCAAAAGGCATGATGCATTTATTGCATTAGCGGCCCTTAAAGGGTTAAAAGGTTAACCTATGTATGCCCTCTGAACCCTTAGAGGCACGTTTACTATCTCCCCACCCCTCTCCCCAGTTTTACCCTCTCACCATAGACCTAAAGTCGTATCTCCACGTCTATGCTCTCACACATCAAGGCCTCAGTCCAATCTATTTACGACATATCAAAGGGAACGTCGTCAAAGGGACAGCATGTGGGGTGAAAGCCAGCTTGTCTCCAGTTCCTTTCATTTGGTCTTCCCAAGGCACTTGGCTTTTTCTGTGGTCATTGATATTGGAGACCCATCCCCCAAACACCCTTCTGTAGTACATGTACTGTGAAAAAAATAACTGTTGAATCTACCAGGGATCCTCATAAAACTGAACAGAGAACCATGGTAATTGTATACTAGTGTAGTTTTTAAAAGAAGCTCCAGGTGGTAGTACGGTGGTACGCAAATGTACAAGGAATCTGTGAAAATAATGACGAATCTCTGGCAACTTTGGGACAAGGATTGCGCCGTTATTTTGACGACATTTTTTTACAGAGTAGGTGCGGGAATCTTGCCTGGGGTGCGATAGTATAGGAGTCATAGTGGGGAAATGTTGGAGCGATTCCTTGGACCACAAGCCATGGATGACGCCCCGTGACGTCAATTATGTCACACATGTAGTGTAATCACGTCATCGTCAGTGAATCATTTTTATTTCCAAGTTTGAGGCCATTTCTAGAGCGACTCGCGATCAACTTAGTCACAATAGGAAATTTGACATTGGTGGATAAATAAAAATGGAATAGAAACATTCAATGGTGAGATATGGGGAGGAAATAGGAGGGCGTTGAAATGAAAAAGGGATGAAGTACTGGTGTGGACACAATCCCGGGGCCCAATCATCATGGAAACCGTCCTCATTCACAAAGCAGATTCCCCCGTTCTGTTCTCCACACTCTACCCCTCATGACCACCATAGAATTCCTCCTGATACAAAATAATAGAAAAAGTACAAATAATCGATGGGGGGGGGGGGGTAATGGTGGGTGAGGACACTGGTGCTGACAGGGGTGGCAGCTGCTGTGTATACTGCCTCACGTAGAGCATATTGACACACACTGGGGCCCTGTGCTGAGTCGCTCTGTTCAGCTCATAGCTGCCCCCCATTGTCTACACAGGGCAGCAGTATATGCAGCCACTCCTCCAGGTCATAGCCCGCCCTGACCCAGGCTAAAGGCCACTCCTCCAGGGTCCTAGCCTCCAGGGTTTACACTAGTGGACGGATAGGGGCTTCTATGGTGTGCTGTTTGGGTCAGTTCTAAAGATAAAGATACCTCATAGGTTTTATAGATTCATGATGCACCAATCAAGTGCTGGCAAGACTGCTTCCCAGCACTTCATTGGAGCATCATGATCACCACCCTCCTGGACTGTATCAACCCTGTAAGGTCGGCATGATGCATGAATGTAGCCCTGGCGAGTTACTCGCAAGGGCTACATTCATGCATCATGCGGACCAATGGATATGATGCATTTGATTAATGCAACAGAGACCCTTAAAGGTTCTAGACAGGTCTGGTAGATTCATGCACGTTGGACAAATTATTTGTCTCCTATTTGAACCAACACAGGATTCTGGGACTGGATCTGCCATGTAAATACGTACCAGGGCTGAGTGACCCGGTAGCCATAGATCGTATGCCCTGTCATGGACTCAGTGATGGGTGGATGAGTGTCTATACCTTTCAGGGCCACATATACGCTGGTCCCCTGCAGGTATTTTAGGGCATGGTATCCGCAGGCCATGTCTAATGACATTATCCCCAGATCCTGGGGAGAAGTCCTCTTGAACTCCACTAGATGGGAGTATTTCATTTCTCCAATCACAGACTATATCCAAACATCTGTATAGGAGAGACAGGTTGACCATTGGGGTGCTAGGGTGCCCTTTAGTGAGTAAGGGTTAAAACAGGGGGGATCGACAGGTAACTTTTTAGACATGGCCTGCCTGTATGATTTCCCCATGTTCAGTTACTGTTATGATGCATAATAATTAAGATGTAGAATCGTAGAGTTTCTCACTGGGGATCTTTGCATCAGGATCAGGATCCAGTCATGATCCATTAAATGCATTAGTCATCATGCCAACCCTCATGATACATGAATGCAGCCCTGGCGAGTAACTCGCACTTGCCAGGACTGATGCGATAATGCATGAGGCACCGAGTGGTGAGCAGCATACATTCGGCCCTTGCTTCCTTAGATTTGGAAAATGTAAGGAAAAATGTCAGAGGAAGCAAAGCATTCGAAGATTTTAGCCCAAATATAATAGAAAACACAGAACTAGTTGCAGATCGTCTGTCCGGAGTAATGAGGGCTCTGAGGGTCGAGGAAGCACAGGGCAGACCGTAGACAGTACAGACAACAGGTCATGTTACAGACAGATATGGGGACAGTGAGTGGACGCTGAGTGGACAGCAGTGGTCACTCAGCCAGCCCTACTCTGTTATCAGCCCCCTATCAGCATGCTATCAGCAACAGAAGTGGTGGTCAGTGTCACTCACTGCAGGCCCAGAGTGCGTCTGTTTACCCAACATGGTCAGCTTATAGTGAGGGCTGAGAGGGTAAGGGGGCCTGTGGTCATGGGACATGTGCAGTGCATGGCTTGATCATGAAGCATGTCTATGGTATTTGCTCTGTTTGGGGTGGCAGGGGGATGGGCCACACAGACAACAGACAGTCAGGCTAGGCACACGACCCTGATGTTAATGTTAATATTCTTTCTAAAAGGTTCTTTTAGCCAGCAGTTTTGTACACAAGCTAGTGCATAATGATATCGATTTTGCACTGCTAGATTGTACATCAACTGATTTATCACCAATAGATTTAATGTCAGCAATGAATATATATAAATTGTAGCCTCGAGACTAATGACATTACTTGTAAGCCAAACCTACATCCATCAATAAAATCATTGCACAAATGGCACTGTACAGCCATCAAAGGAGGTAAAAGTCACAGAGGAGTCACTTTTCTTGTCATCAGTCGCTTCAGTAATGCCCACCCGACAGGTAAACCACTGTCCAAAAACAGGTACAGCGTTCGGGAGAAAACAGTCCCAAAGTCACCAAGACCTTTGATTCATTGTTATACAGTTAACTCTTTGAGGGCCGCTGATGCAGGAGTGCATCATGTCCATTGGTCGTCATGATGCACCAATGAAGTGCTGGCGTGAATGCTCGCCAGCACTTCATTGGAGCATCATGCCAACCCTACGGGGTTGATATATAACCTCCCAGAGGGTCAGCATGATGCTCCAATGAAGTGTTGGTGAGCAGACTCGCCAGCACTTCATTGGTGCATCAAGGTAAAAGACTCACAGAACAAAGAATGAGAGAGGTTGTGGAGGGAAACACGCTGTGGTTTTGTAAAGGAAGGAGGTGTTTCACTGGGGAATAGGTCAAAGAGTGCCATTGAACAAGGGTTGGGTGAGGGGAATGAAGAGAGGGAGAGGGTATGGAGCTAGGGACGGAGGCATGTGGCGGATCCAGCATTTGGAAAAGGAGGAACGCGGCCTATAAGAAGGGGCACACCCTCCAAATTTTGGTCATTTTCTGGGAGTCTAAATTGCAAAGAAACTCTTAAAAACAGGCAAAAAGAAGGTAGCGCGCAACCCCCCCCCCCCCCCCCCATTTACATTTGCCACTGGAGAATGTGATAATCTATAGGAGTGAGGCAGATACCCGGGGCAGATACATAAAGTAAAGATACGTGACGGAAAGCAGGAGAGAATCATTTTGAGTGGAAGGAAAGGGAGAAGAAAGACCCCCATGCACCCTTCCCATTTGTTTCTGATATGAAACTCCTAGGTCGTACCCTGGCAAATGAGAAATGGAACACCCGGGAGGAGTTAACTGATCGGGCGTTGGCCTGAGTGAGACTGATATCCATATGGGCTATATGAGGGGGACAGGGTATCAGAGGACTACCATGTTACAACTACTACTGCAGATAAGGTTATCAGTCTTAGTCGTAGCCCCCTCCCCTGTATGACACGTGCCTACAGGTATCTACTGACCACAGGTCTGAGTCAGGCTCCTATCTCGTGTCACCATTAATAGTATTCTGCCATAGAATCTGGAATCTAACCCCTCTAACCAGCATTTCTGTCAAAATCATGGAAAATGAACGATAGCTCTACACTCTAAGAAGTAATTGTTGAATCTAACAGGGATACTCGTAAAACACAACAATGAACCATGATACCCTCACAATACAAAGCTAAGTTGTGAAATAAGCATAAAGTAATTTCCTTTAAAACAAGATTTCAGATGATATATCACTTCAAAGTATTTCTTAACCAGGCATCAAGATGACCTCATCTCTATTTCCACTAGCCAGCACTCTACCCTCCATCATCACAAAACTATCCCATTCATATCCCCCCCCCAATATTTACTCATTAGATACAGAGCTTGCACATCATCCTCTAGAGATGCACTGTCAAAATAAGTCTCCCCCATCCTCCAGTGGCTCAGGGATGTGTTTGTAGACTATTTTTCATCCTTTGCTGCTATCCTGTGCAGTGATTGATCTGAGCTGGGTAAATAAAGAAAGACACGTGTATGTCTCCCTCCACATTATTTGTTGTCATAGCCTGGATCCAGGCATGCTCTTATTAATTCAGCATGGGCTCGCTGTTGTATCATGTATGCTCACTGCCAAGGATCTGCAATCATTCTCTCTGAGGGATAATATTTTATATAGTTCTACCAAATTTCTGTAGAAGATAACCGTGATTTGATACAGAAACTATTTCCGATATCCTCCTTTCTTGCCAATTGAAATAAAAGTCAATTCTTCAAAAGTGTTTCCTGCTTTCTTTAATTATTGCAGACACACATACATATTTCAGATTTAATGTTTGCTAAGCCTGGAGCCTTTGGGACTGGTGAAATGGGTCAAATCGATAAAGACAAAAACTGGACAAAGGTAAATAGGTCATTATTCGGGCTAGCATCACAATTCATTAAGCTTCAGTAAAGATGTCTTTGAATTTCAAAGGGAGGAATTCATTCCAAAGAACCATGACCTTATATGGCCTTGTAATGCATTTTTTCTAAAACCTTTTATCTTGTGTGGATTTGTTTCATTTTTGGCTTCCTATTCCTTTCTTTTTGCACTAGCTTTTTTTCTTCTTTATCCTGTGGGGAAGCAGAGAGTTTGTAAGATGAGTCAGTGGAATTCATCGCGAGCTGCTCGCCAAGTAGGACATGAGAGGAGCGGGTTCTGTAATGGGATTAGCACTAAAACAGGCCTAGATGTAACCGCAGCAACACCCCTCATGAATCACAGGAAACTGCCTTGTGTGATCTGACACAGGGCTGGGCCTTAATTTAAGGAAATGAATTCATAATGAGGACAGAGGGATCAATTAACTATCCCCATGTTTCACTCAGCCCCTCTCAAGCCTCCACCTCCACACCTAATCACTTTCCTCTGTGAATCTAACCTAAAGTCTAAGTTATTGGGGTAAAGATTAATTAAAGAGTGAAGATTACTCGCCAGGACTTCATTGGAGTAACAACATGTCGACCCTCCGGGAGTATATGCATTGACCCGGTAGGGTCAGCATGATGCTCCAATGAAGTGCTGGCGAGCAGACTCGCCACTTGGAGCATCATGCCGACCAATGGGCATGATGCACTCCTGCATCAGCAGCCTTTAAAGGGATAAAAAAATGAGTGTATTAATACATTGAGCCCATTTTCCCTCCTGACGCACAAATGGAATCCAGAGTCTAAACACCAGTGATACATTCATGAATCATTCCAGGGTTGGTGCACTCCCAAAGAACACTTTGCCAGCACTACATTGGTGCATTATGTTGACCAAGGAGTATATTTCTAAGTGTTATACTGCCCTTAAGGAGCTATTAACCCTTAAGGGCCGCCGATACATTAATGCATCATTCCCAGTGGTCGGCATGATGCATCAATGCAGCCCGGGCCAGAAACTCCCCAGGGCTACATTCAGTGGCGGATTTTTGGCCAGTACTTTAGAGGTTAACTACATACATCCATCTCCCTTCATCCGTCTTTTCTCCATAGAAATCAATGATGAATAAAACGGATGGAACCGACGGATGGTCCACCTGTTGGCAGTGGATGCGGTCCTTAATACAGACACTATTAGTCCTTTATGTACATTTAGTACTAGAGTAGTGGTTCAGAATCAGAATTGATAACATTAACAGCTGAATCTTTCTAGGGACTTAATTAGTGGATTGGATGCAAATCTCCACTAAGATCTTATTAAGAAATGCTGATGGCCTTGTAAAAAAAAAAACTTGTACCCGTGACATGGGCGTTGACAGGGAGGTTTCATCTAGACTTGTGGGAGCTCTGATCCTAGGCTCAGAGTTCTGCTACTAACCTTGATAGTAGTACCCTGGGGAAGGGTTTATCATCTACCCCCTGACAATACTAACCAGCCTGTCTGGTAATCAGGTCACAGGATCACAGAGCCTGTCAAGGTCACTGCCGGGGGTTACTGCCCAGTGGCTGGAGGTCACTTGAAGGTCGTTAAGGTCAGAGATGGGGACGGCTGCCGTCTGGGGCAGCCATAATGTGGTTACTGTTGGGGACATTAAATAGAGCCTGTCAGTTTAATGGTACCTTTAATGGTTCTGACGTCATGAGATGTGGGCCACCTGGTTAGCGTGTAGCCATGTTTAAAGCTATACTGGAGTTTATGTTGTGCCACACTGGGACCCACTAAGCCTCCATTATAAGTACTGCCACTGATATGTTTATTAAGACTACAGTAAGGAACTAATAATGCATTCAGTCTCTTTCACAGTTTCAGCCTATGACTAGGCCATCTGAACTGCGTGTCTAGTAGGTTTGACGGTAGGGAGAAGGCTGATGGGTGTAACTATGACCTACAAGAGAAGAACTAAAGCCCTGGGCCTAAAACATTTAAAATGATTAAATGTTAAGCCAGGCTTTAAGTTTTATTCCCAGACAGCATCAGTAAGGTTATTGATTTACAAATGGCAGCAATACAAAAAAGAGTCTTAGGGCTGAGAGCCTCGGAGTGAGAGGTACATGTAGTTCATAGTGATTGTACTGCCAAATACATAAGGCTTACCATGCAAGAACATGACCTTATGATAATTTCTCTATATTAATCATAAAAGGGTAATCATATTTTCATAGCACTGAGGCTGAACAGAGAGCTATGATTATAAAGATAAATCTGTAATTTCGAAGTAAACTCTCGCTTCCTGGCCTTTAGAGACCACGGGTGCCTGGGATGGGGATGGATCGGTTAAAAGGCCTGAGCAGCTCGTCTATACTACAGTACATCCAGTGATTCACCTAGTATGGAAATGAGCAGTTTTGTACCATCTCCAAACAGAGTTCTCATCAACTGTGCAAACTGACTGATAACAAAGCTGACGATTGAGGAGCACCAAGTACTCCCAGGGTGGCTGTACTGTGGCCGCAATGTGTCCATATACGGCAATATCTACAGTCCCCTATCTACATATTCATGCCCACCAATAACATTTTATTACTGGTTTACCAGGCTGGGGTGCGCCTGCTAGACCAAAAAAAGTAAACTGGTCTGCTTCACTTCCATGCTACCCTCCCGAGACTTGAGATATTCCATGCTACCCTCCCGAGACTTGAGGTATTGTTCCATGCTACCCTCCCGAGACTTGAAGTATTCCATGCTACCCTCCCGATACTTGAAGTATTCCATGCTACCCTCCCGAGACTTGAAGTATTCCATGCTACCCTCCCGAGACTTGAGGTATTATTCCATGCTACCCTCCCGAGACTTGAAGTATTCCATGCTACCCTCCCGATACTTGAGGTATTCCATGCTACCCTCCCGAGACTTGAAGTATTCCATGCTACCCTCCCGATACTTGAGGTATTCCATGCTACCCTCCCGAGACTTGAGGTATTCCATGCTACCCTCCCGATACTTGAGGTATTCCATGCTACCCTCCCGAGACTTGAGGTATTATTCCATGCTACCCTCCCGAGACTTGAGGTATTCCATGCTACCCTCCCAAGAGACTTGAGGTATTCCATGCTATCCTCCCAAGAGACTTGAGGTATTCCATGCTACCCTCCCAAGAGACTTGAGGTATTCCATGCTACCCTCCCAAGAGACTTGGGGTATTATTCCATGCTACCCTCCCGAGAGACTTGAGGTATTCCATGCTACCCTCCCAAGAGGTAGAATTGGCTTCTTTTTATCTAAGTGAGAGTAGCCTGTAATTGCATTTTTCCCACTGTGTGATGAAGCTTTAATGAAATTGAGCCATGAAATACACATACTACATGAACAGATCCTCTAAAATGATGATAATGACAGTTAGATAACCACAATTAAACAGTCCTATCTTACCAACCAAACCAACCTAACACCTGCATTGAACCATACGTTCTTTAGCTGTGGAAGACCTAACTGTTACACTATATATATATATATATATATATATATATATATATATATATAATATATATACATATATATATATATATACATATATATATATATATGTGTATATATATATATATATATATATATATATATATATATATATATATATATATATATGTATAGCCATGACAGCAGCCATATCAATGCCAGCCACAATTATAATATCATTGCTCAACACGAATCACAGAACCAACCAGCTACAATGTACCTGTATGTAGCATTGAGTGCTTGTAACATGCATTCTGCCATTGGTACTAATAAGCAATGGCTTGGCAGACATACAGGCAGAGTAATCACACTAGATGCCAACTCCCACTGTGAAAAAAGACCCCACTAATCATATTAACCTTTCAAGGGCCGCTGATACATTATATCCTTTGGTCGTCACAATGCACCGATGAAGTCCTGGCGAGACTGCTCACCAGCGCTTCTTTGGAGAATCATGCCGACCCTCCGGGAGTATATGTATCAACCCCATACGGTCAGCATGATGCTCCAATGAAGTGTTGGTGAGCAGTCTCGCCAGCACTTCATTGGTGCATCATGACGACCAATAGGCAGGATGCACTCCTGCAGCAGCAGCCTTTAAAGAGTTAAGCAGGCGTGTGGAGGTGGGGGATTGTGGGTGTGTTATAACGTATATTTATGCAGCACCTAATCATGCTCACCTTAGTTGTCAGGCTGTTTCCCACGGGTCTGGTTTATACTCACCATTCTGTCTCAGGGGGATGAAACCACTCTCACACTGAGATGCCTCTTATTAATAAAGCTGGTGTTCCACCGAAGCCAATTTATTCCCTATTCTCACACTGAGATGCCTCTCAAGTGGGTGTTCCATCGAAGACGATTTATTCAGGATTTTGCTTTGGGAGCAAATCGGCCATCTTCTTGATGCATTTCCCACCACTTCTAGTCAATTTTTTAAAATTCTAAATTTGCTGGTTTTGACGGGAATGCATTAGGAATCTACCATAAGCAAATTGTGAAATTTGATCCATTATTTTTCTCAAATCCGATTGAAATCAGGTTTTTGGCTTCGGTGCATGGAGAAATGATTCTCATTACCCCTGGAGGAAGGAGGATAAGGGTGGGGGGGGGGGGGCGAGATTTTGAGGCCATATAACATAAAGTATGGAAAGGAATTACACCACAATAGAAAAAAAATAACATGAGATTGTGATAAGCAGAAGTGAGACTGTGACATGCAGTCATTAGACAAGTGACAATGATACAGCTAAATCAGGAATGACCTGCTTTCTACAAATTTTCTTCTTTTTTTTTTCAATTTTTGCTTGCAGTTTTACTACTGTTTTTATTTTGTTTGCTCCTTATGAGTGCTGCAACGTTCATTGGCATGAGACCAACTTGTAAATGCCTGCAGCAAACGTAAACTAGTGTGAATCAAACTTAAGGCAGATCTTAGTGAACCTCATGACTGTTGATTACTAATGAACACGTAGAGAAAAAACACGACCCAGGTGAACAAAAATAACCAACCGCGGGACAGACTCAAAAATAACCAGTCTGTAGCCTTGGGTGACCGAGACAATGACAGATAGAAAAAAACTCAAAGTAAAACACACTCTGGCAAAATACTCTTGAACCATACTCGGAAAGGCCATTTGCCAGGGGTCATTTGCAAGGATCAAGAGTTGCAAAACTCGCCATCATACACCACAGCGGCGGTCATTGAGGGCATTTACATAGGAGAGAGCCTGAGAGGGAGAATTCTGTGGCCAAAATGGCGGCAGTCTTTGCCTAACCATTGGTCTGACTATCAGGTGCTGGGACCGTTGAGTGTTTATGACTATATTTATGACTGTCCCAGAGTCCCAGAGTTGAGGGGAGTGAGGTGGACTAATCCCTTGTCAGAAAAATGATGTTGTTTACAGGCGGGCAAACAATGGCGACCTCCCATAGACGCCGCCATCACAGTCACATCCGGGGCCCTTCGGTGTGTGCCCTGTTTCCATGACAACCGAGGGTAGCAACCATATAACCTGGTTATGGCAATGGATGCCAGCAATGGGAGAGTGTTCTAAAAAACAATGGGATGCCCCCTGGTTCTAAGCCTACAATGTAAAAAAATAACTGTTGAATCGACCGGGGATCCTCGTAAACCTGAACAGTGGACCACTGTAATTGTATAGCAGTGAACCAGTGTAGTTTTTACAAGATGGCCGAAGTTGCAGTATGGTGGTACACAAATATACAAGGAATCTCTGTGAAAATAACAACAGATCTCCGGCAACTTTGGGACGACGATTGTGCCATTATTTGAAAGACACATTTTTTACAGTGCACTGCCCAGAGTCTCATTTTGCCATGTTTGTGTTCCGCTGAGGGTGGAGTTTGGTTTGTCATTTCCTTGCTACACATCCAAATACCATGAACATTGGGACCAATGATGCATTATCATTGGAAAAGCTCGTAAATTTACATTTCAAAAACTGTAACAGGTGGTTCAACAGTAATGCAATTTCCCCATCATGTTTTGAACAGTCTATTCTCAGAGGCGTCTGTCATTTACCGATTTAGAACTAAGCTCATGTGATATACATGATCATGTAAATCGAAACTGGCTCCAGTTTCAGGGACACTGTACTTAGATAGGTCATTGAAGGGTGAGGTCAGAAGCCAGGAAGCAAATTTGTATTGGGCGAATCAGAAAAGGCATCAATTACACTTGATAGAAGTGAAAGTATATGGTGATCAAGCAAAGCCGATGGTGCATCCTCAAAAATAATATAAAAGTAAAATAAAAAAAAAAATAAGTGTGGATCAACACGGTAAAAGGGACGCCCGCGAGGGGGTGCATGGGCATACCTTTTACCATGTTGATCCACAAGAGACATAATTACATTTCTTCGTCAACCAGGAAAGGCCTCATTTAGTTTCAAAATGCGGCTTATGAGACAATCAAATATTCACTCCACTATGAGGACCTAAAACCGTCATGTGCAGGTTTATGTTCCATTGTCATCACAAAGCAGTAATGCACGTGGGCAGGTCCACGCAGATAGGTCCATTTTGTCCCTCCGTGACACTTCCATTTTAGACTCTGGAATCCACATCTAAAAGAATAAAATTATTTCTTTTGGTGGGAATTACTTTTTATGTCTGGCACCAAATTCCCACCAAAAGAAATGATTTTATTCTTTTAGATGTGGATTTCAGTCTAAAATAGGAAGTGTCACGGAGGGACATCTGCTTGGACCTGCCCACCTATAATGACTGGTAGGAATAGGCTGTATTCATGCATCATGCCAATATCTAGGCTGTACAGCTCACCATGGCTGCATCCATGAATCACGGTCAAGATGCATTAATGCATGTGCGACCCTTCAGGAGTTGGCAAACCTGACTCTCTGAATTGTGTGAATAGGCGGGTGGTCCATTATTGCGGGTGGCTCCACATTAAAGTTCAGCTATAGTCCTAGGGACGACTGACCTTAATGTTTTAATGCCTCATTTGGCACTCATTAATCATTTAAGGGCTGCTGATGCAGGAGTGCATCATGCCCATTGGTCGGCATGATGCACCAATGAAGTGCTGGTGAGCAGTCTCACCAGCACTTCATTGGAGTATCATGTCGACCCAGTGGGGTTGATACATAAATTCCCATTGATACAAAATTTCCCGGAGGGTCGGCATGATGCTCCAATGAGTTGCTGATAAGCAGTCTCGCCAGCACTTCATTGGTGCATCATGATGACAAATGGGCACGATGATTTAATGCATCAGGGCCCTTAAAGGGTAAATCCCTCATTTGGCGCTCATTAAACAGCAGATTACCATGACAAATAAACCCACCCACCCCGTCCACCTCCTGCCGCCCAGTCTGAATGTCAAGCTGCATCTACAGTATTATGTGCCTCCTTCTACCATTACAATCTTCAAGCAGCATCGTAATAATAGATCTCTGTTGTAATTGTGGGACTTTGATCCAAAATGAAAATGCCCTGGTATTATTCTTTTTCCTCTTGAATTAAAATAAAGAGACTTGAGCACGTCTACTCTCCACCCTACCTTACGGATTTCCACTGATGTAGTGATTGTGTTCAAAATCTCACCTGTAAAGAAGAAAACCATAGATATTAATTATCACATTATTCTCCATGTAAATGTGCACGTACATCAATCCTTAAAATATGATGATTTCCTTAAATAAAGTAAATCATAGGTTTGGAGTTCTATTCAAACCACTGTTCCAAATACAATGTCATAAAATATATTGGCCACATAGAATGTACATACATATGAAGTTCACATAGTGGTATACCCCCCCCCCCCTTATTCCAGTAATCCAGATTTTAAATTAGAGGTTGGTGCAGAGCCATCATCAAAGTTCAAAAGTCTGTAGAGGCAGATAAATGTTGGGGAGTGGAATGGAGAGTTTGGCCACGACCAGCACCGCCTTTACTACAGCCTGGTCCCGAGGTAGATGAAAATGGCGGCTGAGATGTGTGCCAAATCAGGACAGCACAAGTCAGTGCTGGGTGGGTGGGGAGGGACAAAATAGAACACACTTCTTTGTTATTAAATTAGCCTGCTCCATTCAGTCAGCTCACATTTATCACACTCCCCTTAAGATGTCACCACTGGCACCGTGATGACAGCACACACTGAGGATGGGTGTTTTTTTTTTTTATTTTTTTTTTTTTTAATTGGACAGTGACACTGACCTATTTGATGCCACACACTGCCGTGTCATATTGTTAACTCATTTAAGAGCCGCTGATGCATTAATGCATCATGCCCACTGGTCGTCATGATGCACCAATGAAGTGCCGACTCTACAGGGTTGATACATATACACCCAGAGGGTCGGCATGATGCTCCAATGAAGTGCTGGCAAGCAGTCTCGCCAGCACTTCATTGGTGTATCATGAGGACCAATGGGCATGATGCACTCCTGCATCAACGGCCTTTAAAGGGTTAACTCCCTTTGTCGCTGCTGCCGACCTGTTGATTGCCCAGGGCAGTGACTCCTGTTAATGATACTAGAACATGGCAGTGGAACATGAAGCTATTAAAATGGCGGCCACGTTGAATAAATACCATTATGGAAATCAGAACCTAACAAAATAATATCTCTACTAGGTAGCATAGGGCTTTTATTATAAATCATGCCCTTTTCATTGTGACAAATCAAAATCACATAGGCAAGTAATTCGCTTGCATGGCATTTATGAATCATTCTGGTTCTATTATTAGATTGATACACGCCCAGATGGTTTCTATGATGCAGAAATGCACCAAGTAGGCACCAAGTTAGCCACCATGAGGCCCCAAAAAAGTGTTGTGTTCAGGTAATGCTACCGACCCTAAGTTTCTGGCACTACCCTAACTTTTCTATTGGGGGAATCTGATTTTTCTTTGGCACTTATTGAGACATAATCTTTTTCAACAATCCTGCACGTGAAATTCGCGTCGCAAAGGTATGAAAATTGAAAAGCCTTAAAACAAATTCTCCAAATAGAAGAATTTTGTCTACATACCTACCCTAATTTTTCTCGACCTGTTCGCTGAACACTATTTTAGGCGTGAGATTATTAACCTTAGTGCATCAGGAGGAGTAGGGGATGCCTTAAGGCATACTGCCATCCATACTGGGTTTATATCAGTAGCCGCCATGTTGAATAACACCATACTGTGAATAATAAACCTACAGAATGTAACAATAGCACAGGCACCATTCTTTTACCATTGTTTAAACCTTTAAAGGCCGCTCATACAGGAGTACATCATGCCGACCAAAGGGCATGATGCACCAATGAAGTGCTGGCAAGACTGGTCACCAGCACACCTCATTGGAGCATCAGTCCGACCCTACTGGTTCGATACATAAACTCCCAAAGGGTCGGCATGATGCTCCAATGAAGTGCTGGCGAGGCTGCTTGCCAGCACTTCATTGGAGCATCATGACGACCAATGGGCATGATGCACTCCTGCATCAGCGGCCTTCAAAGGGTTAAGGTTGTTTGTAATACAAAGACTTGAGGTACAAAATGCAATGGATTAATCAGCTAGGATGTCATAACATTGACTCTGAGTTGGATATTTTGTATCCAATGCTACTGGATACCATAATAATGTTACAAGAGCAATTAGTCAAAACAAACTGATTCAGATCTTCTCCCTGTGTCCGCTCTGGTAATTGATATTTCTAATTAGCCATATTTAAGACCCTGATGATCTTATCCAATGTTTCCCCATTTAATTCATTTTTCTCTGCAAATTTATGTTTTTGATTAGTGTTGTTCATTAAACAAGCAGGGACAGTAATTAGTCATTTTTGTTTGGCCAAACCGGAGACAGTCGTAGAAACGAGATAAAAACTAAAGGCCATGACTGGGCAAAAGTGAGATGGAAATCAAAATGAGTGGCTCTTTTTGCTCCTAGCACCTGTTTTAAAACGTGATGGGAAGAGGGCGGGAAGCCATGCTCAGACATAACGATTACAAATCTGTGCAGATTAAAAAAAGACATCCATGGCTTCAGTTGTTGCTGGATGTGGCCATGTGCTGATTCCCGGGGGGGGGGCTACTCTCCTATGGTTTGGATATCCACTACAGCACAAGTATGCGGAGTTGTAGCTGTCGATCAACGCAGGACCCTGAAAAGCAGGGGCTGTCAGCTGCATCATGACTTAAAAATTAGGAGCTGTCAGTGCCATTATGACTGGAAATGGTGACTGTTGGTATAATTCTGGCTGGAAATGGGTGCTGTTGGTACCATTATGACTGAAAAGGGGGGCTGTCAACTTCCACAACCTTCAAGAGGATGGGCTGTTTAGTGTTAGGCAGCACCTGTTGCTTACTCTGAAACCACCAGTGCCTCCCCCGGCTGCTGCTTCCATAAGGAGAACAAGATAACCAGGTATTATTAATAAAACCATAGTGTTGTAGATTTTAATACAATAGTAGAGAATAGTCCTGTGAGACATGGCGCGGCGACTTTTAATCTTGTGTCTAGTTTCAGTTGGTGAGACAGATAGGGCATACTATCATCTGGGCTTTTGGTAGTATATAGCACAAATTCAACCTGAACTACCCACTGCAGCTAAGTACTAATAGTCTGTAGACTGTCCATTCTGCATGCACCTCACTCAGCTGCCACAGGGACCTGTCTTATTCAATGTTCAATGCCATAGTCAACAGGAGTGTCATTATGAGTGTACACTGTCTCAGATTGCCAGGAGCCTGCTCTGCCTCCCCCACCCCCCCCCCACACACACCCAACTGCCAATCACTTGTAATAGTCTGTACCTCGTCACGGGCCAGTGGTCAGCAAACCGGCCAGATCACTCCACCTCTCTGTAGGGGGGAGCACAGTGTAAGTCCCCCGGTGTACATACATGTTTTCAGTGTTCCACAAAATCGTTTATATAATGAAAGGAGTAATCAAATTAATCTTTCATCACCAATAGTAGATACATATTCTGAGATAGCATTATTTCAATGTAAACTAAAAATTTTACACAGAAAAGAATGTAGCAGTTCCACAAGGTGGCCTTACACTTCAACCTCCTCTGATTTACAAAAATGCGCATATGGCAACACACTCTTTAGCACTGATTTCTCCATAGAGATCTTTGACAGTGAATACTTTGTTCAAATACAGAAAATATGATCCAATTGTACCATAACCCACTGAGATAAAACCTGTACTACATATATATAGTAGTTTCAAAACGAACAATTCTAAAACAAAGGCTACAGGGATGCATTTCTGAATCTTAAAATGCTCTAATGCTAATCTGCCATAGGGCTCCAAATGATGAAATGTCTTATCTGTGAATAAAATCAAAAGTATGAGATATATTCTGAAAATTCCTTCACTGATAAGTAAAGTACACACACTGTTGTTATTACATTAGAATAGTGAGCAGGAATAGTCCATAGCAGAGGAGCCACAAACAAAAATAGATTGCAAGGCCTCCCTATCCCTTACACCGTGGCGACTGTGAACCATACACTAGTCTACTCATCTCATGAGTAGTACTCACTAGTCGCCGCGCTAATTATCTCTGACCCTCCAGAGGCTACACTGTAAAAAAGTAACTTGAATCAACCAGGGATCCTCATAAAAACTTAACAGTGAACTATCGTATGCACAATTTAAGCCAATTTTCAAAAGCTGTGTTGCTGTTGCATGACCTCCACAGGGGCGTGGGAAGCAGTTTCAAAGTGGGTGAGACCAGGGGGGTTTTCTGCAATTTTTTACCTCCCTTTGCTTGACCTTTTAGTTTTGACCTTTTGAGGAGTTGGCCAAAAGTGGGGGGGGGGACAAGTCCCCCCTGTCCCCCCTGTTTTCCACGCCCATGCTCCACAGAGTATATATATATATGCCTTATCCAGAAATATCATTTTGATGGAGAAGACATACATTTGAACACCAAGGCAGCCCCCCCCCCCTCCCATCACAGCCCCTCATGCACCTACTCCAGAATGAGCACACTAACTGCTCACATGAGGGCCAGTTTCCTCCCTTAAGTGTACTATTCTATGAATCTATGAATGATGAAGGCTCTGGAGGAAATCCATGTTTACCACTCCCCTTATACATAGTCATAGAACGGGGAGCTGGTTAAGGTCACCTGCTGGTGAGGTTTGGCAGGTTGGTGCCATTACATGGGGTGGGGGTGTGCTTTATATTTTTGAATGGTTTAATATCAACTAATGCTCATTTGACGTGTTTATAATGATAATGGGTTAATACCTTAGTAAGCCATTGATGCTCCCTCCCAACCAGTGCAAAGGATATGGTTGATATTGGCCCATTAAATGGTTGGCAATCACATTTAAAAGCACATTACACATTTTGCATGAAATATTAGTAATCATGCATATCTCACAAGGTGGTAGATCGATTTACATCTTGTACAGATTAATATACCGAACTGTATGTTTATGTACATGGGCATGCTTTATATACATAGTCATTATAGTTCAAAATTAATTTTCTGTTTGGTCATAGGTAGAATTTGCAGGTAGGATAGCGTGATGGCATTGTATCATAAACCCAATTTAAGTACCTCAATGCCTATTGAGTGGCTCTAAATCAGGGTTCTGTTAATGGCCCCATGCATCTTCATTACCATACACAAAGACCAATTTAACCCTTTTAGGGCCGCTGATGCATCAATGCATCATGCCCATTGGTCGTCATCATGCACCAATGAAGTGCTGGCGAGACTGTTCGGGAGTTTATGTATCAACCCCGGAGGGTCGGCATGATACTCCCATGAAGTGTTGGCTACAGTTTAGTGATTGAGGGTGGATTTGATAGTGATTGCACATTGGACTCTATGCATACTTAATACTTTGTGGAGCTGCGTGAATCACAGTGTTACAATATGATATATGAGTACACACATTAGAGAGAGTTGACTGTATAGGTCTTTAAATATGCACCCACCCATAGTGAACAATTTTAGTATGAGTGATCATTCTAGCAGCAACTAGGTCCAACACAATTAGACTGCTATTTATATTTAATACAGTTATTGAATCCTCTAGAATCCAACTACAACCTTATAATTGTTTCATTCTCAAATTAGGCAAACGAGAAGCAAATACATAATTCTTCAATTAAAGAAATTCCTTCCTGCATATACTGTCTACATGTAGTTATATCAATTACAAAATAATGATAGGTAAACAGCTACTCTGCTTCAAAAACCTACTCTATTCCCAGGCGTAGCCGATATCAATAACCTCCTACACAGACACGGAGGAGGGAAAGAGTGATCTAATGGAAGTTATAGAGGCATGGGGAGAGCGGGGACGAGGGGGGTGGGTTCTGAGAGTTAATGGGGACAGGGGGAAAGGGGACAGACAAAAAAAAGCTTGGTGCATTGATTGAGGATTACATCAGGAGATCAGCATGTGAATACGACCAACGCCTTCATTATCCATCCCACTCAGGCCCCTGTTTGCCTACTCTGCACAATACAGGGCCCAGGACTATGAATATGCATGTGGGCCCCATGCTTTATTGGCCTGCTGCTGGTGACCGGTCGGACACAGTAGTCATCTGTATTGTCCATCAGGTACCGGTGCATCCATGCAGGCTGAAGCTTCTGCTGGCCAACTAAAGGGTAATGTTACCTTAAATATGACAGCATATATTCACAGAAGGCGGGGTGATACCGTAATCTCCCGCGTAGAAGGCGCGTCTTATACGCGAATCAGATCTTTCATGGGTCTTATACGCGGGAGGTAAATTGCCTTGAGTTTGGGGTGCGCCTTATACGCGGGTTTTTCCAACATCTCATTTGGGAAAATGCCCCGATGACAGCTTGAACTCATAGCGCCAGCGCGGCAGACCGGGAGGTGTCGACGCGCTCGCCGGGGATAAGGCCCACCATGCGCCGATGACAGCTTGAACTCATATAGCCAGCAATTCGGCAGCCCGGTCGCTGTAGATTTGCTCGGCGGGTTTGCCGCCGACCGTCACACCGTGTGCCGATGACAGCTTGAACTCATATAGCCAGCACCGCGGCAGACCGGGAGGTGTCGACGGGCGCTCGGCGGGTTTGATGCCGACCGTGTGCCAATGACAGCTTGAACTCATATAGCCAGCACCGCGGCAGACCGGTCGCTGTAGATTTGCTCGCCGTTTTTTTACGCCGACCGTGTGCCGATGACAGCTTGAACTCATATAGCCAGCACCGCGGCAGACCGGTCACTGTAGATTTGCTCGCCGTTTTTTTAACGCTGACCTTGTGCCGATGACAGCTTGAACTTATAACACGAGCAGCGCGGCAGACCGGGAGGTGTCGACGGGCGCTCGGTGGGTTTGACGCCGACCGTGTGCCGATGACAGCTTGAACTCATATAGGGGGGTGGGGAGGGGGGGCGCCTTCTACGCGAAACAGCCCCCCTGTGAGTTGGGGGGGGGCACCTTATACGCTGGTTTTTCCAGAAATCGATCCAGAGGAGGTACGTGCGCCTTCTACGTGAAAAGGCCTTCTCTGAGTTGGGGGTGCGCCTTCTACGCTAGCTGCGCCTTCTACGCGGGAGATTACGGTATGTTTAATAGGAAGGCTTGATTATATCAGAGACATAATTCCCATAGATGGCACAATCATGTTCTGAGTAGAATAGACTCCAATCAGTGGACATCTATGTGCTATGTACAGTATGTGTCAGAATATGTATTTAATCTATTGCAGGTACAGGTGTCTATCCATCATCCAATAGACAATTTAACCATACCAAATTAACTTTATAGATATATAGAGAGATTAATTTATTCAAAATAAACTTATGTATACACACATCCCAGACTCAGTTTAAATTCCTATCATTGTAGTAGCTTTCGAGTAGAGAGAAAGAAAAAAAAAGAGAGAAAAAACATCCTCATTGTATAGTGCAGTACCCGGACCAAAATGCAGTAGAAAAGCAGTACTAAAGCAGCTGAGAAACAGTGTGGTGTGACAGTATTGATTCAGTGTGAAAGCAGCATCAGAAACAGTATTGTATCAGCATCTACTGGCATTCTACTGCTCAGCACACAGAACATGGCAGCGGTGGTTCAGTAGCAGAACAGTAGTATTAGCAGCATGCAAGCAGTATTGAATCAGTTGTCCCAATTATGTAAATTAGATGGCAGCATTTGAACAGTATCTACTTATTTAATGCTGCATGACCATATATGGGGTTGGGGCAGTGTTCAATCAGCACTACTGCATGACTGCTGCTATAGCAGTAGGTGAGCAGTAGACCATACTGAAGACTACTGCTGGGGCAGGTAGAAGCATAAAAGAAGCAGCTGCTGTTTTAGTACTGTCACTACCAATGCCTTTCTAGGTGCTCCTTGCTGGATTTGAACTTATGATCTTCTGATTACTGCACTATCGCATTAGCCCCCTGAGCCACCACCCCATCAGCTATGTGGAGCTGTCATTACTCCCTAGTAGTGCATGTAACTCATATAGGAGGGGGCAGTACTGATTCAGTAGTACTGGGTAACTTCTACCATAGCAAGAGTGTATGAGTAGACCTGTCTGATAAGTGCTGCTATAGTAGAATCCCTTGCACTTTATTGAGCTTTGTAATTATCAATGATACATGTACATACATGTATACTATGTATACACCCCAACATCCATGTTTATCCATTAGGCCCCCTACTGGCACTCAATAACATAATAATATACAAAGGTATAAGTATGCTTTTCTTCACAAACACTTAATAGTTTCAGAATTTCATTACTGAATCTTTTGATTACTGTTCACAACCATACTGACATTTACACTGGACTGTCTCAGAAGCGTCAGGTCAGTAGCCCAGTAAATAATCCATGAATGGACAGAGTGATACCAGTAGATGGTCAGTAGACTACTGCATCTATGCTGCTGCACAGAGTGTGACAATTTTGGTATCTATAACATTCAGTTGAGAGTCAGTAGACTACTGATTCTAGCCTGAAAATGCAGTGCATGTTCAGTTGATAGTCAGTACACTACTGAGTCTATGCTGAAAATGCAGTATAGAGTCAGCTGTTTCAGAAGTATTTCAGCAGTGCCTACTGCAAAGTGCAGTTGTTGATCAGCATATTCTCAGTAGCTACTGATAGGAGAAGCAGATACTGCTTTCTGGTCCGGGTAAGGTGGCCAGCCAGTGATGTACAACTCTCGGTACCATTACCTTGGCGTGAGGGTCCTACAGATAGGTGCCTCTGTGAATACTGTGGGCAGCCTTATCCTGTAGGGTAATCTCAGCGGAGTGCCATAAAACAAGCTTTTACTATATGTGTGGCTAATGCATGGTTACATCATGCAGATTAGTCAGCATGTTGCACCAATGAGGTGCTGGTGAGACTGCTTACCAGCACTTCATTGGTGCATCACGCTGACCCTCCAGGAATGTATCAGCCCCGTAGGGTCGGCATGATGCATGTGTGTAGCCCCAGTGAGTGAGTTGCCAGGGCTGCATTCATGCATCATAATAACCAATGGGCATGATGCATTAATGCATCAGCGGCGTTTAAAGGCTTAAGGCACTACATCAACATGTTATGGAGTCCTAGGTTTCTTCGGTAGGGTCTCGGAAAATATCGAGAGCCACTTGACAAGCAGCTCAGAGCGTATATATAGCCTACTTAGCAAGGCTCAGCCCAAGCTATCTCTGGGGAGGGCATGGTAGGACATATTGCTCATTAAGACATTGTTATAAGAAGTCGCCTCTGGGTATTCCATAACATGGAGATATATAGCCTGACATACATACTGCCTGAGTGCCTCATGGTACGACTAGATAATTAAATCTGCCACTTTTTAACCCGAACCATTAGGGCTTGTTCAGCCAGAACATGAAAGGCACATCCCTTAATACTCATTACAGCTTTTTTCTTATTCATGGAGCTCTGTGTTTTTGCTTTACTCTTCTCATTTTTTCCTTGTTGCTCTTTTTACCATGTCATAATTCATGACGTGAAGACAAGAGAGTGCTCATGTAGTGAGGGATGGTTAAGGGCCGCTGATGTAGGAGTGCATCATGCCCATTGGTCATCATGATGCCCCAATGAAGTGCTGGTTAGCAGTCTCGCCAGCACTTCATTGGTGCATCGTGACGACCAATGGGCATGATGCATTAATGCATCAGCGGCCCTTGAAGGGTTCAGATATACAATGTCATTCTATCAAGGCTATGTCTTCTGAACACATTTTCAATGATTTTTAAAAGCCATTATAACCTGAGTAGAAGTATCATACAGTGGCCAATTTCGCTTAATGTACCCTTGTAGGACTTTGCAAAAATCTTAATTTAATAGGGTCCCTCATTGATGAGAATGGAATGACCTTTTAATGAGCCATCTCCCTAATCATTTGTAAGATAGTCATTAAATGATCAACTTAGCCTCTTGAATGGGAATTCTTTCATCGTATTAGATCCGAGACTAAAGAGTCAGATCTAAGGCCAGTGTATTTTACCAATGAGATGTTTTCGCAGGAAATCAGGTCTAGGCATACATATCGGCATTTTCCACAAAAATGGTAGACGTATTAGGAGGTGGTGAAGCTTGATTCTATGAAGGAACCGATCACCCACTAGCCATATCACATATTGATAAAAGAGTACACTTTCCGGTCCTTCTCCTATCTATAAGCAGTGACCTCAACCTCTCCACACAACCCAATATCAATAGTGTTATCAAGACGAGATCACGCATGGCGAGATTTGTATTTAAGAGATTGATCATTGCTATAACAATTATGTGTATTGTGAGTTAATAGTAGACCAAAGTTCTAATAGCTGATTGGTTTATCTTGAAGAACGTTTTTTTATAGTAGATATTTATCTTTGATATCATGATGAATTGTTTTGTGAGTTAAAACTACAGCAAAGCTGTAATAGCCGATCGGTTGATGCTGATGAAAGTGTGATGTATCATTTGTATGATGTATCATTTCAAATATCATATTGAAGTGATCGTCTGAATTTTGAATATAATATATAAGGTGTAATTAAATATCTTTGGTTTTATTGTGAGATGACTTTATAATAGCTTATGTTTTTTTTTACTTATTTTGCAATACTGAAGGTAATTGAAAAGTCCCGTCAATGTAGGCCTAACCACCTCCTACATCACATCATTTGTACATAGCCCCAGAGGTGGGAGATTTTGAAAAAGTCAAATATAAAAACATGGGTTTATAATATACTTCACAATAAGATACAAATCAATACTTTTGAAATGGTTTATTTATTCAAAGTACATTATTTAATCAAAATAACTCTATAGACGCCAACAATGGATATTCAAACTATAATTTGGTTTTATGTCATTACAAATATAAGCATTATTGTTGTTGTAGCATTCATTGATATATAATCTGATGTATGATTCACTTCCATCGTAACTTCTCCAAAACCTGAATCACGGTCCTCTGTATTCATGATTTACCATCCAAGTGGGTTGCTCCTCAGCTTCTGTTAACAGATTGCAAAAAGTATATAATATGCGCTATTTTTAAATCTCAAAATGTTTTTGAGTATTGAATTGCTCTTTTGAATATTTATTTAGAAATAGAATATTGGGTAAAATTAATTCGCTGAATAGGTAGGTATTCAACTGGCCAAATTAATCAATGATGTGATGATGATTTTGAAGGGGGCTCAGAATTTTCCCTACACCTTTATCTGGGTGGGTTTAGAGAAAAATCTAGCGTGTTAATGTAATATAAAAGGGAGAATTTATTCGATGTTTTAGACCATTTGGAAGGCTTTGATTAACTCTTATTTTCAAATTTGTATATTAATTCAAGCACATATAAATAGATAAGTTTTACCTCTTGGAGCCGACGTGGAATGGGTATTGGATGCATATATTCAACCATGCAGTCATCGTTGCTTTGGATTCGAGCTCCACGTGGTAGTTTGCTTACCATTTGAGTAGCTGTCAAAGGACCACTTTGGAAGAATTGCACAAGCATATCTTCTTCCACATCCACAAAGTGGCCCTCGTGAATGTCGTATACCTTGAGTTCAAAGTATCCTGCCCACTCTGTGGCTTTCACCTGGACTATGGCACCAATCACAGCACGCGGGAGAATTGATCCTTGCTATTAAATATGAAAAGAATTATTTATTAATGACATATAGTAAGATGATAATGATAAAAAAGAATACATTTACATCTATAAAAGTTGAGTATATCCTGACATTTAGGTAAAGAATTGTCATATAGCAATTGTTATAGTTGATGACAAAAATGACATCATTAAGATCTCATTAATCACTTGAATATCATATTAATCACATAGCAAATGAATACTGTATACATATCAGTCTAGAATATTAGACAGATTTGGTTAATTATTTTTTATATGTGAATACATGTAATATTTAATGAGGTAATATTGGTCACCGAAATCATTTAAATGACACAGATAAGTGAGTAATTAAACTTCAATTTTTAAACAGTATAAATTTGTTTATTATGACTTACTTTTATCTGGTCACGATAGTTCACATTTAAAACCATGTCATCGTCATGGAAGGGCGATCGTTTCCCAATGACATCAATCAAATCAATTTGTTGATGCAATGTGAATTCTAAGGTGGCAACCTTGTTCCATACAGAAACCTTAATGATGTCAGTTTTGTCATCAATTTCCAGGTCTCTCACGGGTACCTGCTCTCCATCTCTTGGTGAATACCTTTGAGATCCAAACTAAAATTTGAATAAACAATTCTGTTAATGTATAAACATAAAGTACAGTTTCTAAATGTAGTCATAAATGTGTTGAAAGTTGAATGGCCATCACTCATAGATATAGAGTTAGAATTTACTAATGCTGCATTAAGGATATATTGAGAATACTATACAACATTATTGGTGCATCAAATCAATGATAATATCATATCCTCGTGTGTATACTGTGTATGGTACAATCAATAACAGTGTCCCATACTATAAGTGGGGGTTGGGAAAGTCTGATTATGAGGCATAAATCCTAGTCTTGACCAATTTCTGACAACTTTGACAAGATGGAGACACCTGATACACGCTAATAGTGTCCTCTAGGTGGCGGGGCTAAACTTGATTGCACACTGCTAACGATCATGTCACATTCAGTCAAGTGTGAAGGCAATACTACCTCTCCCTGTAGGGGAGGGGGGTAAAGTTGAATGAAACCACAAGTAAGTGACAGAGGATAAGTTGCAACCATGGAAACATACAATAGCAATCGTCAATATGTACATGTATGGTAATATGGCTATGTATAGGCTCTTGTAACAATGACACTGAGTTAAAAGCGGTATATGGTTTCATTAGACCATAGCTGGGGTCACCAAACATATAGAGATCAAAAGACAATATATTAAGGTCTGAATGTATTTAGAATTGTAATGTTATTACCCAGTGAAGACGTCCACCTGGTAGAGTGGCTCGTACCCAGTCCTTCTTTATCTGAAGCATCGCCTTGCAAGACATGGTAGGATAATAAGGGACGTTTATAAGCGCCAATCCTGCTGCTTCAACTGACTTGGACAGCTGAATACCCATATAACTGAAAATAATATTATAAATATATAATTATTACAAATCTATGACAAGATAATCTATAAATACCTTTTGACAGTTGAATCTAAATTACTTCAAGTCGATTATCCTGCCTTATTTCAATTCATTTCCAGAACAAAATATAGAGTGGTCCAATTCTATAGCAGTCCATGTGACTATATGTGTATATATCAAAACTGTGAGTGCGTATGACCATCATGATAGGCTAAAGTTTTATTAGTAGGAAGGATGTTATACCGACATGACCCTTTCTACCTGCCTGCTCATACATATAGAACTATGAGCCTAGAACTATAGAATTTTTGTTCAATAGAAATAGCTATAAAACGATAGAATTACATTGAGAATTTGAGAACTCCCCTTTAGGTCATACGTCGCAGACTGCATCTCATCCAAATATATTGACATAATAGTGGACATATAGAACCCCCCTTGCCCCATCCCACTACCTCAAGTAGGCCATACCAGGATGACTGGTTGAGTGTTTACGCCGTATTACCCAATTAAGTATTACACCTAATTGAATCTATTTGAACCTACTTAGACTAATATCAGTCGCCACAGTGTTGGCACACTTGGATTACATCTGAACATTTGAATTGAACTTGAATTTGATTTGACAGCACACTAAGCAATATACACTGACAGAATGAGTATTGTTGGTGTCAGGTGCACGATATGCATATTATAGTTAATTGTACAAATTCATTAGGGGGTCATATGCAATGTGATAAAGGATAACCCAGGGTGGTTGACTTTTCAGATACCAACATGCCTAGTGTTCCAGTCAGTGGTCATTTAGCCTACATAAGGAGAAGGTTTTCAATAACACTTACGGTTCCACCTCGGTTCTCTGATGCAGCACCAGTCTCATGGTATAGAGTGAATATTGTTCAACTTTGATAGTTTCACCCACAGCTCCACATTTAATGTAGAACAATGCGCGCATACATCCTAAAAGCGATGAAAATGATATGAAAAATTAGAAAAAGAGAAATATCTAATAGCAGGAATAAACTTGAATGGGAGTGCCTCTTTATACAACATTCGAAGAGCTATATCACTAACCCTAATGAGTCCAATTAGAGAAAGTTATCATATTCGAAGTGAACTTCATTTGAAATTCAAAAACGCAAAGCAGAAAGAAATAGCATACCTGTATGGTCAGCAACGATGGCGTGTAGTCTGTTCACATACCTCTCATTGTTAACATGAGAGGGAATATTGACGACTGCAAAATGTTCTCTGTCAATGTCTTCCTTCTCGGTTTCTTGAGGTGCACTCATATAAAGGATCTTGACTATCAAAGGCTGTTTAAAATAGTGAGCTTCGTTCTTACTTTTGAGGACTCTGAGTGTCATTTTGGACATAGAAGGAGCTTCGTCACAAGGAGAAGGCGTGCTGGCAGACCTAAAACGTGGTCTCTTGGGTGCTGTTGGCGTTTGGGGACCCCCTCCTGAAGTTGACGGCTTCTGCCCCGAGTTGGTACCCTGTGCTAGGGCAGCAGAGGTAGGGGACGTCCTCTTATTCTGATTCATGACGTTGAACTGAGACCGATCGCCGGCTGATCAGTGAATATATAGACATTGACCATGTGATCACTTAAAAAGCGCGCCACAAATGAGGCATGCGCACCCACAGAGTGACCAATGACGTCACTGTGGTAGGGTAATGCTGCTATGAATCGATCATAGTAATGCATGTCGAGAAAACCATGATATTGAAAATAGAAGTATATCTACATAAATATCATATAAATATGATTTATAATTTGTAAAGGTAATTAGGATGATTTTTTTGATGAAAAAGAATGACATAAATGGCTTAAATAGATGAAGTGATCTCATGTATAAATGATGTTTGAATCAAGGTGAACCTACCGTTATGTACAAGGTGAATCTTTGTGATTCTAAATGTGATACACGTAAAGAATATGTAGCACTTTTTTTGTACCTATAATAAGAGTGCTTTTACAATGAAATACAGATCAGTTCAAAGAACACATGACAAAGGTATGATAGGAATATGGGCAATATATTGCTTTCAAATTACAAGATACATTGCTGAAACAAAGATCTATGATTGTCTTATTCCTAGTAGTAACGAAATCCACCTGTTGTTTAACATTGAACATATTTTCTATACTTTCAATATTACGATTGTTCAAGGGATTAAGAACATTTATATTGAAATCACCTATCAATACAATTCTATAATCAGGATTATGAAATTGTTTCAAACTATTCCTTAAGAATAATAAGAATTTCTTTACAGATGTATTTGGCTGTCTATAAAAAAACATTAAAACGTATATTTCATCATTAAAACTATATTTCAAAATTAAAAGCTGACAATACTCATTGTTGTATTTGAACTGATCAATTATATGTATTGTCGATTTGTAATATATGGATAATCCATTATACTGTCTACAAATCATAGAATTGCCAGTCACTAAGATAGACTTAAAACCTTGAAGTTCATAAAAGCCCTTCTCATTATCTTTAAGCCTACTTTCACTTAAAAAGACGATATCACAGGCCAAAAGGTTTAAATCTGCCTTGATGAGATCTAGTTTGTTGTATAAAGATTGACAGTTCAAAGATAAAATATTCATAGTGGAAACGTTCTGATAAGATGGAATATAACAGAGATCAGCTTTCCTAGAATTTCTCAGTCTATCCATTTCTAAATGAACCTTTTTATCTACCAATACACTTTTAGTGTAAAAGTTAAGAAAGTGGAGATCTTCTAATTTTTTCACCCTAGAGCATGCCACATAGTACATGTGTGATTTAATCTGAGTGGTCATTCCAACTACTATACCTAACAAAGTATCTCCTTGGCTTTTATATATAGTTTTGCCCGCAGCTGGTCTTATAGGAAATTGAGATCGTAATATATTAGCACCGTATTTTTCTAACCAGAAATCTCTAGTCTCAGCAAAAATTGGAATCCATGATTCACCTAGATCTGGTGTTCTAAGAAAATTATATCTTGTCCTCCTTTTCTTTCCGCATTCACTGTGGTCACATTCAATCCATATAATAGCTGGTTTACTAAACCCTGGATTAAATTGGATTTTTCTCACATAGCAACCTGTCCCATTAACGATTCCATCACTAACGTCCAAATTAATAGTTATTTCATAATACATCCCAACAGCCAACTGTAATTCTGTAGCTAGGTTAGCAGTTTTAGAATAATGTTTGGGCATATTATTTTTAATTTTTGCTCTAATACTGGGATCTTTCACATTAGTTATAGTATCATTTGATTTCACTATCATTTTTTCTGTGACAGTTCTATTATAAATAGTGGTATTATGAGCATCTACTTGGTCATTTAAAGTATATATATGTGGTAAGTTGATTATAGCTGGATTATTTCTCTCTGTTATTCTTGATTTCAATACAGCCATATCCTTTGGACATTTTTCTCCTACTCTGATTCTATTCAATAATTCTGCGAATTCCTTATCTCCCTCTTGTCTCACTATAGTAGTAAGTTCAAAAAAATTGAATTCAGATCGCCATGTATTATCAGGCATTAGGTTGTTATCTTTGTCATAGTTATGAAATACATATTGATCTTTTACAGGAGCTATTTGATACAAATCACCGAATGTAATTACATGAACACCACCAAAGGACAATGTACAGTCCATTATTTCTTGTAACCTTTTATCAATAAAATGAAATAAATCACGGCCAATCATTGATATTTCATCTAGAAGTAAAAATTTTAGATTTTTATAAACCGTCCTATATGTATTCCTTTTATTATCAGATAAACGTATATATTTAACAGCATTTCTAGGTACACCCAAAGCTGCATGAATAGTAGAACCAGATATGAGAAAAGCAGCTTTCCCTGTAGGAGCTAGGCACAATACAGTTAAAACATCTGGAGTGTATTCTTCTGAAAGATTATAATGTCTAAAAATTGATTGACACAATGTGTTGAGCAAACGAGATTTTCCTGTTCCAGCCCCGCCACTAATATATGTTCTAATGAGGTCATTTGAAGTTAATAATTTGGTCATAATATGATTATAAATTTCTCTTTGTTCTCTGTTAAGTGAGCTAACCATTTTCCATAACTGTTCACGTGGCCATAAATGTTCAATCATACTAGGTAAGGTTATCAAATCATGATTTATTGATGTATTAGAGTCATTAAATTCTACTGGTTCCATATTAGTATTGGGTTGGTAGAAACCATCTTCTATAACATCTGTTGCCCCAATTTCCTCATTTTCAGCATTATCTTGCATTATATTTCCACCCAGTTCAGATAATTCATTGACTGTATCTAAGTAACGCTCATTGTTTATTTCTTGTAAACTTTGAAGCACTGGTCCGAGAGAATAATGATCAAAGGATTGTGCAATTTCATAAATTGATTGTCGTTCTTCTAGAGGCAATTTTTCAAATATTTCTTTGAAGTCAATATTTTCAATATCATTATATTCTTGACGCCATGGTTTATAAAGTATCAAAAGAGTCCTAAAATAATCTTGCTCTTGAGTTTCTGGATTATAAGTTTGAAAACTTAATATGGCTCTTTTATCAGCTTTGATATAGATTTTATCATTATATAAGGCCAAGAAATTACTATTAGCACGTACATTATCTAAATTTCTATTGCCAATTGGTACTACATTTACAGAACTGATGTATTTAGCAAAACAGTATTCCTCTAACTCTTCAGGTCTTTCAATATATTTTTCTTGATTGTCTTGCATATACACATCAGTTGAATCATCAGATAGTTCTAAAATGTCAGCCTGTTTCTTCAGAATCTTCATACGTACTGATGGTGGTTGTGTATTAACAAATTTGACGATTCTTGATTTCTTTACAATAGGCATGCCTAATAGGATATAAACTGCCTCTTGAGCACTTACTTCTGTGGTATAAACAAAGGCTTTAGCAATTTCTTTTAATTGAGCTCTTAGATCTATATTACCAGAATGACCTTCTTTAACTATGTCACTGAGTAAAAGACTAAGACCTCTATCTTGTTTATTCATATAATTCACTATATATGATGCAACAGCATATGGATTTAATACAAATTGAATGTCATGATTTGCAGCCCAAACATGAATTAGATTCTTCATATAAGGATTGATAAAAACCTCTTTAGTTGATCTTTTTAAAAATACCTTTTCATCTCTTAAAGTGGAAGCAATTATTTTTTGATATACATCATAAGTAATCTTGAGATGTGCTAGCATATCATCAATAGTACCATTTATACATTCATCAGTACCAATATACTCTTTTATATATTTATACATGCCATCATAATCATAATCATCATTTCTTTCTACATTATATGGTTCTAAAATAGTTGTTTCTGTCATTGGTGGTATTGGATAGCCAAATCTGCAATATTTTTTATTGTATTTCTTACATGTCATTGAATGTGTATGTCTTTGATATTTAAGATATTGTTCATGTTCCGGAGATACATCTATTGAACATGAGATATTTTTATCAATGAATCTGGTAATTTCTGGCGTATCTCTATCATCAATGTACTTAGGAGCATTTTCTATCCATACTAAAAAATGTACGTGCGGTGAGCCTCTAAATTGCATCTCTATACGCCAGAAGTATTCAATGACTTTACCAATGGACGCTCCTTCTCCTTTTAAAACAGTACTCATAAAAACCTCAAATCGATGATTAAAATAACGAGCACATGTCACAGGATCATTTTTAATCAGTTTACATTTCTCTAACCATGAAAGATTTTCTATTTCAGTATCACTTAAATCAATTTTATTTTGAGTCTTGGATAAAGTTCTCAATAAGTCTTTCCAATGAAAGTCAGCTGCCGAAAATGACATGAAATATGTAGGAATTCCTAGTTGTCTAATCATTGCTAATAATTCTCTTTTTGCATTCTGTAGATACATTGGGCTGTTCCTTAATTTTTTATAGTAAAAAAAGGCTTTATTGTAGTTAACCATTTCTAATCTTGTATTGATATCCGAAACTTCACGTGCAGTATAGTTCTTTTTTTCTTTATTTGTTCTGACAACGAAATTGCAAGATCTATTAGCTGTCATCATTTGATTCTTTTTATATTTATACAATATAATTGAAATATTGGATGCAAACCGTCTGTCAATGTTTCGTAACTCAAACCTACATCTGTCGCTATAACGCATATCGGGATATTCCTCAAATGGATTAATTCCAACATTTTCACAAGGAAACGTTAAAAATTCAGCACATTCATCTTTCAGGAGGTGAATGGGTCGACTGTTCGCACCAGGCGCTATTTCTAAAACATAATCTGGGTTAGGGGCATCTAATAATGTTTCAGTTTCTATTTGATGCTCAGGATTAAGATTGTATGGATTTGCATTGTTTTCACTATCATCATTTTGTCTATTATCATTATTTATTGCTATTGTATCAACTTGATTTGTATTCTCAGAATCTGATTCAATATTTGCATCGTTATCACCAGGTGTATGGCAACTATTATTTAGATTATTTATTGTTTCTTCTAACCAATTTTGATTTAAAGATATCCCTTCTCTTTGATATAATGGGCTATTAGCTAACAACCATTTAAGGGCTTCCATCACTTTCAAAGGTCTAATATTTGCACTAGAATATACACTTTTGTATGCAAGATTTTTTTTAAGACGTATTGGAACTATCATATTTTCATTAACAAATCGAGGTAATTGGGTTATTGTAGGTTCAATATTCACTGGTACATTAACTACAGATCCATTTATAGCATACTGCTGACCTTTTGGCAGCTGTTTAACTCGAATGAAAGCTATCCTTGGAGCAATTAATCTTTCTTCTTCTGGATGTATTTTTAATACAGATGGAAGTTCAGGTAAAAAAAATCCTTTAGAAGGGCATATTCTTGGTAATCTGTTTTCCGATATATTTCTTGAACATGTCCCACACATATAATATATATTGTCATCTTTTATTTCAACATTAGCAATAGAATATAGTTTCCGAGCCATTTCTTTCGATATTTTTCTAACTTGTGTGTAAAACCAAATTTGATGACACAGGATACATTCATAGTCAGGTCCTCCTAAACCTAATTTAAAGAAATTATTTATGTCTATCAATGGATCTTTTTGTGGATTAGAGTTACATAAACCTTGAACTGTGATCAAATATTCATCTTCATCTGGATCTTGATTCTGTACTTCTAAGACATCAACATCATTACCATTAAGAGGTTGTTCAGATAGATCATTGATAACAGGTTCGATTGTACCATCTGTATTTCCTTTGAAATAAAATGAGCACTTATCAGGTAATTCATTATATAAATTTACATGCTTGTAACAAGTATTACATATTCTGTAATTCTTTTCAACATTGATCTTTTGATTGATTATGCTTTCAGCTTTAGCAATTATATGATGGCTATCAATTTTACAAAATCTTTTTGAATATTCAAATAGACATATACTACATTTTTGTTTAGCAGGATCTGAATTACCTTTAAATAAGAATGAACATTTATCCGGTAATTTGTTGTTTAAATGCACATGCTTGTAACAAGTTAGACAAATTCTGTAATCTTTATCGACATTTATGTCAATGTTGAGAATGGCTTCTGCTTTTTTAAGTACATTATCATCATCTTTCTTACAGAATCTTTTAGAGTATTCATTTAAGCAGATACTGCATTTTGTTTTCAAAGAGTTTTCTTCTGTTTTTTCTTTCTTGAGAAACTGACATTTTCTGGGCAATTGACTTTTGTCCACAAAATTTGAGTAACATGTTTTACATATCTTCCTTTCTTTTGTTACATCTAATCTATATCCAATTATACTTTCACACTTCTCAAGTACTTCATCAGTCATTACACGGATGTAATACTTGTTGAGATTTTGCTGACAAACATTACATCGGTACCTGTCTCTTGATTCTTTTTTTATAGATTCAGTAGTTTCATAAAAGTGCAATGGTTCTGATAGTTGATTTGAGTTGTCAGTTTTATCTTGAGATTGCTTTGATTTCTTAGTAGTTTCATTATTACTCAAATAGTCCAATTTTCTTTTTTTGAAGCCATCAAGACCTTTTTTGCAATACTCATTTGATGATTTTTCATTGTTTGTTTTAGACTGATTTAATGGTAATGATGGCCATTCAGATTCAAAATCATCTGTTTGCACTATCCACGGTATATCCCTATCAATATTGAAAGAATCTAAAATAGGGTAAATGGGCACGTCAATATGATAAATTGCATTCATTTTAGTGTGAATACATGTGATTTCTATTTCTGATTGTAAACCATGACCTCTGTAAAATTGTTCCAGATACCTTATCATTTGATCAAATGATGTGAATTTACTTAAATGAGCTTTTCTTTTTCCTTTAACGACTACTTGACCTAATGGATCAAATAAGAAATAAGATTCATTCTGTTCAGTAACAGCAATAACGGATGACTCAACGGTGACATACATTTTCCTAGATGTCTTGAATGCTTCTTTGAATATTGAACCTATGTTACTACAATCCGAATTCAAAACAGTTGACATTTTAGAGGTAACTTCATGTCCAAATGATCTGTTATCTAGAACTATTTTCTCTGGAATTTGATTTGTTGAAATATGTTCAGTAGATAAGTGATTTGATACATATCTGTACAGTTCAGTTCCATAATCTATACAAGTATTTAAATGCATGCTTGTTAATTTCCGATAGCTTAAAGAAGTCCCAAATAGTTGGTAAGTAACACATACCGTAATATCTTGTTTGCCATTAATATATTCAAAATATTTGTGATCTGATATACTACTGTTAGCATATACTATGGAATCTTTCCCTAGTGACTGTAAGATATTTTGTAATCGACTAGTAACATTATCATCAACAGACTTTTTCATTTTTGAATGCTTTTGATCTTTTTTACAGGGTTGGTCAGTGTGATATATATTAGTGGATTTCTTTGTTTCCTGGTATCTTGATTCAGGGATACTGGTGTGTGGAAGTGTGTCAAAATGAGTTGATTCCATTTGATCATTTCTGGTAACTTTTTTTTGGTATTTGTTATTGATTTTGGATTGTTTTTCTTCAGTTACTTCAATTGATCTTTTTTGTGATTGATAATGAATCGAATTTGTGCTTTGTTGATTCTTAGAATTTTCAGAATTTGTTTTCTTTTCACAGCTCTTACTTTTATCAATGATCGATGTGGAAACTTTGGATTGTTGTTCTTCAGTAACATTTGCCAAGGATTTGCCATTCTTCTGCCATTTCCTTTTCTTGGTTACCCTCTTGAACTCTTTATAATGTGGGAATGTGTCTTGATTTGCATTATCTGAGTTTTCCTGAACTTGGGAAGAGCCAACATTTTTGTTTTCTTCTGTAACTAAGGGTATAGGGTTCTGATGCCTTTGTGCAAAAGAAATATGAGCAATGACTTCATTAGACTTTATTGTTTGAACTTGTGCAATAACATGTTTCTTAAACATACCATGCATGAAACCCTTCTGTTCTATTTTGACAACTGTAATTTCATATACAATTGATCCTTGGGGAATAGCATGAAATTCATATAAATAATTAGCTAGTTCGTACACTGAATTGAATGTAATCATCAAAGCTGTACCCTTTTCTGCAATACTGGCATTTTTACCTCTTGTATGGGGATCAAATAGATAGTATTTGTTGTCACGATTTACTATGCCTATAGCCAGTTCATGAGCAATGAAGTAAATGTTTTGCCCATAGTCAAATGCATTCTCAAGTGAGATGACCAAATTCCTAGTATTAGTAAGAAATGTCTGTAATAAACCAACAGGATGAATGCTAAAGATTTTCCCATCGATTATAATCTCCTGTGGTACTTCAGAAACTAGTAAGTGATTAGAATTAATAACTAACCTTATTTGAGAATACAATTCATCTCCATAATCTAAGACTGTATTCAAGTTTGTTTGACTGATTAATTTCATGTCAGCGTTATGAGTAAACAGAAGAAATATAGCTGAATTGGCAACACATTGATTTCCTCTATTTCTGGGTGGATATCTGGGGCAGGATTGTGACCATGCAGCACGTGTAATTCTATCTTCTGATAGATTCATATTGATTTAATCAATGTATATAGTAAGTGAGTAATTGAGTAATCGAGTAAATGAGTAAAGTAGTATTTGAGTAATTGAGTATTTGAGTAATTGAGCAGACTGTGTATAATACTTTACGATCTGTTTATATCTCTCTGAACAAGGAGAAATATTGAAACAGAATATGTAAATGTAATACACTCAATAGTAGACTGTGTGCGAGAATATACAAAGCTTGTCTCTTTGAATGACAGATAGCTCATATACACTGTGTGCTCACAAAGTCAGTAACCGATACTGACTGAAGGCTACATGTAGTCACTGCCTTTTATAAGAGAGTCATACGTAATATCAGCCTGATTCTACACAAACAAAAGTGAAATGAATTCACTGTACTAAGTTGAACCGCCAACACCTAACTAAGAAGAGCGGAGTAAATAGATTTAATCCTTGAGACGATTAAATTGCACTAAGTTGAACCAATATGAGCGTGCTAAATGAATAGAACACTATTAACAGCTGTGAAAGCCACCCGCATGTCTCTAGGCGCCCGGTAACGTCCATATGGTGCTAGGCGCATGGTCAGGTGATTGAGAAATGTATTATGTAACTTGTTATGCTGGAAAACACGTTCCAAAATACAGCGGGCAAGCATGCGTCTAGAATAAGACACAAACATGATAGACTTGCACCTGTTCTGATTTATTAGGTTTGATGGTTAAGGATATCTAAAAATGGTTCTTATCTACTAGATTCACTCAGCTCTCATACAAGTTGAATGAATCTAGATATGCTGATTTTTGATTATTGAATCAAATAGAAGAATGAAAATATACATGAAGATCTCGTTGCGGAAAGGTGTATTTTTAATTTGGTTATTATTATTATTATTATTACTACTATTATTTTAGGACTACTGGCAGTAGTTAATATACTGTGGGAAGTGATTTTTCTTACTACTGTTATTAGATATTTATATAGTGTGTACTTTCGCTGTTCTATAAAAAAAAATTGTCAAAGAGACTGATGGCCGGCAGATATTGAGACGTAATGTGTTATGTAACTTCAAATGCTGGCAGGCAGTCTCCACCAAACAGCGGACGCGCATGCGCCTTTAGCCCTCTTGTTTAACAGCATAGACTTGCACATGTCCTCATTTATTATGTTTGTTGGTTGATGAATTATTGTGTTTAGTACTATCGCTATTCTTAAGAAGAAAAAAAAAATGCCAAACTGACTGCTGCAAGTCCAATATTAGCAGATCTATAGAATATAGAGAGTAGTGGTTTTTGTGACGACGATCATGCCGACCTGGGTAGTGTGTATGGGTAGATGTAATGTAGCCGAGGAGGCATGTATGCCTCTCTTCTAGAGGCAATTTTTCAAATATTTCTTTGAAGTCAATATTTTCAATATCATTATATTCTTGACGCCATGGTTTATAAAGTATCAAAAGAGTCCTAAAATAATCTTGCTCTTGAGTTTCTGGATTATAAGTTTGAAAACTTAATATGGCTCTTTTATCAGCTTTGATATAGATTTTATCATTATATAAGGCCAAGAAATTACTATTAGCACGTACATTATCTAAATTTCTATTGCCAATTGGTACTACATTTACAGAACTGATGTATTTAGCAAAACAGTATTCCTCTAACTCTTCAGGTCTTTCAATATATTTTTCTTGATTGTCTTGCATATACACATCAGTTGAATCATCAGATAGTTCTAAAATGTCAGCCTGTTTCTTCAGAATCTTCATACGTACTGATGGTGGTTGTGTATTAACAAATTTGACGATTCTTGATTTCTTTACAATAGGCATGCCTAATAGGATATAAACTGCCTCTTGAGCACTTACTTCTGTGGTATAAACAAAGGCTTTAGCAATTTCTTTTAATTGAGCTCTTAGATCTATATTACCAGAATGACCTTCTTTAACTATGTCACTGAGTAAAAGACTAAGACCTCTATCTTGTTTATTCATATAATTCACTATATATGATGCAACAGCATATGGATTTAATACAAATTGAATGTCATGATTTGCAGCCCAAACATGAATTAGATTCTTCATATAAGGATTGATAAAAACCTCTTTAGTTGATCTTTTTAAAAATACCTTTTCATCTCTTAAAGTGGAAGCAATTATTTTTTGATATACATCATAAGTAATCTTGAGATGTGCTAGCATATCATCAATAGTACCATTTATACATTCATCAGTACCAATATACTCTTTTATATATTTATACATGCCATCATAATCATAATCATCATTTCTTTCTACATTATATGGTTCTAAAATAGTTGTTTCTGTCATTGGTGGTATTGGATAGCCAAATCTGCAATATTTTTTATTGTATTTCTTACATGTCATTGAATGTGTATGTCTTTGATATTTAAGATATTGTTCATGTTCCGGAGATACATCTATTGAACATGAGATATTTTTATCAATGAATCTGGTAATTTCTGGCGTATCTCTATCATCAATGTACTTAGGAGCATTTTCTATCCATACTAAAAAATGTACGTGCGGTGAGCCTCTAAATTGCATCTCTATACGCCAGAAGTATTCAATGACTTTACCAATGGACGCTCCTTCTCCTTTTAAAACAGTACTCATAAAAACCTCAAATCGATGATTAAAATAACGAGCACATGTCACAGGATCATTTTTAATCAGTTTACATTTCTCTAACCATGAAAGATTTTCTATTTCAGTATCACTTAAATCAATTTTATTTTGAGTCTTGGATAAAGTTCTCAATAAGTCTTTCCAATGAAAGTCAGCTGCCGAAAATGACATGAAATATGTAGGAATTCCTAGTTGTCTAATCATTGCTAATAATTCTCTTTTTGCATTCTGTAGATACATTGGGCTGTTCCTTAATTTTTTATAGTAAAAAAAGGCTTTATTGTAGTTAACCATTTCTAATCTTGTATTGATATCCGAAACTTCACGTGCAGTATAGTTCTTTTTTTCTTTATTTGTTCTGACAACGAAATTGCAAGATCTATTAGCTGTCATCATTTGATTCTTTTTATATTTATACAATATAATTGAAATATTGGATGCAAACCGTCTGTCAATGTTTCGTAACTCAAACCTACATCTGTCGCTATAACGCATATCGGGATATTCCTCAAATGGATTAATTCCAACATTTTCACAAGGAAACGTTAAAAATTCAGCACATTCATCTTTCAGGAGGTGAATGGGTCGACTGTTCGCACCAGGCGCTATTTCTAAAACATAATCTGGGTTAGGGGCATCTAATAATGTTTCAGTTTCTATTTGATGCTCAGGATTAAGATTGTATGGATTTGCATTGTTTTCACTATCATCATTTTGTCTATTATCATTATTTATTGCTATTGTATCAACTTGATTTGTATTCTCAGAATCTGATTCAATATTTGCATCGTTATCACCAGGTGTATGGCAACTATTATTTAGATTATTTATTGTTTCTTCTAACCAATTTTGATTTAAAGATATCCCTTCTCTTTGATATAATGGGCTATTAGCTAACAACCATTTAAGGGCTTCCATCACTTTCAAAGGTCTAATATTTGCACTAGAATATACACTTTTGTATGCAAGATTTTTTTTAAGACGTATTGGAACTATCATATTTTCATTAACAAATCGAGGTAATTGGGTTATTGTAGGTTCAATATTCACTGGTACATTAACTACAGATCCATTTATAGCATACTGCTGACCTTTTGGCAGCTGTTTAACTCGAATGAAAGCTATCCTTGGAGCAATTAATCTTTCTTCTTCTGGATGTATTTTTAATACAGATGGAAGTTCAGGTAAAAAAAATCCTTTAGAAGGGCATATTCTTGGTAATCTGTTTTCCGATATATTTCTTGAACATGTCCCACACATATAATATATATTGTCATCTTTTATTTCAACATTAGCAATAGAATATAGTTTCCGAGCCATTTCTTTCGATATTTTTCTAACTTGTGTGTAAAACCAAATTTGATGACACAGGATACATTCATAGTCAGGTCCTCCTAAACCTAATTTAAAGAAATTATTTATGTCTATCAATGGATCTTTTTGTGGATTAGAGTTACATAAACCTTGAACTGTGATCAAATATTCATCTTCATCTGGATCTTGATTCTGTACTTCTAAGACATCAACATCATTACCATTAAGAGGTTGTTCAGATAGATCATTGATAACAGGTTCGATTGTACCATCTGTATTTCCTTTGAAATAAAATGAGCACTTATCAGGTAATTCATTATATAAATTTACATGCTTGTAACAAGTATTACATATTCTGTAATTCTTTTCAACATTGATCTTTTGATTGATTATGCTTTCAGCTTTAGCAATTATATGATGGCTATCAATTTTACAAAATCTTTTTGAATATTCAAATAGACATATACTACATTTTTGTTTAGCAGGATCTGAATTACCTTTAAATAAGAATGAACATTTATCCGGTAATTTGTTGTTTAAATGCACATGCTTGTAACAAGTTAGACAAATTCTGTAATCTTTATCGACATTTATGTCAATGTTGAGAATGGCTTCTGCTTTTTTAAGTACATTATCATCATCTTTCTTACAGAATCTTTTAGAGTATTCATTTAAGCAGATACTGCATTTTGTTTTCAAAGAGTTTTCTTCTGTTTTTTCTTTCTTGAGAAACTGACATTTTCTGGGCAATTGACTTTTGTCCACAAAATTTGAGTAACATGTTTTACATATCTTCCTTTCTTTTGTTACATCTAATCTATATCCAATTATACTTTCACACTTCTCAAGTACTTCATCAGTCATTACACGGATGTAATACTTGTTGAGATTTTGCTGACAAACATTACATCGGTACCTGTCTCTTGATTCTTTTTTTATAGATTCAGTAGTTTCATAAAAGTGCAATGGTTCTGATAGTTGATTTGAGTTGTCAGTTTTATCTTGAGATTGCTTTGATTTCTTAGTAGTTTCATTATTACTCAAATAGTCCAATTTTCTTTTTTTGAAGCCATCAAGACCTTTTTTGCAATACTCATTTGATGATTTTTCATTGTTTGTTTTAGACTGATTTAATGGTAATGATGGCCATTCAGATTCAAAATCATCTGTTTGCACTATCCACGGTATATCCCTATCAATATTGAAAGAATCTAAAATAGGGTAAATGGGCACGTCAATATGATAAATTGCATTCATTTTAGTGTGAATACATGTGATTTCTATTTCTGATTGTAAACCATGACCTCTGTAAAATTGTTCCAGATACCTTATCATTTGATCAAATGATGTGAATTTACTTAAATGAGCTTTTCTTTTTCCTTTAACGACTACTTGACCTAATGGATCAAATAAGAAATAAGATTCATTCTGTTCAGTAACAGCAATAACGGATGACTCAACGGTGACATACATTTTCCTAGATGTCTTGAATGCTTCTTTGAATATTGAACCTATGTTACTACAATCCGAATTCAAAACAGTTGACATTTTAGAGGTAACTTCATGTCCAAATGATCTGTTATCTAGAACTATTTTCTCTGGAATTTGATTTGTTGAAATATGTTCAGTAGATAAGTGATTTGATACATATCTGTACAGTTCAGTTCCATAATCTATACAAGTATTTAAATGCATGCTTGTTAATTTCCGATAGCTTAAAGAAGTCCCAAATAGTTGGTAAGTAACACATACCGTAATATCTTGTTTGCCATTAATATATTCAAAATATTTGTGATCTGATATACTACTGTTAGCATATACTATGGAATCTTTCCCTAGTGACTGTAAGATATTTTGTAATCGACTAGTAACATTATCATCAACAGACTTTTTCATTTTTGAATGCTTTTGATCTTTTTTACAGGGTTGGTCAGTGTGATATATATTAGTGGATTTCTTTGTTTCCTGGTATCTTGATTCAGGGATACTGGTGTGTGGAAGTGTGTCAAAATGAGTTGATTCCATTTGATCATTTCTGGTAACTTTTTTTTGGTATTTGTTATTGATTTTGGATTGTTTTTCTTCAGTTACTTCAATTGATCTTTTTTGTGATTGATAATGAATCGAATTTGTGCTTTGTTGATTCTTAGAATTTTCAGAATTTGTTTTCTTTTCACAGCTCTTACTTTTATCAATGATCGATGTGGAAACTTTGGATTGTTGTTCTTCAGTAACATTTGCCAAGGATTTGCCATTCTTCTGCCATTTCCTTTTCTTGGTTACCCTCTTGAACTCTTTATAATGTGGGAATGTGTCTTGATTTGCATTATCTGAGTTTTCCTGAACTTGGGAAGAGCCAACATTTTTGTTTTCTTCTGTAACTAAGGGTATAGGGTTCTGATGCCTTTGTGCAAAAGAAATATGAGCAATGACTTCATTAGACTTTATTGTTTGAACTTGTGCAATAACATGTTTCTTAAACATACCATGCATGAAACCCTTCTGTTCTATTTTGACAACTGTAATTTCATATACAATTGATCCTTGGGGAATAGCATGAAATTCATATAAATAATTAGCTAGTTCGTACACTGAATTGAATGTAATCATCAAAGCTGTACCCTTTTCTGCAATACTGGCATTTTTACCTCTTGTATGGGGATCAAATAGATAGTATTTGTTGTCACGATTTACTATGCCTATAGCCAGTTCATGAGCAATGAAGTAAATGTTTTGCCCATAGTCAAATGCATTCTCAAGTGAGATGACCAAATTCCTAGTATTAGTAAGAAATGTCTGTAATAAACCAACAGGATGAATGCTAAAGATTTTCCCATCGATTATAATCTCCTGTGGTACTTCAGAAACTAGTAAGTGATTAGAATTAATAACTAACCTTATTTGAGAATACAATTCATCTCCATAATCTAAGACTGTATTCAAGTTTGTTTGACTGATTAATTTCATGTCAGCGTTATGAGTAAACAGAAGAAATATAGCTGAATTGGCAACACATTGATTTCCTCTATTTCTGGGTGGATATCTGGGGCAGGATTGTGACCATGCAGCACGTGTAATTCTATCTTCTGATAGATTCATATTGATTTAATCAATGTATATAGTAAGTGAGTAATTGAGTAATCGAGTAAATGAGTAAAGTAGTATTTGAGTAATTGAGTATTTGAGTAATTGAGCAGACTGTGTATAATACTTTACGATCTGTTTATATCTCTCTGAACAAGGAGAAATATTGAAACAGAATATGTAAATGTAATACACTCAATAGTAGACTGTGTGCGAGAATATACAAAGCTTGTCTCTTTGAATGACAGATAGCTCATATACACTGTGTGCTCACAAAGTCAGTAACCGATACTGACTGAAGGCTACATGTAGTCACTGCCTTTTATAAGAGAGTCATACGTAATATCAGCCTGATTCTACACAAACAAAAGTGAAATGAATTCACTGTACTAAGTTGAACCGCCAACACCTAACTAAGAAGAGCGGAGTAAATAGATTTAATCCTTGAGACGATTAAATTGCACTAAGTTGAACCAATATGAGCGTGCTAAATGAATAGAACACTATTAACAGCTGTGAAAGCCACCCGCATGTCTCTAGGCGCCCGGTAACGTCCATATGGTGCTAGGCGCATGGTCAGGTGATTGAGAAATGTATTATGTAACTTGTTATGCTGGAAAACACGTTCCAAAATACAGCGGGCAAGCATGCGTCTAGAATAAGACACAAACATGATAGACTTGCACCTGTTCTGATTTATTAGGTTTGATGGTTAAGGATATCTAAAAATGGTTCTTATCTACTAGATTCACTCAGCTCTCATACAAGTTGAATGAATCTAGATATGCTGATTTTTGATTATTGAATCAAATAGAAGAATGAAAATATACATGAAGATCTCGTTGCGGAAAGGTGTATTTTTAATTTGGTTATTATTATTATTATTATTACTACTATTATTTTAGGACTACTGGCAGTAGTTAATATACTGTGGGAAGTGATTTTTCTTACTACTGTTATTAGATATTTATATAGTGTGTACTTTCGCTGTTCTATAAAAAAAAATTGTCAAAGAGACTGATGGCCGGCAGATATTGAGACGTAATGTGTTATGTAACTTCAAATGCTGGCAGGCAGTCTCCACCAAACAGCGGACGCGCATGCGCCTTTAGCCCTCTTGTTTAACAGCATAGACTTGCACATGTCCTCATTTATTATGTTTGTTGGTTGATGAATTATTGTGTTTAGTACTATCGCTATTCTTAAGAAGAAAAAAAAAATGCCAAACTGACTGCTGCAAGTCCAATATTAGCAGATCTATAGAATATAGAGAGTAGTGGTTTTTGTGACGACGATCATGCCGACCTGGGTAGTGTGTATGGGTAGATGTAATGTAGCCGAGGAGGCATGTATGCCTCTCGGCTAACGAGGAGGCATGTATGCCTCTCGGCTAATAACATGTCTACTGTCAATAGTATTGTATTAACATAGGTACTCCAAGCACACACTCTGGGGCCATTACTGGTGTTATTGTCACGTGTAGCCACAATCAAAGCATGATAGCAGGGGAGAGGTCAATCCAACATCACTGTAAAAAAAAATCGTTGAAATAAAGGTGGAATACTCGTCCAAGAGTTTGCCAGAGATCTGTCGTTATTCTCACAGAGACTTCTTGTACATGTACCACCGTACTGCGACCTGGGCCTTCTTATAAAAACTACACTGGAATACATTGTTCAGTTTGAGCCCTGGTTTATTTAACAGGTTTGTTTACAGGGTATGGGTTTTCTTTTGCTGGTGTAGTGGCCCTTCAGGTGCATAACTTATACCTACAGACTGAAAACCATCATGCTTTAGTAGAACTCTTTGCCATACCATAAAAGATGCCATATGGTACCTTAACTGAATGGTTGCTGGTTTATCTTGGTGATTGTTTTCTAAAGAGCCTAATTTCCTTCCCAGATACCCTGATTTCATCTCAATATACCGTTCTAATCATTCCCATTTGTTCTATGGAAATGAGCAGGCAGGCATCCATCCTCTCAATCTCCATGACCCTTGGGGAGGGAATGTTTGATTGGTTGTACCAACTGCGAAACTACAGCCCCCCCCCCTCTATTTTGCAATTGCACAACCCCTTCGAATACAGCTCAATTTTTACAGCCCCCCCCCCTTTTATGAAGCAGTCTGATAACAGGGCCCTGTTCCATGTAAATTGAGGTTCTTTGATAACTGAATTCAAGAACTTCACAGCCCTGGAGTGATTGTATGGAATATTCAAGTTACTTTCTTTCCATGCAAGTTATAATAGGTTATAACATCCCCCTAATCTTAAGATACAATAGAGTCAATAGCCCCCTTTTTTCCAATTTTCAACACGTCAACAGCCCCCACTCCGTGGGGTCTGTACCACAGTTGGTACCCAAACCGAGGCTCAGTACCCCCTGGGGGCAGAAGCCCCAGAGCTGGCCATCACATGAAAACCAGCTTATATCTAATTCATGAACACTGCCCCTAAATGGTCCTCCCCAATGACAGAAGCCCCACATCCACATGACATTACCACATGTCCCACTTCTCTTATTATTGCAAACCCCAGGATTAATTTCTTTCCCGCTGTGCAATGAATATCTGAGAAGCCCTGATGTGTTGCCTGACATGTTTGCTGCGATTGTCGAAGCCCCATGGATTGGGTGTTTTTGCCCAGAAGTGGTCTGCAGTCGTGGTTATATTACAGCTCGACGAAATATCAATCAGTTCCTATTTGTGGTGCTATTTCTTTTTCAGTAATGTAGACAATCCAAACTATGCACAGTAGATATAGGATTGTAAATTCTGACTGTGAAATTAATGCATTCTATCTGTGTAACTATAATAGATATGCCTTTGCCATTCTATAAATACCTAAGAATGGGGGTGAATAAACTGGTCATAATAGGCATACACCATTACTCATAATTCATATATATTTTCTCCTAATAGTTTTCGACTAGACTATAAGATGCCCCATATATCATCATATGTACCTAATCCCAAAAACTACATGGATCTCTCCTGTCCCAATGATTTAGATTTTGGGTGTGGTACAGCTAGCAGTGGAAAGAGAAGAAATATAGCCATCTTGGAGCGCTGTCAACATGCTAATAAAACATAAAATGTAATATCCACAGCTCTAATGAATCTACCAAAACCATCAGTGTTCTCAATTACATCCACCCTGGTAGACACAAGTCTACATCATCATTAATCCCAGCCAGCCACAGAGGGTTTGTTTCCACAAGCAAAGTCCCACACTATAATCCATTGTGCGTGAGGTTATATTTACCATGGGAGTTTGTATAATTGACATTTGTCTACCAGCCCTGGGACTCTCTATCAGATTTAATGCCGACAACAGGGCCATAATTATTGCTGTCATTTGGGAGTTTGGAGTCGTCTTTAAGGGGTGTTTATATTGAGTTCTGGGAGATGGAATTGGGAAGGTAAGGATCATAAAAAAGTGTCATAAACAAAGAGAAAAGCATTATTCCATATATCTAGGCTGCCTTTATAGATTTATATCTATAGATTATGGTAATCTAGGATTGCTGGCTTTAAATCAGTCACCCTTTGATGTATATAGTTCTGCATGAGATGTCTTAACATCCAACCATCCCACTTAGCATTGAATTCCTTCCATCAAACTGACAGTGTACCATTGTTCAGCTAATTATATGAAACTGGTTCCCAATCTACAGGCAAATCCAGGGTGGACTTGATGGCGAGTGAGTAATATGCTTAATCCCATTTTGACAGCTAGGGTCATATTCATAGCGAGAACTAGATTACACAATTTCATATAGGAATGTCTCAGTGCCCGTGCATATGTGCACCACACACATCCGAGAGGATGGGAAAGAGGAGATAGGGACCCTTTTAAGTGGGCTAGGATATCCCACTATATTGGTAAGAAAAGATAAAGCACCACGGACAAAATATTTACAGATTAATAGCCCGGAAATGGATGATAAATACCCTATACACATAATAATCTCTGCCCTTATCTTGTAATCCTAGATAAGACCGTTAGTTCTATGGGAACTGTGAGTAGTATACTATCCTACACCACAATAGGGTCCATAGGCTGTGGGGTTATGTACACTGTTGAAAAATGTTGTGGAAATAACAACGGAATCCTCATCCTAAAGTTGCCAGAGATCCATCATTATTTTCACAGAGATTCCTTGTACATTTGTGTACCACCGTACTGCCACCTGGGGCTTCATTGTAGGAACTACACGACTTCACTGCAATATGATAACAGTGGTTCACTATTCAGTTTTACGAGGATCCCTGGTAGATTCAAGAGTTGTTTTTTTTACAGTGTAGCGTGGGTGAGATACACAGTGATAGCAGTGGTATATATACCTCAGTCCAAACAGAAGTCACTGCCTCCATATCCATCAGTACTTATCTTCCCTCCAGGTGCCATCCAGCCTACCATCAGGGTCAAGGGGTGCTTTGATTTCTTATTACACCCCCAGTACACAGTGCAGCCAATTGGGAAATAAGCCGCCATGATCGATCTAAATATGTAGCCAGGCAGCTGCAGCTACTATGGTCATGTGTATAGGGGGTGTAATAAATTACATATAGCTGGAAGCAGATGGGGTTGGTTGCAAATAGACTGGTGGGAGCAGCCTTCATGTTGTTATCTTGACGGTTTTGAAATGGAAAGACAAGGTTGAGGGTAAACTCTATTATCGGAATCATTACATTATACTGGTACCAAACAAAGGCCTGTAGAAAAGTAAGGAACGAGTCATTTATTGCTAGGCGGGGGGGCTAGATGGATTTTGGCAGATCGGCAGATTTCTTTCCGACCCCCCACCACTATGACAAAAATGATTCCGACCCCCCCCCCTCCCACTAAGAGCTAAACTTGCAAAATGACCCCCTCCCCCAAAAGAAATCGGATACGCACTTGGAATGATGTGTTGTGATGGGTATTTGAATTGCCTATATTTAGTTTTGACCCCACCCCCCTGTGAAGGTTTACTGGGTTTTGCCCCCCCCCCCCAACAAGGGGCTCTTTTTCAAAATGACCCCCCCCCCCCCTATATCTAACAAGCCCCCTCCCACCTAGCAATAAATGACTCGTCCCTAAGGAAGAAGACAATAGGTTGTCCTTGTTATATTGAAGCATATGTGTGCTACATCGTCCAAACCCTTCTTTCCTCTACAAACACAGGAAGGGTGAAAGCTGGGTTAAAAAGTCCTGTTGTCGTCAGTCCAAAACCTGCTCAGTGCAGACAACAACTGCAGTAAATTGTAGAAGTGTGCAGATCTACAGATCCGACCAAATGCATTTTGATGATACTTGTAAGCTACCTAAGGCGATTGGGTTATACATGAATTTGGATAGTCAGCAAGTTGGCTGTACACCTGTGATCTCTATTAATACTAAAATAATATTGTCATCTGTGTGAAGATGCAAATGCCTTTTTAAGATGACCTACACTGTAAAACAAAAGTTGCAAGAGGTCCGTCATCATTTTCAGAGATTCCTTGTTCATTTATGTACCACCATAATACTGTCACCCGGGCATCCCCATGGAGATGCACACAGCAGATGGACCTTACATGTAGTAGTTAAGACACATTTGTCCTTGGTCCAATTTTAGACCAACATTGAGAACATCTAACACACTTGGAATTCACTCTCATAATGGGATAAAGCAAGAAATATAAGTGTTGACTTAACCTAGGAGCAGGACACATTGTTTTGGTTTTAAATTATTTTCAATCATAATAATTAGAATCCTCCTGTGTTTACATAACTGAAAACTGTGGACAAGAAAACTTGAGTGCCTCAATTTCTCTGCAGTTCATCTGCACAAGTTTCAAGTAGGAATGTACAAATTCTTTTTTCTTGGCTCGTTTTATATGCTCGTGGTGAGATCTTTCTCCAAAAGTGCAAATATAGGAAATGCAGTGTATGGAAAATGTCCTTGCTTTCAACCAAAAGGGGCGCTTTTATACCCTGTAAAAGCCACATTTCCCACGAAAATGGGTTACCTTCTAAGTATCCATGGGAAAGGGGCCCAGGGGGGCACTTGCCCATGAAATGGATAATGACTGCAGCCCAACTTCCGAGATAGTTGGTGGTGGATTCCCATCAGATCTCTAAAAGCAGGGCGGTGGAATTCCATTAGATCTCAAAAATAGTGTATCATTTATACACCCTACATATGAGGGCATGAAAGCGATAAAAAACACAGAATGACAAATTCTAATCCATACAAATACATGAGTACATACTGTAGGCAGCTTGGTGGAGGGTGTAGGCTTGAAGGGGGGTGCGGTCCAGTCAATATTGGTGATTGTGGAAAAAGGATGGGGGGGGGGCGGTCAATTTCCAGCTTATCAGTCAAGTAGGGTGGTCAAATTCCTAGATCTCTGGGAGATAGGACGGTAGGGCGGCAGTTGAGGGTGACCTACATAGAGTCAGTGCCCCCCGGGGAAAGGAGGCATCTTTCAGAGGAGGGAACGAGCATGGATGTCATCATTGTACATTGTATACGAGTGCAGGGACTGGGAGTATTTCCCAGCAGCAATGAGCTAGAAGCCCCCAGTGTCTTCTCTACTGTGAGGGGTGTGAGGGAGGTGCTATGTCACACCGACAGATCTGCCAATGTGGCTGTCACTTGTCTCATACATAACCCATGATACACACATCTACATTCAGCCTGCTACGTACCCTTTAAGGGCTGCCAATGCAGGAGTGCATCATGCCCATTGGTCGTCATGATGCACCAATGAAGTGCTGGCGAGTCTGCTCGCCAGCACTTCATTGGAGCATCATGCCAACCCTATCAGGTTCATACATAAATTTTATATTCCCAGAGGGTCGGCATGATGCTCCAATGAAGTGGTGGTGAGACTGCTCGCCAGCACTCCATTGGTGCATCATGACGACCAATAGGCATGATGCTTTAATGCATCAGTAGCCCTTAAAGGGTTATATAAGGCATTCTACATTCAGCCTGCTACATAAGGCAGTGTGGGTACTGTCAGCACCACTTTTCACACACCAGGACCCCCTTTCTACTGCCAGAAGGAATACATTATACCAGAACAATGGGACGCTGTTGGCGAGCTATTATTCTATATTTTTCACTTTTTTTCTTAAGAAAAAAACGCCTTGGTTTGACTGAGCGATAATTGGGAATTTGGGGAATGACGGGGGCAGGATGGAGTTGTGGTCTAGGAATAGTAAAAAGAGAGGGTGAAATAAAGCAGTAGTGAAGACTAGTACATGTATTCACATCTATAAATTATGGGGATAGATTATACACAAGTATGTGAATAGAGGCCACATGAGACTGATGGTGGCTTGGGTGGCGGTCTACATGATGGGTCAGTCTAGTGATATATACATGAGTCATGATGTTAGCATGTAGAACCATAGCCTGTGGCAGGTCAACTGAATATCATGTCCACTACCTATGGCTTGTAGATGGAACAGATGATGGATGGATAGAGTACCTACCCCCCCCCCCCCTCCCCTCTATACGATATCCCTTAAAGGACCGCTGATGCAGGAGTGTATCATGGTCAGCATGATACACCAATGATGTGCAGGGTCGGCATGATGCATGAATGTAGCCCTGGCGAGTTAGTCGCCAGGGCTGCATTCGTGCATCATGACGACCAATGGACATGATGCAATTAAAGCATCAGCGACCCTTAAAGGGTTATACACATACACCTACAACCATTAGAGTGGAGCATTACAAGGACAATGTCTGACCTTGTTAGTCATAGGGGCACATTATATTTACAGACAGGCCAGGAAGGAGGGATTTGGTCCCAATGTCTACCAGTATACACACACCACAATGAGCCTTCACCATTGGACTGTAACCATGTCTCATGATAAAGGTCTCTGTATACATGAAAATATAGGATGTTTCTGATTCTATCGATTATTCGGAGCTTTTAAGATACTATCAGAGATAGACATTCTTGTCAGTATTGAAATGAACTTGGAGCTGGCCTGGAAGTGGAAATATGAGAACAAAGATCCATGATGTACAATAGCTCACTATTAAGTGCCTTAATGGCTCTTTCTGTTTACACTGAACTTTATCAAAATCTATCCACGCACAGAAGGATGGCTACAGTTTCCCATATTAAAATGGACATGCACTGTTTCTTATTCTGAAAGATTCTAATCTTCATATCCATTTCCTGACAGAAACTTTGAGAAAGGTCCTTGCTAGCATTTTCATGAGCAATATCCTAGTTGTGAAATAAAAGGAAATGCAATACCCAATAAAAAGTATCAGATAAATGAAAAAGGAAAATGACAGGCACTATTTGAACAAACTCACGTCGGCAGATATTCCCCATCAGGTTCTCACTGCATATCTGCTTGAACCTTTCTCATCACTTGACTACAGACCAAATCTGTCCATCACACATCTTGATTAAAATACCTATCTTTTGACTATCAAAATATTTCAATAGATATGTAGACAATGGACCCTGCAAGTTACAGACATGTAAAATTGTGATTTAATCATAGAAGTCAAACATAGTTCCAAGGACTATTTCTAGTGTAGGGAGACTGGTGGTATGTGATGCGGAATGGGAACAGGAAATGTAGTACTGCTTTCTTGCCTTTTTCCACACAAAGATTTCAAGGCCCATGAATATAGAGAGAGTTATACGAGATCTGCAGTTGGACAGTGCTATCTGAAGTGCATCTCAGACTCAAAAGACTTAACGCTTTGCGGATGCTTTGCCTCGCTTTACAACAGGTTCAAATAACCGTAAAACGCCATGTATAAGCCGCAGCTTAAAGACCATTCCATACCTCTGGTGTGGTTTATAGCATCTTCAGGAAATTAGGGTGCGGCTTATACGAGGGGTTTAACTTATATAGACCAAAGGAAGGAATGTGGTCCATTTCAGGCCTCTGGTGCGGCTTACAGTCCTGACCTCAGGGTGTGGCTTATATGCAGATGCGGCCTATACGTGGGGGTGTACGTTATATTGGGCATTAGCATTTCAGGCTGTGGAGGTCGCCATCTTGGTTTAGCCCCCGACTCCAGAACAGGGTATTCTGGGTAAATTTCTAATCAGCCTCCAGAACAATGGCAAGTGATAAGACTGATAAGCTGCACCCTGCCCCTAATCTTAATCACCTCAAGTACCTCTCTATTGTTTTAGGTGTGAGGTCAGGTGATAACACTGATAGGGAGAAAATGACCTGGTTGACTGAACCATAGTATCAAGCAGAAATTTCAATGATATTTTGCTCTTTGATTTCAAACATTTCATCTTATCAATGATTACATAGTTACAGCTCTTGATATGGGGAACCCATAGATATGATTTATAGAAAATTCCAATAGGTAGTAATTAAGTGGCAGGTAGTCAAATTAAAGTATACAAAGGTGGATCTAGCCCCCGACTACATGAGCCACCTGACTGATACTCCCAGCACTAGCAATGTGCTAGTCCCATATATGGTGGTGTATGAGTATGAGTGTATGAGGCTACATTTGATATGCACTGTGAGTACAAGGAGGTCTCCATGATGTAACAAGGATTAGACCATGTTGATCCTGCACGTGTAATTACCATGGAATGTGTACCCCCCTACCCTTGTAGCCACACCCTTTGACAGATTCATACTCTCACATAATACAGTATGCACCCTCTGATTCCCCTTCATTCCATTGTACCCCTTCTACCCCCCCCCCCAATCCAGCATACAGGATATCATACCTCAGCCATTCCCCCTATCAACCATCCACCCCCCCCCCCCACTTACCCTGACAAAATGAAAAGGTATTTTTCAACAGCCAACACCCTCACCCACCGGCAAAAAACTGCTTAATAGATTCGCTCCAATTCTCTCAATACCTGTGTTGTGCTGTGTTCAAGTAACGCTACCTACCCACAATTTTTGACCCTACCCTTACTTTTTTATGGGAATTTTGGGAAAAACATCTGCTCTTTTGGCTGTCAAGACGGATGTATTTTTACAATCCGTACAGCCAGCCATAAAAAGTAATTCTCCAAAATGTCCCTACCTACCTACCCTAATTTATCTGACTCCGTTACCTGAACGCAACAACTTTTTTAAGGCCTGAGACTGGCTAGTTTGTTTTAAGGTAAACCTGTGAGTTAGATAAATAGGGTTTAGCATTCCATGTGTCGCCATTCCTCCAGTGACTGGGTCATGAACCTGTCCATACAGGACCGTTATACGGGTAGGTGGGTACAGGTGGGAGGATTAGCATAGATTACATCACCTTCTCCGCCCCACTTACACTGTTAACCCTTAAAAGGCCGCTGATGCAGGAGTGCATCATGCCCATTGGTCACCATGATGCACCAATGAAGTGCTGGCAAGCAGTCTCGAGTCATTGGTGCAAGATGACGACCAATGGGCATGATGCATTAATGCATCAGCGGCCCTTAAAGGGGGAATGTCTAGCCAGCAAAAGTGGACTGTACTCAAGTAGGGGGAATGTCTATTCTGGGAAAGATGAAAGTGGTCAGGTCAAAGAGCCACATGCCGCACACGCCCCCTTTACAAATACATGTTATTTTTGTAAGGGATTGTCAACCTTTAAGACTCCCCTTTGTTGTAATTTGTAGTAAACAGAAATGTTGTAAGATTATGCTGAATGACAGAAAAATGCATGGCACTTCGATTGTAGTTTATACTTGTAAGAGTACTACTAGTAATTGATTATATGGACATAACTATGTGCATTTTGTACTATCCAACACATGCAACCACTGAGAGTAAAAACTGAAAGTTCTCAATATATTAGCATGTTCCATATACTCGAACTCCCAATGGTAATAATGCATTGACCCATTTATTGCGTCTCAGTCACTTCAGATAATTAATTGTGTGTGGGGGAACCTAATTATGTGCATCCATACCAGGTCCTAAGGGAGCTCTATGGCAGTTACATGGTACAAGTAGGGACGTGGGAAAGTGGCACACATGGACTAACAGCAACACTTGTTGTTGGGAAATGAAATAGGAAATTGGGGATGTGAGAAAGGAGCAAAGTGGAGAAATGATTGCCACCAAAAGTACACACTTGACAGTACATACACTCCCACAGACCTGTAAGGGCATGGGGGCAGTGACACTTCTGCAGACTGTTGACAGCACAATTGGTCATCAGACATGGAAGCCAGTGGTCTACATTAGAGAGTGATCATTTTTTTTAACAACGGGAGGCGGGGTGCAGTGGGTTTTCATATGAACTTGAAAAAAAAAACATTTTGCTCAGTTCGAAAATTGCATGTGAACCCGCCCTTTTAACCTGTAAAAATGCGCTGGCTTTTTCACGAAAAAAGAGGGAATATTATTTTGCCCCCCCCCCCCCGACAGAGGGGTTGAAAAAATGTTGATCTACGTTCAAGGGGTTGACAAAATGTTGAGCACCTCCTCAAACCCACCACCCAATGATCACTCCTTTGGTCTCCTTGTGAAAGCCCAATGTATGAGTCAGCAGTGAGAAAACAACCCAAATATAGAGCATCCCATTGGGAGTTCCTTTGTTGGCCTGAATGAGAAGGGTGAGCAAAGATAGAACTTAGATTTGATCATGACAACATTGGAGGTTTCAATAGATAAGGCTCCAGGCTAGATTTAAATTTGGGAAAGTCTAAATATAAGGCTTTCCACAGTGAGTGGGACTCAGGGGCATAACTCTTCTAAAGCCCTGGACTCTACCCTGGCCAATAGGGCATTAGCATATAAGGCTATGGAGGCCGCCACCTTTGTTAGGCCCCCGACTCCAGAGCAGGGCATTCTGGGTAAATTTCTTATCTGTCTCCAGAACAATGGTCAGTGATATGACTGGTAAGCTGCATCCTGCCCCTTATCTTAACAACCCCCACTAGCCCTCCATTGTTTCACATGTGAAATAAGGTGATAACCCTGATAATGAGACAATGGCCTGATTGGCTCACCTGTGGTATCCAGCAGAAATTCCAATGATCTATTGGTCTTTTATTTCAAATATCTAATCTATTTCTAGATCATCTACTTAAGGCTCTTGATATGGACAATCCATACATATAATTTATAGAAAAATCCCATGGATAGTAATTAATTGGCAGGTTGTCATACTAGACTATACAAAGAGGCCAAATGATGAGCTAGCCCCCCCCCCGACTACATAAGCCACCAAGCTGATTTCCTTAGTACTAGCAATGTGCTAGTCCCGCATAGTTAGCTATAGCAGAAACCAGCTCCTGTATTGTGTATATTTATACCCAGTTGCATGACCCCTTCTCAAAGGGTAATGCCATATTTAGTAGGTGCTGATATGTGGAGGCACTAAACCTTACCAATGACAGAGGTTGGGCGTCATTAGTGTCCACTGCTGGGCTACTGGGAGTTGACAGAAGAGGCACAGAGCTCTGTACATCATGGTAAATACCAGCTACTACAAAGTGTACTGGAATATGTAACAAGGACACTGGCAGCTGCCATCATGATGCTAGTGTACAAAGTGCATGTTGTACAACAAAATTATGTAATCTGGAATGATGAAAGTAGACTAACCAATTTCAAAATAAGACCTGACAAGAGGTCCCTAACTTTAAAGATCCAGAGCAGGATGTTCTAACTTTGAAGTTCAACCATGAGAATTCCAATCCATATGTCGTCACCTTAGTCCAAGAAGGTTGGAACTGACATTTTGGCAAGATTGATTTTCCTTCTGTTTTAACATCTATTGACCCTTATCTACCTACTGTAAAAGTACTAAAGCTCTGTCTATTTAATATATGTATGCCTAAAGACCCCAGTGCAATATTGCTGTATCCACTCTGTTCCACCTGGAACACTTCTTTTGTCTCTCCTGCAGTTACAACCTTCTAGCACCAAGGCGACAATGTGAGGTATAATGCACATGCTTTATATTTGACATTTATATTCCAGGCTTCATGGTTACCTGAGTCTTTAATCCTCTAGTCTAGTCCTGGAGTCTGATCAGCGAACCAGGGTACCATATACAAGGGGTCAATGGTTAGGAGATTATGTTAAGGATTCAATTGAAAATTTAGGATCTAAGATCTATGATCAAGAGGCCCGTGTTAAGGATGCAATTGAGAGGATTGAATTTAGGATCTGTCATCTATGATCAAGATATTAGGATTTCATATTTAAATTTGACGATCAATTCTGAGTTTAATATCAATTCTAAAAGCAGTTAAATTGCAGTGCGTTTCCCGGATTAGAAATTTATCCCATATTTTCGGCAAAGTAAACACAGCAAAGCTGTAATGCCGTGCATATTCATATCATGTTCTAAGAAGTATAGAATTGATTTACAACATTTTTTAATATGATCAAAATTTTCAGAACAAATATTATTTTAATACGGAATATAAAAGCCCTTCATATGTTGTGTGTTTTGCAATTTATTAATCTATAACATATTTTCAGGAAAGTAAACACAGCAATGCTGTAATGCCGTGCATATTCCTATTATGATCCAAGGAAAAAAGATCATTATATATGAACTCTATGGCCTTTGGAATGGACCTATACTTAAATATATGCTCTGATTGTGGTGCTTCCTCGCTCCCCATGTAAAATCCTGTCCCATTGCTATAGTATGGAGTAAACCTATGCCTGGATTAAAATATGCAAATAAGGAATGTGTGTGAGGGTTGGGAGTAGTGTGGTGGTGGTATTGGTGGTGGTGGTGTCACAATGGTCACTAACATCCATCTGATAACTTTTGAAGATCAAAATTGACCACATATGACCTGGATCCCTGTGATTCCTGAAACCAAGATGGCCGACACACAAGGAAAACAAAAGAATTAAGTAGTTGAGGTGTCCCAATGGTCACTAACATCCATCTGATAACTTTTGAAGATCAAAATTGACCACATATGACCTGGATCCCTGTGATTCCTGAAACAAAGATGGCCGACACACAAGGAAAACAAAAGAATTAGGTAGTTGAGGTGTCCCAATGGTCACTAACATCCATCTGATAACTTTTGAAGATCAAAATTGACCACATATGGCCTGGATCCCTGTGTTTCCTAAAACCAAGATGGCCGACACACATGGAAAACAATAAAATTGGGTAGTTGAGGTGTCCAAATGGTCACTAACATCCATCTGATATCTTTTGAAGATCAAAATTGACCATATATGACCTGGACCCCTGTGTTTCCGAAAACCAAGATGGACGACACATATGGAAAACAATAGAATTAGGTAGTTGAGGTATCCCAATGACTACTAACATCCACCTCATAACTTTGAAAGATCAAAATTGACCATATTTGAGCTGGATCCCTGTGTTTTCTAAAACCAAGATGGCCAACACATATGAAAAACAATAGAATTAGGTAGTTGAGGTCTTTCAATGGTCACTAACATCCATCTCATAACTTTTGAAGATCAAAATTGACCACATATGACCTGGATCCCTGTGATCCTGAAACCAAGATGGCCGACACATATGAAAAACAATAGAATTAGGTAGTTGAGGTCTTTCAATGGTCACTAACATCCATCTCATAACTTTTGAAGATCAAAATTGACCACATATGACCTGGATCCCTGTGATCCTGAAACCAAGATGGCCGACACACAAGGAAAACAAAAGAATTAGGTAGTTGAGGTCTTCCAATGGTCACTAACATCCATCTGATAACTTTTGAAGATCGAAGTTGACCATATATGACCTGGACCCCTGTGTTTCCTAAAACAAAGATGGCCGACACATATGGAGAACAATAGAATTAGGTAGTTGAGGTCTTTCAATGGTCACTAATATCCATCTGATAACATTTGAAGACCGAAATTGACCACATATGACCTGGATCCCTGTGTTTCCTAAAACCAAGATGGCCGACACACAAGGAAAACAATAGAATTAGGTAGTTGAGGTGTCCCAATGGTCACTTACATCCATCTGATAATTTTTGAAGATTAAAATTGACCACATATGACCTGGATCCCTGTGTTTCCTAAAACCAAGATGGCAGACACACAAGGAAAACAATAGAATTAGGTAGTTGAGGTGTCCCAATGGCCACTAACATCCATCTGATATCTTTTGAAGATCAAAATTGACCACAAATGACCTAGATCCCTGTGTTTCCTAAAACCAAGATGGCCGACACACATGGAAAACAATAAAATTGGGTAGTTGAGGTCTCCCAATGGTCACTAACATCCATCTGATAATTTTTGAAGATCAAAGTTGACCATATATGGCCTGGATCCCTGTGTTTTCTAAAACAAAGATGGCTGACACATATTGAAAAAAAATAGAATTAGGTAGTTGAGGTCTTTCAATGGTCACTAACATCCATCTGATAACTTTTGAAGATCAAAATTGACCACATATGACCTGGATCCCTGTGTTTCCTAAAACAAAGATGGCCGACACACATGGAAAACAATAAGATTGGGTAGTGGAGGTGTCCCAATGGTCACTAACATCCATTTATAACTTTTTTTTTAAGATCAAAATTGACCATGTATGACCTGGATCCCTGTGTTTCCTAAAACAAAGATGGCCGACACACATGGAAAACAACAAAATTGGGTAGTTGAGGTCTCCCAATGGTCACTAACATCCATCTGATAACTTTTGAAGATCAAAATTGACCACATATGACCTGGATCCCTGTGTTTCCGAAAACCAAGATGGCCGATACACATGGAAAACAATAAAATTAGGTACTTGAGGTGTCCCAATGGTCACTAACATCCATCTGATAACTTTTGAAGATCGAAGTTGACCATATATGGCCTGGATCCCTGTGTTTCCTAAAACAAAGATGGCCGATATATAGGGAGAACAATAAAATTAGCTAGTTGAGGTGTCCCAATGGTCACTAACATCCATCTGATAACTTTTGAAGATTAAAATTGACAATATATGAGCTGGATCCCTGTGTTTCCTAAAACAAAGATGGCCGACACACATGGAAAACAACTAGGAGGCGTGTATTTAATGGATTAAGGAAATCAGTTAAGCACGGCATAGCCGTGGTGATTTATTTTGTCATGGTTAATTATAATGCTTAAAGTGTGCATCAATGTAGCAGGTCACCCATAAAGGGTTAATTGTGCATCAATGCATCATGCCATCCATAAAGGGTTAAGTGTGCACCAATGCATCATGCCATCCCTAAAGGGTTAAGTGTAAATCAATGTATCATGCCATCTATAAAGGGTTAAGTGTGCATCAATGCATCATGCCATCCCAAAAGCGTTAAGTGTACATCAATGCATCATGCCACCCATGAAGGGTTAAATGTGCATCAATGCATCATGCAATCTATAAAGGGTTAAGTGTGCATCAATGCATCATGCCATCCCTCAAGGGTTAAGTGTGCATCAATGCATCATGCCATCTATAAAGGGTTAAGTGTGCATCAATACATCCCTAAAGGGTTAAGTGTGCATCAATGTATCATGCTATCCATGAAGGGTTAAGTGTGCATCAATGCATCATGCCATCTATAAAGGGTTAAGTGTGCATCAATGCATCATGCTATCCCTAACGGGGTTAAGTGTGCATCAATACATCATGCTATCCATAAAGGTCTAAGTGTGCACCAATGCATCATGATATCCATAAAGGGTTAAGTGTGCATCAATGCATCATGCAATCTACAAAGGGTTAAGTGTGCATCAATACATCCATAAAGGGTTAAGAGTGCATCGATGCATCATGCAATCTACAAAGGGTTAAGTGTGCATCAATACATCTATAAAGGGTTAAGTGTGCATCAATGCATCATGCCATTCATAAAGGGTTAATTGTGCATCAATGCATCATGCCATCTATAAAGGGTTAAGTATGAATCAATGCATCATGCTATCCATAAAGGTCTAAGTGTGCACCAATGCATCATGCCATCCATAAAGGTTTAATTGTGCATCAATGCATCATGCTATCCCTAAAGGTTAAGTGTGCATCAATGCATCATGCCATCTATAAAGGGTTAAGTGTGCATCAATACATCCCTAAGGGGTTAAGTGTGCATCAATGTATCATGCTATCCCTAAAGGGTTAAGTGTGCATCAATGCATCATGCCATCTATAAAGGGTTAAGTGTGCATCAATACTTCCCTAAGGGGTTAAGTGTGCATCAATACATCATGCTATCCATAAAGGTCTAAGTGTGCATCAATGCATCATGCCATCCATAAAGGTTTAAATGTGCATCAATTCATCATGCCACTTAAAACTCCTAAAAAAGTGCATCATACTTATGTGTACATGTATACATAAATATACATGTAGGTGGCCTTTAGTGGGTTAATAGTCAGTGGTGCTGAGAAACGCACCACCAGCAGAAGAGAACCACATGGTGCTGGGGGAGGTGGTGCCAGGCAGGTATGGGGCCACCCCAGGAGCACAGCCACCACCACCATTCAGAGGTGGGTGGGGGGGGGCTCTATATACTATATACCATGGCTCTGCCTGGTGTCCAGGGCTACCACCACTGTCCCCAGGGTCTACAATAACAGGTCCACCAACACCACCACTGCCACCACTTCTATGCTTGACTGATTTGCAGATTTTAATCCAGGTATAGGCATACTCAATACTGTACCTATGAGAGGATTATACATGGAGAGCGAGGAAGCACCACTATGAGAGCTTGTATTTAAGAATGGGTCCCCTCCTATAGCCGTTCATTCTTAAGAATGAACGGCAATAAGGGCACTATGTCTAGACTGTGGGCAGGTATAGCAGGGGCGTGGGAAGCAGTTTCAGAGTGGGTGGGACCAGGGGGGTTTTCTGCAATTTTTGACCTCCCTTTGCTTGACCTTTTAGTTTGACCTTTTGAGGAGTTGGCCAAAAGTGGGGGGGGGGGGCATGTCCCCCCTGCCCCCCTCTGCTTTCCACGCCCATGTATAGAATGTAACCAAAGGCACATAGTATACATGTACTACTACACCCATCTGAATGTTACAGCATCCAGACACCTACTGTGACCTCATTACATGATGTCAGGTCTATTTGACAGCTGGACATGGCTTTTTGGGTTACAGTATATGCTGTAGGAATACATACATCAAGTACATGTATATACCAAGGTCACTCACACCAGCCAAGGTCTGCCGGCTCTACCATAAATTCTCTCGTTTTAGCCGCACCCCCTGTATGAGCCGGAATGGAAAAGCTATAAGCCATAGCAAAGGCTTGAAAATTGGCAGTCCAGTACTGTTTTATAGTGTAAAACACCTTCATATAAGCTGCTTCCTATAAGCCTTATTTTTATTTGGATTATGGTACTAGCCGCGGCTTATACGAGGGAATTTACAGTAGTAAAGTACTATAATGTGGCGTAGATAAGGCGCATCTTACACTTGAATCTGAGGCCTCCTGCACCTTGTAGAAGCATCCCAAAGTTGGGGTGTGTCTTATAGGGGGCTATCTTTACTATAAAGCAGTACTTAACCTTCAAAATCCAGGCCCTGGCTGCAATCTCTTCAATTCAGACTTATTCACCTCATACACATGATATTACGGTACCGTAAATCCTCGGGTATAAGACGCAGCTTACACACCAGAATTACAGCATCTGCATCCTATAGGAATCATCCCAACTCAGGGTGCGTCTTATAGGCGAGAACTTCGCACTTTTGAAGAGTACTAAAATCACTGAAATTTGACCCTAGGTGTGTCCTATAGGCTTAAGCTGAACTCAGGATGCGTCCTATATGCGAGGGGTGTCCTATACGCCAGAATTTATGGTTGTAGATATTCTATTCTGCAACCCCATTATATAGGTCTCTGTATACCTATGTGGGTGCATGTACTGGTCATTATGTGGAAGGGTTCTATGTAGGCAATCGATTCAGTTATGGGCTATTGTTGGGGGGTCAATCTTCTATACCCAATGGACTGGAAATCCATAAGGCTTGTGGTCAGTTTGGTGGTTCACATACATACATCAGCCAAAGACCAAACTACATCTACAGATGATTCAGTGGCGGATTAAGAGGGGGGGCGGGGGCGCCCCTTTCCCAGTACTTAAAGAGTTTTAATACCTAACTTTTTTACCCTAGAACTTAGCCAAAATTAGGGGCTAAATGAGGGGCGCCCCCCCCTTTTCAAAATCCTGGATCTGACACTGAATGATAACCACAATGCACTAAGGATACATAGAGACATATCTATGATGGTGGGGACTGGTCAATAAAGCCAACAGGGTATATAATGTACACCGGCTAGCAATATATTATACTCTTAGCGTGGATAAAACGGTATCTAGGTTTAGCGCGCACGCCCATAATTATGAGGATTTAGGCCTTTACTTAAGTAAGGTGTTGGTCCCACTGCTGTCTGTTGGGTGAGTTTTTCGTTAATCGGACAATTGATAATACACATGTATTCAAAAGTATAGAAAAAAATCAGTCGGATAAGAAAAATTCGCCCAACCTACAGCAGTGGAGCGAGTGCTTACTAAGGGAGTGATCATTTTTTAAAAACAAGGTGGGGGGGCTGGTGGGGGGGGCTGGTGGGGTCAGAATTTTTTCGCCCCCTTGTCTAGGGGGGGTCAAAATAATTTCAGCGAAAAAGCCTGCGCCTTACTATAGGTTAAAAGGGCGCGTTCGTACACAATTTTCGTCTCCCGAGGAGGGGTCAAAAATTTTTGACCTGTCAAGAGGTGGGGCCGAAATTTTTTTTTCGCGCATCTGCGCGTAAACCCACCAGTCCCCCTCGTTGTTAAAAAATGATCACTCCCTAAGTCGACAGTTTGACTTACCTTTATAATAGAGATGAAAAAGTTGATATCTTAACTATGCCCAGTGTAGCCTAAAGCCGCATTTCACTCAATAAATCTCAGGCCCTTATAATATACAACACAGCCAATGCAGTGCTGTGGTATAAGCTGTATGAACCCCCCCCCCCACCAACCACCATCCCACCTAACCTGGGTCTATCCAGGTAATCACTCTGTTTGATCTCTACAGGTATTTACCTGATCCACCCAGGTCCACAGGTAACTTATACCTGGACACTGAGTGGGACAGCTTAGTGCCAGCTAATACTCCATGGTTTAGTGTGTCAAATATCTCAGCTGGTAATCTTTCTCTCTGCGAAGGCAGATATTTCAATGTAATACCTTGCTCAAGAGACCTAACAACACTCTTAAAGTATAGCTGTTGAATCAATCAGGTCTCCTTGTAAACCTTAACAGCGAACCACTGCAATCCGATTGCTGCAGTGAAGTTGCGTAGTTTCTACAAACAAGGAATCTCTGTGAAAATAACAATGGCAACTTTGGAACATGGATTTCACCATTATTTCAATGACATTTTTATACAGTGTATATACCCAGTACTACATGTAACAAGTATGATGTCTGATTTACTTGCTGAACAAAACTGAGGGTAAAAATGTCCAAATGCTCCATCTTTTCCCTTGTACTTTGTCACAGAATTTGTTCCAATATTAAAAAATAAATGTCTGCTTGAACATCTCTATTCTGGTCTCATATATAGAAGAAGGCATAGCCAATTTAATCCCTGACTGAAATAATAATTGATGTCCACAATACAGAATAGAGGGTTCTAATGCTGGTGTGCTAGAACCAGTAGACCATGTAGGGTGAGGAGATGGACGTGTGCCCTGGACAGTACCCAGAACCATGGGTATTACCTGCAGATAGCCCCCCCCCCAACCCCCATCACCCTGCATCCTCCTATCTTCCCTCCTTCCTTCCACAGGTATATAGGAAGCAAGCGGGAGGCATCATCGACCAATTAGATAGTTCCCTCTATTCACTGCAGAATTATTTAGGTACATTATGTAAAAACTGGCACCCAACATGCTGGCTGTTATCAGTGCGTATCTCTCCAGGTACTAGAGCAAGCTATGGCGGGCCCACTAGACGTCAATACTATAAATTGTACTTTTTTTCTATCCACTGGATTTTCAAAATGCAAAAAACTAAATGGTTTTGTGGACTACCCCTAATCCCCTATGCCAATAGAAATTACCTACCCCCCTCCCTCCCCTTCCCCTGTGCCTGAAAGGGTCTATAAGCTGCGGCTTACACGCGGGGTTTATGGTAAGGCCTATACAAGATTCATCAGAGCACACCTGTATATCCTCCCCCCTCCCTCCCACACCTGGAGCGATGACTAAGGACACCCTACTCCACTTTTATGGCCTGACCCCATTCCCTTTGAAGCCGCTAATGTTCAGTCACCGTATACACTTTAGTCTTTACTACAACAAAGAAATCTGAGCTGCCTACTGCCACAAGCGCCATAAAGCACTATCACCTTAAAATGCCTGTATCCTAGCATCACCTTGTATGGTATTTGATCTTTAACTGTCAACTTTGGTGTTCAAACTTACTGGATATTGCCATTGGCTTAACAGAAACTTTTTTTTATTTAAGTTTTGAGTTGCTGTCACGCTGGCAGATATTTATGCTAAACCCAGGCCTTTGACTTGCTAGAATGCACTTAATTGTCCATCCCGAGGATTGGATGGAGTTTTATTTTTATCATTATGTGCAGGGTTCCCCACACACTGCAATGCTGCCGGCATCCTTTTCATGCCAATATTTGGCACCATCTCCATCGGTGTCATTTCAGCTAGACTATCTATACCTTTTTGAATTTTGAAAATCCATTGATTAGAACAGAAGTTGTGGCAGTTTATCAATGAAATAGAAATTATATTTCATCACCCACGTCAGGCTCAGTGAGGCTTTGACGGTGTGACTTTTGAGTCTGAAACAATCTATCATTTGTGAAAGGTAAGAGATAACTCACCCAGGTATATCTACAGCCCTCACAGATCACCCACATATTCTCATCACTACCTACATCATCGTGTAATACAAACAGGAGTATCTCTGTGCTATCTTTAGATGATGAGTTCTGGGGAAAGTGAAAGAAATAGATGCATAGCCATGCCCCATGGGCATGGATCAGTACTTGGGGGGTCACCTCGATAGTGGCGGGATATCATATTGCATCTCCCTTTTTTCACATCTCTTTTTTCTGCTTCACCCTGACACACGTAAATAGGACGTGATGAATATATTTAGACCCAACATAGTGCCCACTACAGCCACCACCTCGGTGTGAATCAGAGGATATATTCCATGCAGGCCCTGGTCAAAGTCGACTACAGTCTAGACATTCATAGCAACATCCCATGACTAAATACAACATCCCATGACTAAATACAACATCCCATGACTAAATACAACATCCCATGACTTCAATACAACATCCCTTGACTTATATACAGTCTTTATTAATTCTATAAATGACTCAGCTGCCTCATGATTATGTATAGCTGTGCTACGTTTAATATTTGCTATGTATATACAAAAGTGAAACATACGGCCTAATTCATAATTTCCCAGCAAAACTGGAAATAAATAACTATGCAAAATCTGGCTCAATGTTACCAGTATCTATAATTTCAAAAGTTCTAAAAACCTACATTAAAAGATGAATATTATAGCTAAAGAATTTGAGCAAAATAATATTTGAAGAATTTGTGTTGTCATCCCTATAACGGCCACTGGGACGCGGACAGCTTGCTTGCTCTGTACACGTAGGGTACATACCGGCCTCAGAATCACAAGTGGTACCACCGGACAACAGGGACCCCCAACAGTTGGCCAAACAAATAGTAAAAAAAAAAGGTGTTGAAAAATGGTAAAAAGTGTGATAGAATCAATAAGCATGAAGGTTGATATATGGTCCTATAGTAGCAGATACAGTATCTATAGGGGGCAGTGTCGTGCCAAGCGAGTTTTCACTTTTTTATTTGGAAAACTATATAACAACATACAGGGAAACATCTTGGGAATGTGTTATATGTATTGTGTATGTTTCTGCAGATAGAGTATTTCTGGAGATGTCCTTTTCCAATACAGCCATAATGATACAAAATTCTAAATTCATTCTGGGGAACATAGAAATTCAAGAATAATATCTACCGATATGTTTCCCAGAATCTATTTTGAATGTGTTTTTGAGAATGGAATAGGCTGAATACTCTTGAGGGATTCCAGTTGGCAGGACAAGCTCAATCTATACATATATTTCAGATACACCATGAGAGGTAGTCTAAGGGAGTGGTCACTATTTATCAACGGGGGGGGGGGGCAGTCAAAATCATTTGCGCTCCCCCCACGCCGGAGGCCTCTTTGGTCTTTAGTAGCGCGGGTTTTTTTGCTAAAACAAGGGTACATTTTTTAGCCCCGCCCCCTCAAGAGGGGTCAAATCTTTTGTAGCCCACCGCCTCAGGAGGGGTCTGAAATTCTAACGACCCCCTCCTCAAACCCACCAACCCCCCTGTTGATAAATAATGACCACTCCCTAAGACCAAGGAACCTATAATAAGCTCCTTTAGAGCCTCTGCTAAGACTAAGTCACCATAAATCCTCTGTCTCCAGCTTGTAAAGTGCCAAGAAGAAGGAGTACTAACTTGGACCACCGTAAATTCTCTTGTTATACCCGCGGCTACTAGAACTAGATGCATATTGTGGTTTGAAGGACTTTCCCAAAGTCTGGGCACGACTTATCCGAGGATATTTGAAACTCTAAAACAGTACTCAACTACCAATTTCCAAGCCTTGTTTCTCCCAAAGTTGTGGGTGCGTCATTAAATAAGGGTGCGTCTAATATGAGATTATTTACATTACAGTGTATGCAGGAGGTGTGTGTGTGTGTGTGTGTGTGTGTGTGTGTGTGTGTGTGTGTGTGTGTCGGGGGGGGGGTCCCTCTGGGCCTACCTGCAAATGACAAGAGTGGAAACTATGCATGCTGAACATAAATACACAGCCATAGAATAGACAGGCCCAGGGGCATGGGCGTTATGCAGCCATAGATTTAATAGAACTAGGTCTTTGGTTTTTCAGGACTAGTCTTCCTGACCTCGATAGCAGTTCTAAAATTAACATCACAGCATGGCCATTTTACATTTATTCTACTCTTTGTCCCTCTCCCAAGGGTTATGAGTCACACAATTGACACCAGGAACTATATCCTCTACAACACTGTCAAAAGTTGCTGTAACTCATAACAACCCTAGATGGACCCTCTTAGGTCACGTCGGTTCTGTTTAACACACACTTGATAGAGAAACTGAGCTCCACACAAAGAAGATGTATATGACATAGCCCAGTGCTTCCCCAAGAGACATGGTACTTACGTCTAACATTACATGATAGCAGGATTCCTGCTTGTTGTTCTTGTGATGTTCATGTAGTATATATGACAGGTCCTAGTGGTTTGAGGTAGTGACATATTCCAGGCCCTCTAGACACCCTGCTCCTGTGTGTAACACTATCTACAGACACTCTCCCAGGTCAAGGGGACAGGAACATGACTCCCTACCTGACTCCCCTGGGGAATAGGGCAACCGCATTGCTCTCTCAGTCTCTGTGTTTTGTCATTTTGTATATACATAACCCTGTATATGCTGTACAGGTACTCCATAAATCGCACTCTTGTATGAACAATGTGCCTATAAACTGCTGTTCTGCAGGGATGGAACTAACTAAGCACCAAAATCCCTGAAATGCTCGAAGAGAACCCCTTCAATATAGGTTTCGTATAGGAATGTATAGATTTTTGGGACATGAAAATCCCTGAAATCAGGGAAATCCCTGAAGACTTACATCCCTGGTTCTGTATCAGAAATACAATGTAAAACAGAAACGGGGGTCTACTTGCATTTTATGTGGGATCTGATCATTATCATTGAGAACTCAGATAATCCCTTGAAGAGATCTACCTGACATTGTGGAAGTCTATATGGATGGTACTGACTGAGAGCCGGTCTGCCAATACAAAATCTAGTGATATTAATGCTTGTGAAAGCTGCTGCATTGGTTGGGGTCTTTGGTATATAATCTATTACCAGTGAGTCCTTACAGGTTTTCACTGCTTACATTTATTTGATCGAATGAGGACATTCAATGGTAATATCATTGTGATATTCACAAGGTAGAAGTTTGTTACCCCCAGAGGTTCACCCTCACATCAGGCATTGATCATTAACTAGAATGACCCTATAGGGTGTCATGCCTACCCCACACGCATTGTCAGATCAAACAGTCCATATAGCACCCACAACATACTCCAACCTGGTGCCCACTGATGCCAATAGACTCCCTGGCCATCTCCCCAACTGACCTCAATAGCACATAGAAGGGAGGTGATGAGATATGGGAGAAGGGTGAGACTTGTTGAGGACTAGGGAGTACCAGTGCATTTTACTTTGTTGGAAAATTCTTATAGAAAGTAAGGATAATACAGTGTTTTGCTTAATCCAAAATGCACTGTACTCTTCATTGGGTCCCTGTTACCCCAATGTGATAGGGGATGAAAGACACTGAGAATCAAAACCCCTGAAATGTTCAATTAGAGCCCCTAATATATGGGTTTTATATAGTAATGTATAGGTCTTTTTGGAATTTGAAAACCCCTGGAATCAAGGAAAACCCTTAAGTCTTCCATTCCTGTGTAAGCACTCGGTATGGGATTACACTAACATAAAGAGTGCTGGTACTTTCTGGAACCTCTCCCATTTGCTGATGATGACCTGTGCAGGACTAAGTATGTATGAGCGTATGGGAGGAGGGTGTGTTGTAAGGCAATGGGTTATGAGGGAGATCCACTGACAGGCTTGTACATAGACATAACACAGGCACCACCCATCATGGTTATATAGCAACATAGAATATAGAGACTGGAAGGGTAGCTCCAAGCCCCAAGCACTACGGGCCTGTCTTATCTTTATTATCTGCCTCAACCTCTCTCCAAACTGCTACCTGACTTCCAGTTTTGATCTTACTGGTAGAATCCCCATAAGGCAGACTGCTGGGGTAAATGAAATAACATTTTTCTCTGGCAATGTTTAATCAAACAATTGACAAATTTCAGCAAGTGTTCAATAGGTATACAGATGCTGTGATTGAATATGGAAACATTTTGCCCAAAATATTTGTTCTAGCATTTTTCTCTGGCAATTTGACAATTGTTTGATTAGGCCTCATGCCTATGTGACCTACCTGTAAACTGTACATGCTAACTTCAACTTCAAGAAAACATTCCCATTATGGAAATTTTACATTATGTATGTATTCCAATGACCATGTGAATTGTGATGAGGTGTGATGATTGATGCCCCATGCTAATCTGCGCCTTTGAAGTTAACATCTGAGCCACACCTCCATGAGGGATCACCAATACTAGTGATGCTACCTGCAGCACTGTCCAGTAATAGTGATGCTACCTGCAGCACTCTCCAGTAATAGTGGTGCTACCTGTAGCACTCACCAGTAATAGTGATGCTACCTGCAGCACTCTCCAGTAATAGTGATGCTACCTGCAGCACTCTCCAGTAAGTGATGCTACCTGCAGCACTCTCCAGTAATAGTGATGCTACCTGCAGCACTCTCCAGTAATAGTGATGCTACCTGCAGCACTCTCCAGTAATAGTGATGCTACCTGCAGCACTCTCCAGTAATAGTGATGCTACCTGCAGCACTCTCCAGTAATAGTGATGCTACCTGCAGCACTCTCCAGTAATAGTGATGCTACCTGCAGCACTCTCCAGTAATAGTGGTGCTACCTGCAGCACTCACCAGTTATAGTGATGCTACCTGCAGCACTCTCCAGTAATAGTGATGCTACCTGCAGCACTCTCCAGTAATAGTGATGCTACCTGCAGCACTCTCCAGTAATAGTGATGCTACCTGCAGCACTCTCCAGTAATAGTGATGCTACCTGCAGCACTCTCCAGTAAGCCTGGCCTATCTCTAAAGTATTGGTGCATCTCATAGCCGGGACGTGCCTTAAATGTTCATGGCTAGATGATAATTAAAACCAGACAAGTCTACTTTCATGATCGCTTTTGAAGATTTTCTACCAGTTCCGGTAGGATCTTGGAAAATCTGTTCATGTTTGGGTCACAATTAAACCCAGAGGAATCAATAATCTTATGATCCTTTCTGAGGAAGATTTTCAAGAAGTTTTATTGAGCCAAACTAATGCACAATTCTATCTGTAACTAATCATTTCAGTAAAGTTTGGTCATCATGTTTGGGTGGCATATACCTGAGACACCATTTTTTGTCAATAAAATGTAGATTTCTGGTATGCCTGGTAGTTTATCATGTGAAGATTACTCACTGACAGTGATATTATATAGGTGTTAGGACAAAAGGTGCCATTATGCAATTATGAACCTTTAATCACTCTGAACCTATCTGCCGAAATGGCTGCACAGTTGATCACCATATACCTTGATACCTGTACATGATTCCCGGGCCTAAAAGTTAAAAATCTTATGGTTAACTATTCCCAGAGAAAAATGACAATTTACTGCACCATCAATATTAGCCTTATAGGGACTCTACCGGTAATACCAAAACCGGAAGTGAAGTAGCAGTTTGGGGCTGGGTTGACCTAGATAACTAACATATCTACCCAGATTCGGGAGCACGCACTCCAGTTTATTCTAGTCTCTCTGATAGCAAACACCCTGCCACCATGGCAGCATGTGGGGGGAGAGTGGCAGCAGGTTATCAGGCCAGGCAATGACCAGGTCTTCTCCCTCCCACTGAGAGTATGTCTCTGGAGAATCACCCTGGGGGCCCCCGCCCATATATAATACATTATTGGTATTACACCCCTAGTACTACATCCCCAAGAGCCCAGCACAATGGACTGGCCACAGGCAACACAGGTCCTACTGTATATATGTATGTATAGATATGTGTCATGTTCAAGGGGTGGTGGTATGGCCTGTGTATAAGAAGCTGGATATGTGTATGGTATGGGGTATATACCATGTTATGTACATAAACTTACCTTAGTCAAAGCAAGGGGTCTCCCCCTGCTTCTCTCTTCTCTCTGCACTGCTTTCACTACTCCCCGACCGAGGTCGTCCTGTGAGGGGAAAAGGGGGAAATGTTAAGGTCAGGTTTTGTGGTTTTAAAAAGCTCTTTACTTGGAGGTTATGCTCTACATGGAAAACACTGATGCCGGTGTTCATAACATATATATAAAAAAAAGATCCGTGTTCATATCATGCCACTTTCGTTCGTCTACTCATATCTTTGATACGATGGAGTTCAGGGAGAGTGATAGACCTTAGAATATGAGATAATTTTATAAGAAGAAGAGAAACTCAATTAGCTAAACCAGATAGGACAGAGAAATCCCCATCATTCCCCATAATTGTAAATGTCTTTGGTTGAACACAATAGATTTTACCTAGCACAAATAAGGGGGCATTCTATCCCTGTTGTGGAAACATGCTCAAAAGTTTACATAACATGCAGTCTATAATCTCTTTGTTTGATAACCCTGAAAAACACAATGGCATCAATGTAATAGTATCCCCGTCATCTAGATGTACCCTGATCCGCCATTATTTACCCAGCATGGCAGGGATGTCCAATAGACTCATTAACTACTAACACAACACATTACAGAGCCCATTAACACAGGTACACATAATTCATGAAGTGCTGCATGGACAGTGATGGCTTCACCCTTGACCCATAACTACTGCCAAGCACAGTGCACAAGGTACTAGGGTAACTGCCAGTTACCCCATCCAACATGGCAGATAATATGAAAAACAAGTGTGAATACCTTTCCTCTGGACCTTTCCTCATTCTATGCTTTTAATATGCCATTATATTTCATGATAGCATTAGAGAATCTTAGTTAGGGCATGAATACTTATGGAGACAAGACCTGGAGTTACTGCATTACTTGGATTGGATAGAAATCAGCCCAAACTGAAAGTTGGGTACTAGGGTAACTCTTAATGAAGTTACCCTAGTACTTGTTATTATAAACTAACTGAGTTACCCGAGTACTGTCAAATATAAACCCTCTCTATACTACTATTCTTGCCAATGTCAGCCTACAGTTATAAGTGAAGATATGATATTGTATGTTGTACACCACATCTAATCAAGTTTGCATTACTCAGATCAGTAGATATACTGAGTAATCTCCCCTTTTCATTCTGTATACTACATATAGTATCCACCATGTTGGATGGGGTACTGGCAGTTACCCTAGTATCTTCTGTATACTGTGCCAAGGGGAGCCTTCAGCCAGGCATCTGCTGCATAAATTCATACACAACTGTTTGCTGTCAGCCCTTGGCAAGCATCACGCCCACACTGGCCTGGACATATGGATCGCTGCACCATTGCATATATAGTACCACTCTAGGCCTTTATAGTAGTCAAGTTCAATTGAAATACACCCAAAAAATGGCATATTTGGCCTGTTAACCAGGGCAAAGTGCCACAATTGAAAACATGAGGCTAGCTTACAGCCACGGCACCCTGGTGTTGTAGCTATGAATAAAACACATTGAATTCAGCACTGGGTTCATGTTGTATTGTCATAAAGACAGGGAAGTTTCCATGATATTTCAATATTTAGAGTTGAAATGGCGTTCTATAGCAGAGTGAAGGGCTTACTGTCTCAGGAATATGATCATATATTCCGCTGACATAATTTGAACCTGAAGACATAACATTAGATTTAGAGGCAGCCCTAGATGCCATTTGTGAGCATTTTGCTGCCCAATGAAAACTGATCTTTGGAATTAGATTTGGAATCAATGTCCAGTGGCCTTTTAGGGCGGGGACTTCTGGCTGGAATCTCTGTATATTCAGGAGTTCTAACATGGGATTTTCTCCCATTTCCAAACCTTTCAGGTCTAGCAGGGGTCTTGCCTTATAGGTTATTAAAGGCCAAACCGTTAGTAAGCACTTTACAGGCTCACTCTGATTGGAAAGAAAAACCCACTTCGACTAACAGACCCTCCCAACCAGACTAACTAACCCCATAAAGCCTTAATTAAACCTTATAACATTAAACAGTGTAGGACATAATCTTTGGCTGAGATGTCCCATTTGGCCGTGTAAATAACACAGTCTCAGCAAGCCCTGTTAGTGGGCCTGAAAACTGGCCAGTTACTGCCAACTTAACCGTTTAAGGGCCGCTGATGCAGAAGTGGATAACGCCCATTGGTCGTCATGATGCACCAATGAAGTGCTGGCGAGACTGCCTGCCAGCACTTCATTGAAGCATCGTGCCGACCCCCCGGGACTGTATCAACCCCATAGGGTTGGCATGATGCATGAATGCAGCCCTTGCCATGACGACCAATGGACATGATGCATTAATGCATCAATGACCATTAAAGGGTTAACCTAAGGCCCTATGTCAACATGAGACGGTCCAATCTCAGCCATTTGGTGGCTGTTTGTTCAGGGACTGAGAGCCTTCACACAGGTGGCTGCAGACACAGAGGGCTGAGTCCAAGCTGTACAGGCTCTGGTAGGTCACTCAGCAGTGGTCAGCAGCAGCAGCAGCAGCAAAAGCCACCTGTAGGCAGTTGCCTGTAGGTTGGGTAGTCATTTTGAATACAACATCATCGCCTTGTTGCAAGAAGGTTGTAACTGACATTTTGGCAAAACTGAGTTTTTTTAACATCTATTGGAATTCATCTAGCTTCTATTAAAAGTAAATAAGCTCTGTCTCTGAATGATGCGCCTACAGGCCCACAGTGCAATAATGCTGTATCCACTTAGTCCTATATTATTAAATTGCAGCACTTTCTTTGCTTCTCCTGCAAACCTTGAAGAATGCAGATACAACCTTCCTGTAGTACTAAGGCGACGACATGGTGTATTGAATTAATTCATCAGTGCAGTATACCCTGTGGCTGCATGACACATGAATGCAGCTCTGGCAAACGTATGTATACTCATTACAGTGCTAATACACTACCGAAGGATTGTCATGATGCTCCACTGTAGTTATAATCTAAGGGGCCTGGAGGATTTCTAGCCATCAATACATAGGCGTAGCATGAGAACAAAGTCAATGGGATATGCTGTAAACTTCAAGGCATTATAGAGCTGTTAAAGAGTTCACGTGATGGTCAATGAGGTAGTGGTGGGGATATAGGTCAGGCCAACCAATAGTGCACACAACTAGAGGATGCTGTAGGATGCTGGTAGTAGGAGTAGACCGTTAGTTCTTTTCATAATTACTAAGTGCAGAGCCCTGCAATAATATGTGGATATGAATGTACAGTGACCCTCCTGGAGTATATGTATCAATACCCGGGGGGTCGGCATGATGCTCCAATGAAGTGCTGGCGAGTAGTCTCACCAGCACTTCATTGGTGCATCATGACGACCAATGAACATGATGCATTAATGCATCAGCGGTCCTTAAATGGTTAATTACCACTACCTTACAACCCTTTGACTTAGTCCCTAGCCTAGGTGTTAATAATGTTACCATTCAGGGCGTGGGTAAAGTAGGTCAGCCAAACCAATAGTGCACACACTCATATATATATATTGATGATGGCATACATAAGGTACTATAGTCTATGCCATCGTTCAATGTTCCAATCATTGGGTTTCATCATATTCTAAAAATTAATGTTTGCTTTCAATCAATTTCTTGGAACAATTACCATAGCATACTGTATAGTGTGCAATATAATAGAGGAGAAATGACTAAGCCTAAGGGATACTAAATAACCACTGCATGCATTATTAGCTTTAGACCAACATTGTCACATACCTTTAATAAATAAGTCAAGGCTTTTTGAACTTAACTCACAGTGAACCGGCATACTTTAGCACCAGCCTAAACAACCAGGCGCATCCCCTGTCCCCATTGTCTTGTTTTCCAATATGTCACTGTCAGTGACACTTAGTGACAGACACTGACAGGCGGCAGGCAGCCTTAACCCTTTAAGGGCCGCTGATGCATTGATGCATCATGCCCAATGGTCGTCATGATGCATGAATGCAGCTCTGGCAACTTTCTCGCCAGGGCTACATTCAAGCATCATGCCGACCCTCCGGGTATGATACACCCAGAGGGTCGGCATGATGCTCCATTGAAGACAAATGGGCATGATGCACTCCTGCATCAGCGGCCCTTAACGCCTTAACACATTGACACCGGCTGCCCACCAGCCTTTGATGTATTCTTTGTTTACACTCTCCTTTTCCTCTAGTATGGGCGTAATTGAAATAGTTTTCTCAATGATTTCCCTCAGATGTACTTTCAGCTTTGAACTCCAAGAAGTCTACATATTTTCATGCACAGGTCAGATGCATGCATTCATTGTACGCACCAATTTACACTTTCTAGCGAGGCTTTCAGCCTTTCTAACAACCACACGAATTATATTTCATACTTTATGAAAAATAAAAGACATAAACACTTCAATTACAAATCTAGGAGCAATGTATCTTAAATGTTCATTTAAATCAGAAACTAATTTGAGTTTTAACAGGGAATAATTCCTAGGGCCTTGGAGTTATATTGTATACTTTATGACCAATAAAGATAAACCATTAAAAAAATTTAAAATCTCAAATGATTATTTTAATTAGAAACTATTAAATTGCCAATTTGAGTTTTGATAGGAAATAATTCTAACAGTAAGAGAAGCAGGCAGAGCACTAAAATTGCCTGAGACTATGACCTAATTGTGACACTGTTCTCTTTATTGATTCTATTGTATTGTGTCCAAAACCAACATCCAAACATTGAGTGACTAATATGTGCCCTGTCCAGGTGTTACTGGGTCTATATTCTGTGTAGACATTACATGTATACACAATGTTGGTTCAAGAGAACAAAGACTTTACAATACATTGAACCCCATGTTAAAATAGCCTGCTCGTTGTCATGTACAGTCTGAACAATGAGACGGTATTTAATAGGGGCCATCCAGAAATGATGTCATGCAAAATTTGACTATTTTTGACCTCCCCCCTCGTCAATCTTTTAGCTAATTTTACAATACGGAGGGTATACAGAGAATTAATGCTGAAACACTATGGGCTACTTGTAATCCACTCTAATGCTGCTCAATGTAGTGTATAATATGTACCGTAAACTAAATCCTAACGAATAGGACGTCGCTCGCGTAAAGGACGCACCCAGAATTAAGCTAAATCCTATTGGCCACTAGCTGGTCTGGAGCTGGTTCCAGCATCACACACTGATAAGAACTGATAAGATGGGACCAGCATGTCCCTGGAAGTAGGTGTTAACCAAGGACAAGGTACCCATCATGGTATGTCTTATTAGTGGGTTTTACCTCAACCAGCGAAATTCAAAATGGCAGCTCCGCTAGGCCTCCATACTGAGTCCTATAGGACGCACCTGGGGCCAAACTTTGCTCACTTTAGTACTGTTCTATAGTGCAAATTCCTCACCTATAAGACGCTCCCTGATTTGGGTAAAATCCTATAGGACACAAATGAGGCATAAAAAAAAGTATGTGTTCAGGTTATGCTACCTACCCTAATTTTTTGGCCATACCCAAACCTTTATATGGGCATTTTTTTTTATTTATTTATTTTTTTTTTTTGGGAGGGGGGGGGAACTGATGTTATGGCACTTATCAAGATGTACAAGCTTTTTTATGATCTCGCATGTCAAATTCGCCCGAATTTACGGTCAGCCTTAAAAAAATTCTCCAAAATAAAAATAATTCCCTACCTACCTAACCTCATCTCTTTTGACCCTGTTACCTGAACAAATTTTTTTAGGCCTGATGTAATTCTGGTCTTTAGGCCAGCTCTTATACGCGAGGATTTACAATATAAATGAAAGCTTTAGTGACTAGTGTGGAGGCATTTGACCGTGGTGGTGACCTTACTGTCTAGACCCCTCCCTCTACCCATTACCTGCCGGTATGTCAAATCACTACAGGTGGGCTGGGTTAGGACTAAGGTGAGACGAGGACTGATGGTAAACCAGGTAAGGGACGACTCATTTATTACCAGCCGGGGGGGGGGGGGCTAGATGGATTTTTGCTGACCAGTCTATTTTTCCCCCGACCCCCACCAATATGATAAAACGTATCACGACCCCCCCCCCACTTTGCAAAATACCCCCCCCCCCCCAAAAAAAAAAAACAGAAAAAACAGAAAAAAAATTGCATAAATTATGTATGTGGAATGATGCGTTGCGAAGAGTAGTTGAATCACCCATATCTAATTTTGACCGCCCCCCCCCCACTAAGGCTTACACTAAGGGACTCCTCAAAATGCCCCCCCCCCTATAATAGGCTATATCTAACAAGCGCCCCCCCCCCCTCTCACCTGGCAATAAAAGACTTGTCCCTAAACCAGGTAAGAGGGTGGAGGCAGGTGTCAGATGCGGGTTTGAATATAGCCTAGATGCATTCACCTCTCCAGCTCCAAGCAATAAATCTAGGAACCGTCAGACACTCCCTGCACTTTTAAATTCCCCGACCCCATTCCCAGGACACCCCCTCCCCCATTCCCAGACTCCCACTTTTCTGCTCCAACCACCACGACCAGCAAGCACAACCCTATTCAGAATTCCCCAGGGTAATACTTAATAACCCCCACATCGTGGTTTTAACCCTACGCTACCGCCGACTGGCCTTCAGACGATCTGCAGGTCGATAATATCTGATTTCTGTCTGTCTGTGCTCCCTGCCAATAGCTCTATTGGACGATAACACTGTAACGGCAGCTCTTTATCTGTCTCCATTTATTGTAAGTGTGTCACTCCAATCCCTGGGGTTCTGGGTGGCTTTATCCTAACTTTTAAATACCAGTACGATGGGTCTAGACCCCTAAAATCGACAGTGTGACATGGCCTTTTCTTAAAATCGACAAGGGACATGGAGTTCTAGTGACAATGACAGGCCAGAAAAAAAGATAGTGACATGGGACATGGGCTTTTCTTAAAATCGACATGTGACATGGAGCTTAGTGACAAGGACAGGGGAAATTGCAAATTTAGTGAAATATGACATGGGCTTCTCTTAAAATCGACAAGTGACATGGGGACCCTCCATCTAGACCCCCAGTACGGCTTGCATCAATGTTATCCTGAGCTGAAGGAGAGTTGTTTTTTTTAAATCTATAATTTTATTTTTTAAAGAACTTTGGGCCAACTTTTGTTAGTAGTTTAAACCATGAAAGCCTGGAAATAGACCATGCTGGATAGACAGCCAGACGTGCCCCCCCCCCCCCTCCACCCCTACTCCCTAGTACCTCCCTGTTGCATTGCCATTGTTTGGTGTCCCAACTGCCTTGGTCGAAGACTTAGTGCACTATTCTAGTCTGTCTGTCAGTATAACTACCACTATACTACTGCCTTTGAAGTACTCTGGATCTCTTTGCCCCCTATACGCACACCAATATACATGTATGTTGAAATGTCCAAGTGGTAGAGAGCAGGACATTGGCCATTTCATGTATTGCCAAAAATAAACTACAGTCCAGTCAAAAATAGCCCGCAACCAACAATGACAGGCACACTGACTCAGAGAGGGCATTCTCCATATGGGGGCAGGCCGAACCAATGTGACATGACATTTCAAACCTAACGTCCAATACACACTCAGGCAATGACTGACAGCTGTCTTAGTTCACCTATCACACTGAAGCCACTGTGGGCAGACATTCATGGCTTTAAGTGACACAGCAAGCTCTCCAGCAAATGCCTTTCAGGCTGGTTGGCAGAGCCAGGGTTTGCTGTCTGTGGCCTGCTGAAGAGTGGTGTCGGTGGTGTTATAGTGGTGGTGTCAGCAAAGTGGTGGTGCACTGCAGTAGTGCCTTCCTCCAGCCTCTCCACCCCCTTAAGGCCTCTGTACACCCCTCCTGGAGCAGAATCCACTCACATTTCCACACGTACATGAACAAGGTAGTTACCTGGAGATATGATGAGTAGCAGGTTATCCTAGGGTCCGTATTAATAGTCCTATATGGGGTATTTGGGCGCTGTGTCCGTGAGTACGTACTCCCAACACGGCGGTGGCGGCAGGCCTGAGCTGTCTGCTGGGTAGCTGTAGTAGCGGCAACGTGAACGCTCCGTGAACGCTCACGTCGGTGACAGTGACCGGCCGACGCTGGGTGCGTGGTGGGTGGGGAGGGCGGCTGACAGGGTCTGGAGCTGTGGCTATGGTGGTACTTTCAGTGCGGGCCCAGTGAGTCAGCTCCCTGCACAGTTGTTGTCCCTTACTCAACAGTCTTACTGCTTCGCTGGACAGCAGGCCTACGACGGTTGGAGAGCGCTGTTGTGTGGTATATGTATGGCAGAGTGAGAGCACGTTATGGTATTTGTAGTTGTAATAATGTCATGCAGTCCCACCACTACTTAGGGAGTTAAAGGGCAGCCAGGCAAAATCGGTACTTTTTATTCTTTTATTTAAAAATTATTCTTTTCAATTACTTTTATTTCAGTTTGATGGTCATGGGCAGACTCTCCCGTGAGTGACTTTTAAACTGAATTACTGAATCAGAATCTAACTCAAGTCCTCAGTCGCCCAAGTCCACAACAATATCTTTTTCTCCTCTGCTCTCTTTTTAAAAACTGCACCTTTGCTCAACCTTGCTTTTATGATGTCAACTGCCCCTTTTTCCTTGGCCTCCCCCTGCTTGGTTCTGTTCCACTGGGTCACGGGTCAGTCGTCACGGATGGCTGAGCACGCCGGTACCCTACTCCGACCGCGTCCCTCAAAAACAGCAAAACACCGGCTCTCCTGTGTTGCCTCTTTTTTCCCGCCCTCCCAGCTTCTATCCCCCACCACCCACCACCACTGACGATACCACCACCACCACTACCGTCACGGTAGACTGTGTCTGTTACGTGACGTCACAGCGTTCCCCTTCAGTCACAGAGTAAGTTTACAAGTTTCAGGCGGTAAGTGAGTGTGCCTGTGCTGTTGTGTGTGTAAAGTTGGGTGGCAGGTGATGGGGGAATAAGTTGGTTATGTCACCCCAGGTGAACTTGACCAGACGGGTTGTTGCTTCTTTTAATCTCTGCGCTATTAAACGGTGGAGTATCTTTGTGACTAGACTTAGGATATCTCTTTTGTGTGACCTACACCTGACTCCGTTTTCTGCGTTCGCTCCCTCTTGTGAAGTTACTCTTTTCTCTCTGTGCCTCCCCTCCGTGGCTCAGTTTTTTGGAGTGGATGGCAGTGTTGTGGCTAAGTCACTTCCCTTGAATTCTTCTCTCTGCCTCCCTTCACTGGAGTGGGTGGCAGGGGGTCACCTCCCTTGACTCCTTTCTATCTGTACCTAAGAGTGGGTCACTGGATGGCAGGGTTGTGGCCTTAAAGTTACTCCTCTTGTCTCTCTGCCTCCCCTCCTGGTCAGTACTTTGGAGTGGGTGGCAGGGGCCTGTGGCTTAGTCACTTTTCTTGTCTCTCTGCCTCCCCTCCTGGTCAGTACTTTGGAGTGGGTGACAGGGGCCTGTGGCTAAGTCACTTTTCTTGTCTGCCTCCCCTCCTGGTCAGTACTTTGGAGTGGGTGGCAGGGGCCTGTGGCTAAGTCACTTTTCTTGTCTCTCTGCCTCCCCTCCTGGTCAGTACTTTGGAGTGGGTGACAGGGGCCTGTGGCTAAGTCACTTTTCTTGTCTCTGCCTCCCCTCCTGGTCAGTACTTTGGAGTGGGTGGCAGGGGCCTGTGGCTAAGTCACTTTTCTTGTCTCTCTGCCTCCCCTCCTGGTCAGTACTTTGGAGTGGGTGGCAGGGGCCTGTGGCTAAGTCACTTTTCTTGTCTCTCTGCCTCCCCTCCTGGTCAGTACTTTGGAGTGGGTGGCAGGGGCCTGTGGCTAAGTCACTTTTCTTGTCTCTCTGCCTCCCCTCCTGGTCAGTACTTTGGAGTGGGTGACAGGGGCCTGTGGCTAAGTCACTTCACCTGACCCCCTCCCCTCTGCCTCCCCTGTCTCTCCTCCCGCCAGGCTTCCTCCAGGCGGCAGGTGGGTGGCTCCTTCTCCTCTCCCCCTCCAGGAGTGGTGGCCCCGGTCCACAGGAGGAGGGTGGCGTAAACCCGGGGACGATGTGAGCACCCTGCTAGTAGTCTCCACACCAGACCTCAGCAGCAGGAGTAGGAGAGGTGAGAGAGTAAAAAGGCAATCAGTGAGCCGCTCCTGACTTGGTGAGCTTCTCCTGAGTCACTTACCCCCACTCACTCTAGCAGGTGGTTGGTAGGATGGTTTGGTGTCGCCAAGATGTCCTATTGCCCTACTGGAGGACACCAGCAATTAATGCCCCAGGGCAAGGTTGGTATGAATTATGCCTGGTGGTAGTGGTAGTAGTGGTGGTGGTTGTGGGGGCTGAGACTCTGGGGGATGCTTTTTCTGGTAGTTGGAGGCAGTTGAAGCTGCTGGAGGATCCTAAATTTATAAATCCTGTCCACTGATGGAGCCTACTGAGGCAGGAGGAGCTGAGGTTGTGGCCGTCTGACTGGCACCGCTTTTGCAGGCGGACTGGGGACACTGGAGAAGTCCTCAGTAGGTGGCGTTGCTGCTGCTGTAGCTGCTGCTGCCTTCCCGCCCAGGAGGTGGACGACGCCTGGAAGGCAGGAGGGAGGAGAGGACGAGCCCATCCTCCCCCCTCCCCCAACTCCTCCCTGCCTTTCCTACTGTCCATGACTGCTGCTTCTGCCACAGCTAGCAGCTACACCCCACCCCCTTTACATATTCTACATACCCCCCCCCCACTCAAGTCTTTAACCCTTTAAGGACCACTGATGCATTAATGCGTCATGCTCATTGGTCGTCATGATGCATGCATGCAGCCCTGGCGAGTAACTCACTGGCTACATTCATGCATCATGCCGAACCTACGGGATTGATACATAAATCCCCGGAGGGTCGTCATGATGCTCCAATGAAGTGCTGGTGAGACTGCTCGCCAGCACTTCATTGCTGCATCATGACAACCAATGGGCATGATACACTCCTGCATCAGCGGCCACTAAAGAGTTAAGCTCCAGCTGCTCCAGCATCTCTGACAGCATCATTTCTCCTCAACCAGACACCTTCCCCCTCAGTATATTCCTGTAGTAGGGACCCAGTGCTCCTCCCTTAACTTTAACCATTGTCACAACCGACCATTCCCATACCCTACTTACCTATGTAGCAGCAGGTTCGCCTGACCTGTTTGCCCACAAAATGCTACATCCTGGGCCATTACTATCATTAGCTCATTATGGCAGCCATAGTCACTGTCCCTCCACCACCACATTATGGATATCAGCCCTATCATTCTGTTCCTCATCACCAGCACCAGATTTAGAAGAGCAAAATGCTATGTATTTAGCAGGGCGATAACAAACTTAATAATAAATTATATCTACATGACTAGATTTGTGAACATTTTTACAGAGATTTCAGCTGAATGCCCCAATCGTACCCACCCATCTCTATTTTACCTACCTTCTAAAGCATGCATCTCCCCTATCATGGATGCTACAGGACCATCATACTTTATGCCTCTACTGAGGCTGATAAGGCCAGTGGACCCCCCCCCCCCCGCATCCCAACCCTACACTGTACACTCTAAAAAATAATTGTTGAATCTACCAGTGATTCTTGTACATCTGAACAGTGAACCACCATAATTCTATTGCAGTAAACCAGTGTAGTTTTTACAAGAAGCCCCAGGTGGCAGTATAATGGTACACAAAAGTACAAAGAATCTCTGCGAAAATAATGATGGATATCTGGCAACTTTGGGACAAGGATTCCATTGTTATTTCAACAATATTTTGACAGTGTAGTTTTAGTTTGCATATATAGTTTACAGGGCATGTCTATTACAGCGTTTCTCTCTTAGTTGGCCTTTGTCTTACGATGCCCTTAAATGTTCCTTCTTATCATCAGTTAGGCCTGTCCAATTTGCATGCTGACAGGTGCTTGTTCTCTTATTTTCTCTGCTCCCTCCCCCTTTTACAAGTCCACCACGGTTATCCTTGCAGGATTGAGTATGAACGTATATTACAACATTCAGAAATTGACGCTGTATCTTCATAAGTGAACACAGTATAGAACGCAGCTGCTGAGAGATGAATCTCTCATGGGGATTTCCATTTTCAGGTTGCCTCCCTGCTTCAACTCAGAGCATGAGGCTTGTATTGTTGTATATATTTTTTTCTCAGAAACAAGCAGAGATCTTCAATTGTTCTTGATCTAGAGATAAGTCATTAAGGAGAACTAAACACTGTAAGTGCTGGTAACTTGAGAAGCAGTAGTTCAGAAACATATCTATATATATATTATCGTGTCTAAAACCTCATGATTGCTCCATTTCATTTAAGGGCTTGTGAAAGCATTTTCTACTGTTATGATTGCTGATATACATCATATTGCAAACTCCCATACAACCATACATAATGAATGTCATAATTAGCTGTTGGTTTGGTATCGATCCAGCAGATTTTGTCCTCTATACAGAGATCTAGTTGAATTGAATCTGACTGCCAGCACATTCAGTAGAAATATAATCTCTGCACTGCCTTTTAAATGATTCATTATATAGCTGCTGTAACACAGTTAGTGCATTAAGGTCTGTCGGGGACGATTACAGCGTTTCAATTGTCAGACCAAAGATGGAATTGTATCAACAGGAGTGATACATGTATAAATGTCAGAACTGCCAATGTCCTCTGGGACAGACAGGTGCAGTTAGTGACGAGAAAGAGCAGTTTATGCACTGAGATGAGATAAGATGCTCAGACAGATGAAATACCAATTAGGTCAGTGTATGACAGAGTCTTCCCAGGTAACAAGGATACATTGGGCCAATGTCGGCTTATATTGGCCCCAGCATTGACAAGCATGGCCCAATGCTCCATTGCTGATTGGGTTGGCATTTTCTATTAGAGCTTACTGCTAGAAATTGTGACCCAGGAATGCCCAGGCAGGACTCTAACCTATAGGTAGATATTACAAGTACATTGTAGGTCTTTTGCTCTATACCTATAATTACACTGCAGCTTCAGACACACCCACCCGCTCTCTTCATCATTCATTCCACATTCATTTATCTAAATTACTCACAGCATGGAAGCTTGTCTGTGAGCAGAGATTGCAATAAGAGTGACTTTGGCTGTCCTACTTCTAAAACTGCCTTGGTGAAAGTGAAAAGTAACTGGAGTAAATTTAGTCAGGTGGCGACTGATGAGGGAAAGCATCAGCTTCTAATTGGCCACCATTGAGATGGCAGCACCTGTTGAATATTACCCAGTACTATGTTAAACAGAGTCCTTCTCCAAAGTGAAACACCTTGTTTCTGATGCAATGAAAATGGGGCCCCAGGAAACAGTTCAGTTGATCATTGTGTCATGAAAAATCTTGGTGTAGATAACAGTGAAAGCTTTGTCCAAAAATTGCAGGAGAACCGTCATTGTTTTGACCGTGATTTTTTATTACAGTGTAGTCTCAGAACCCTATCTCTATAGATATACCCCTCACGCACTGCACGGCCTGACCCTTGTGCCACCTGATCCACCATCACCCAACCTGGTGGACGAACACACACACTAGGGAATAGCTGTTATGTCTACCAGGGATCCTTGTAAAAATAAACACTGAACCACTGTTATTGCATTGCAGTGAAGCAGTGTAGTTTATTATGAAGCAAGACAGTACACACTGTGGTACAAGGAATTGTTATGAGAATAACGATGGATCTCTGGCAACTTTGGGACAGGGATTTCACCATTATTTCAACAACAACTTTTTACAATGCAGATATTCAATCCACAACTGACCCCAGAACAGAGAGGTTTGGTCAGCAAGTACCAGCAGAAGAAGGACATACTAAAAATCTTTGATTAGGTTTGTGCTTAATGCATGTAACCATTGTACTGTAACTACAAGATGGAGATACTAGAAAGCTTGCATAGATCTTATTTTCGCCAATATTTGAAAAAGAAAAAAACATTTCACATGTAATTATATGACATACCTCAATATTGTGTAAATATTATGAAGAATAGCCATACCCATTCTTTGATTATTGCTATAGGTTCAAAAATTGTAAGATAATTTGTCGATTTCTCAAGTAAAATTCAGAAACAGAGGTATAGCCATGGTCTTTGCTATAAGTGTCCTACTAAATAAATCCATGGTTTACCAACTGCACACACACTGTGTGTATGATGTACAAGATGTCTTGAAGATTCAACAGTCATTTCTTAGAGTGCAGAAGTTTAATATGCACAGTTGTCCTGGTTGGCTGTGTAACATATATGCTTGTATGTTATGAATATGGGTAAGTATCACAGTGTAAAAAATAACTGTTGAATCTGCCACGGATCCTTGTAAAACTGAACAGGGAACCACCCTAATTGTATTGCAGTGAAGTCATGTAGTTCCTACAATGAAGCCCCAGATGGCAGTACAGCAGTAAAAGGAATCCCCATGAAAATAACGACGGATGTCTTGCAGGTTTGGGACAATAATTTCTCCATTGTGTATAAGTACACCCTGAGCACAGTCATGGTCACTGCAGCTCCATATAATACCTTAGTACTGCTTGTGAAGCGGGATGTGAAGGCTAGCCTATCCTCCATACAGAATGTAGTGATATTGTGCTTGTAAAATCTACCAATAGGTTACATCTTGCCCAGGTATTCCTGGTTCACAATTTCTATCAGTAAGCTCTAATAGAAAATGTCAAGACTCTCTCATACACTGACCTAATTGGTATTTCATCTGTCTGAGCATCTTATCTCAGTGCATGAGTTGCTCATATTCCCTTCTACTGCCATGCACCTGTCTGTCTCAGAGGATATCGGCAGTTCTGACATTGATATCACTCCTGCTGATACAATTCCATCTTTGGTCTGACAATTGAAGCCCTGTAATCGTCCCTGACAGACCTTAATGCACTAACTGTGTTACAGCACCCATATGGTGAATCATTTAAAAGGCAGTGCAGAGATTATATTTCAACAGAATGGCCTGGCAGTCACATTCAATTCAACTAGAACTCTGTATAGAGGGCAAAATATGCTGGATACCATTGCAACAGCTAATTATAACATTAATTATGCATGGTTGTATGGGAGTTTGCAATATGATGTATAGCAGCAATCATAACAGTAAAGAAAAGGTTTTCACATGCCCTTCAGTGTAATGTGGAGGTTTTAGACACAATAGGTATATTTTTGAAAATCTGGTCCAATGTACCAATGCTTACATGCAGTGTGTAGTTTTCCTCCCAAACTATAAATCAATAACAATTGAAGATCTCTGCTCGTCTCTGATGCTAGAATACCCAACAATACAAACAGAGATGTTCATGCACTAAGGCTTAGTAAGACTTAAGGCGAAGCAGGGAGGCAATCCTGAAATGGAAAGCCCTATAAGAGGTTCATCTCACAGCAGCTGTGTTCACTGATAAAGAGGCAGTGTTGACTTCTGGATGTTATAAAATATGTTGATACTTAAAGCTGCAGGAATCACTATGGTGCACTTGAATAAGGGGGGGGGGTCACAAAAAAGAAGATAACAAGTGTATCACACAAGTACATGAGACAGGCTCAACTGATGATAAGGAGAGAAATATATGTATATCATAAGACATAGCACACATGGACAATCAATAGAGAAAAGCTGTAAGTTTAAATGGAATTGACAATATGACATGTAGTATAAAGCTATAAAAATAAATGGACTGCACTGCAGGAGTGTGCTGCATCGGATGCACCCCTCCCTTTTCATCATTCATTCCACATTCATTTATACAAATTACTCACAACAGGGACACATGCCAATTCACATTTCAAAACAGAAATTCCTTAGGTTGTGAGCAAAGATTGAAATAATAAGAGTGACTTTGGCTGTCCTACTTTTAAAACTGCCTTGGTGAAAGTGAAAAGTAACTGGAGTAAATTAGTCAGGCAGCGACTGATTAGGGAGAGCATCAGCTTCTAATTGGCCACCATTGAGATGGCAGCACCTGTTGATTATTACCCACTATTATGTTTAATAGAGCCCATCTGCTGAGTGTCTCTGCATTTGTTAGAGCATGGCTGTCTTTAGTGGGACACTTGGGTAGCAAGGATCATGGTTATAACTGTTTCTGAATTTCACTGGAGAAATTGACAGATTATTTTACAATTTTTGAACCAATAGCAGTAATCAACGATTGACATTCTTTATAATACCTATAATACACAATATTGAGGTATGCCATTTATCTTTGACATATTTTTCTTTTTAAAATATTGGTGCAGATGAGATCTACTGTAATGGCCTGTTTAAGCACCGGGATCTCAAATAAGCGCCAGACGTACAGTGCGTGGGGGGTATGTATATCTATAGAGATGGGGCTCTGAGACTGTGCCAGTCGTACAGTGCGTGGGGGTATGTATATCTATAGAGATGGGGCTCTGAGACTACGTCAGTCGTGCAGTGCGTGGGGGGTATGTATATCTATAGAGATGGGGCTCTGAGACTGTGCCAGTCGTGCAGTGCATGAGGGGTATATATATCTATAGAGATGGGGCTCTGAGACTGTGCCAGTCATGCAGTGCGTGAGGGGCATATATATCTATAGAGATGGGGCTCTGAGACTGCGCCAGTCGTGCAGTGCGTGAGGGGCATGTACATCTATAGAGATGGGGCTCTGAGACTGCGCCAGTCGTGCAGTGCGTGGGGGGTATGTATATCTATAGAGATGGGGCTCTGAGACTGCGCCAGTCGTGCAGTGCGTGGGGGGTATGTACATCTATAGAGATGGGGCTCTGAGACTGCGTCAGTCGTCCAGTGCATGAGGGGCATGTACATCTATAGAGATGCATGAGGGGCATGTACATCTATAGAGATGCATGAGGGGCATGTACATCTATAGAGATGCATGAAGGGCATGTACATCTATAGAGATGGGGCTCTGAGACTGCGTCAGTCGTGCAGTGCGTGAGGGGCATGTACATCTATAGAGATGCATGAGGGGCATGTACATCTATAGAGATGCATGAAGGGCATGTACATCTATAGAGATGCATGAAGGGCATGTACATCTATAGAGATGGGGCTCTGAGACTGCGTCAGTCGTGCAGTGCGTGAGGGGCATGTACATCTATAGAGATGCATGAGGGGCATGTACATCTATAGAGATGCATGAAGGGCATGTACATCTATAGAGATGGGGCTCTGAGACTGCGTCAGTCGTGCAGTGCTTGAGGGGTATGTACATCTATAGAGATGGGGCTCTGAGACTGCTCTGTAGGAAAAGTGCTGTCCAAAATTTGGTTGTTTGATAACGACGCTTCTTCTGCAAATTAGGACAAAACTTTTAATGTCTTTTGCACCAAGATTTCTGATGAGACAATGCTCTACTAAACTCTTCTCATTGCATCAGAAACAAATCAATGTTTCACTGTGGCTATAATGTACAAGATGTCTTAGAGATTCAACAGTCATTTCTTACAGTGCAGAAGTTCCATGTATATATATGCATGGTTGTCCCAGACTGATGTGTACCATATTCTTGTATGTTATGAATACTGGGTATATGGGGAACGTACACCCACACTTTACAAAATAACTGTTAAATCTGCCAGGGATCCTCGTAAAACTGAACAGTGAACCACCGTAATTATATAGTAGTTTTTACAAGAAGCCCTAGGTGGCAATACAGTTGTGAAGAAACACACAAGGAATCTTTGGGACGAGGATTTCGTCTTTGTTCCGATGACATTTCTTTTTACAGTGCACCCACTCCTGATTTCACCAAATACTTTTGTCAGTGTTCTTCAGAATTTAGACCTTAGCTTAAAAATGGAATTCAAACTTCATAAAAAGGGGAAATACCATCCTTTGGTATGTGCATGCATTGCATGGTTTGAGTCAACTATAACAAGTTTTAACTGTATTGTGTGCCTTACAAAATACCTTATAATAGGCTTATTGACCATACATCTGTTATGTGCATGCACGTGAATGGACAATATGAGTATGAAATATTTTCAGTTTCATCTTATATTGTCTTTTTTTTTTAAATTACGAAAATTCCCATATTTAGTATGGGCACAATTTGCTTTGTATGGTAACTCACTGCAAATGTCAAGATATCCAATTTCATTTATGTATCATATTTGAACTTCAAGGCACATTTTCTAGCAACAAACGACAGCATTACATCATTTCAGAGGAATTCAGAACTCTTTCCTCTTTGACAGGATTTAAAATAGGGTGGCCAGATCACCTTTCGTTTTCAGACTCAACCTTTTTTTCTTAGATTCAACCCACGAGTCATTTTCATCTCTGTCACGCGAAACATTTAACAGTCTACATACGTGTCACTAAGACTATCAGCATGGTGTCAACATACAAGGACCTCTGTTGATGTCAATGTCATGGACCTTAGGACATACAAAATAGAATGAAAATTTATGTTGGTTTCTGGTCTCTAGACACCTCCACATTACAAATGCACTTCATGGGATGCATTTCATTTGCATTTTGAACTGGACTCTCTTTTATCTCCACCCGTGTTGCCATGTATGGGAGTGTTACCGTGTATGTAGTCTCTAACACGACCAGAAAAAAAAGAAGAAAAACACTTGTTTCTCACGCCCCTTTTTCATATCAAATATTTTCAGACCCACAGCCTCCTTCTTCTTTTTTAGTTGGTGTGGCCTTGAAAATTCAACGACAGCATCCGTCTTTTATTTCAATAGCGTGCCTTGCAATGTGAATGACAGTTTGCATCCCACGACTGAAGATATCCTGGACCACCCCACTGCCCAGCTCCCCAGCTTCACCCCCTCCTCCTCCATTCTCCTCCCTGAGGGTCCGGTGTCACCAGGCGTTACACAGGAGGGCTTTGTCCCCTTGTCACCTTCATGCCCCACACCTCCATGTTGGACCTCACCCCTACTGTTCACATGTACATCTAGTAAACTCATCGTGAATCCTGCATTTCCTAACTGCTGACTTAAGCAGGTATTCCACACCGAAACCGAATGACAAAAATCGGCCCGATTGTAATCGGTTTTTAATCGGGTTTTCATCGGATTGGATAGAAAAAAATGGATCAAATTTCACATTTTTTTATGGTAGAATTCCGATGCATTACCCCATGAATCTGGCAAAAACTAATTTCTATTTTTATTTGACCAGAACCCGCTAAAGGGAAAAAGCCATAATTTATCAAACAAATTGGCTTAGTGGTAGAAAGCTTTTTATTCAAATGGGGTTTTCACATGTTTCTTTCAGCTATCAGCTTTGCAATGTTTAGTCTTCAGGTCGCGACATTTTTTCTCCTTCAAAACAAAGTTTAATCTTCCTGTCGTGGCGTGTTTTATTTCTCTAGCACAACATTCATACATGTACGCATATATATGAAGATAAAAAAAACAACACGTAATTGTATTATAGATATGTGCAAAAGATATTTTCCTTATCAGACACCAATCCTGTACCCCTATCCCCCCTCCTCCTGCCACCCTATCTTCAACCCGCACCTCCCTCACCCTCCTTACTTAGTGACTGTAGTTTAACCATTAAAGGGCCGCTAATGTATTAATGTATCATGCTCATTGGTCGTCATGATGCATGAATGCATCATAATGTGAGGCTACATCTAAGCATCATGCCGACCCAGAGGGACGTCATGATGCTCCAATGAAGAGCGAGTGAACAGTCTCGCCTGCACTTCATTGGTGCATCATGACGACCAATGTGCATTATGCACTCCTGCATCAGCGGCCCTTAAAGTGTTGAGCATGGTGCCATGAACTGTTCATGTCACAATTGTATGACAAGTTTAACCAGGCTGATATACACATGAAAACACCTCCCCATCCAGCCCCACTCCCTACCCACATCGTGGCAAAAAGAGGTAAATTGGGAGGGAAATAAGCTCTCATGTTGCATGTGCAGCCTTTTAGGACATGGCTGACCGTTATAATTCTGAACAATGCAGAGGCACAGAAAGTCACGAACACTGAAACTGTTTAACAGGTGGAAGGCGATAACTTCTCACTTTTTTTTTTTTTTAATTTAATTTAATTTTTACTGTTTGCCCTGCCTCTCCAACCCTTAAAATGGGACACTCCTTGAGGATTGGCAAGATGCAGAAATGTACTAAAGTTGCTTAATGCCAGTGTTGTACAGGTCCATCGTGACGACAAAGGAACATGTAGGTTTTAACCCTTTTTGGGCTGCTTATGTAGGAGTGCATCATGCTCATTGGTCATCATGATGCACCAATGAAGTGCTGGTGAGACTGCTCGCATCATGATGACCAATGCGTATGATGGATTGATGCATCAGCGGCCCTTAATGGTTTAAGGCTTGCATATGAATGCTGTTCTCAAATGGTTTAAGGGTAGACAGAGAGCACGTACCTCCATCTGCACACTATTCATGATAATGGTGACATGAACAGGTGATGAAGTAATACGAAGTCTTACAAGTTTACGTGATGTCATTTTCATGTTCACAGGCTCACATGCGTGTTTTATCCTCGTGCAACATGGTCGAAATAGCCAAAACACACCGTCACAAAAAGGGAGAAGAAGAAAAGTAAGGCTACACTCAGGAAGTAATCATCACATTAAGGGAATTGTATCGGAGCTAGTGCAGCATATTTACCCAAGCATAGCCCCAAGAATATTACTCTGTGTTGTATGCGAAAATACAGCCCACTATCTTTTGTTATTTCACAGCCCCTTAAAATACAGCTCAATTTTTACAGCCTGCTTTTTTGAAGAAGTTTGTTAACAGCCCCCCTTTTCAGGGCCCTCTTCCATATAAATTAAGGTTCTTTGATAATAATATTCACAGATATAACAACCCTGGACTGATTACATAGAATGTTACTTCCTTTCCATATAAGTTATGATAGGTATTAACAGCCCCCTAATCTTAAGATGTAACACGGTCAACAGACCCCTTTCCCCCCTCATTGACGCATCGACAGCCCCCGATCCTCAGGGTTGGTACCACAATTGGTACCCAAACCTGAGGCTCAGTGCCACCCCCCGGGTTTATCTACAGTGCATGTAGTAAGATATAGCATGGCAACAGAAGTAGATATCGTAAACCTCCACATATAATTAAGACACGGCTTATAAACCATTCCCAGCCCTTGGTGCAGCTTATAGCATGTGCCTGAACTCAGGGTCTGGCTTATATGAAGGGTTTTTGAATAATATAGACTAAAGGAAGGAATGGCAACCATTTCAGGTGCCAGGTGCGGCTTATAACATTCTCCCAAAGTCAGGGTGCGGCTTATACACAGCGTTTTACGGTATTTAGGTACACAGGTACTGCTGTCTAGAGAAGCACAGAAAGAGTATACTAGGCAGAAACCACAAAGAGACTGCTTCATAACTAATTAAGGACAGCAGGATTCCTGAAGGAGGTATGCTCATTTGACATCGTAGTCCAGCACTAGTCCAGGCAATGTAAGGTTTCCCCGCAAACTGATTGCAATATGATCGATTTTACTACTATGTATTTCTATATAGTCCCTAGAATGACATACTAAAAGTCCTTACCTGTGTCGGTGGTGGAAATTTGCATAAGTAGGTTAGGCCCTCTTCCAGCCAGTTGATAGGTATGGGTAAACTGATAACAATGATTTGGATTCTGATTTCTGGCCAATTGAAAGGCCAGAATCAGTCTTCTTTGTGATGGCAACAGTCCTGTTTTATGATTATATCAATTAATTTATTTGCTAATTTGCATAATGTTAAGAAGAGTAGACAGGTGACAGTAGACAGGGTGTATAAAATAAGTTCAATCTTTTGTGTTCCTGTTTTTCAGTTAATCACCATATTATTTATGTTAGTATGAGTATCAATTCAGTTGCTTCTATGAATAAATGATTGTATAAGTCACATAATCACATATGCAATTGACCCCATTTATTTGTATCCATGTGTAGCACAGTATGAGTTCAACTAAATTTCTGCTTGTAAAAAAATCCTACCATATTGTACTTTAGATGGCCATAAAAACACCTGCCATTGTCGAGATCTACTTATTCAGACCCAATGGTACTTTGCTGCAGCTGAAGTTGCTGGCAACTTTTGGGGTTCTTGGGATGCTCACTGGTGGATATGTTCTTACAAAATCTCTGATGCCTCAGAGAGTTCAGATCCCCTAATAATTTTTATTGTAGAGACAAACCATTGCCTTTTCTCCTGCAATGAGCACAGCCTCCTTATCACAATGGTCATTGGTAAAGACTTTGGCCTGATGCTGAAAGTGTTGACCCTTCATCATTTTGGTTAGAGTGGGCCCTTTTCCTAGTCCAAATACCTTTGACATGGCCTCACACCCTAGAATTGCATGAACAATTAGGATGCCCTGATATACAGTTTGGCCAAGTTCAAGCTTCAGCTTTTTGATATCCCATATCTGATTCTTTGTTCTCAGGTACAAACAATACTTGACATGCAGTCAAGTCAACATAAAAGATAAGCAAGATCAATATATAGATAAGTATCTTCCCCTACTAGGACTGTTGCCCTCTCTTTTGTGGATGTAACTGTTGTCTTCACAATCATGACATCTGGATCTTGTTGTACATGGATGACATGACATCCAAACCGGTTTAGTTTTTCCTAAAGTAGTCAATGAACTTTTGCTTGTTTGATCTATTTGCCAGAAACTCATCCTTTTTGCAAGTCAATACCATTTTGTCTGTGAAATTAACTAACAGACCTTGCCTGACTCCAGTTCGCCTCAGGTGTGTTAGATCTTTGGTAGAAGGGCCATCTGCATATGCATCAAATACAATCATTGCCTTGCCATACATCTTTTCAACATAGTTGACATAAAGGTGGCATATTTGATTGTATGATGCTCCTTGGGTCCATAATAGGTGACGCAGCAGTGCACTGCCATCAAGTACAAACTGTGCATTGTTTGATAATATGCATACTTCTGCTTGCTTTGCAGCCTTCCACAATGCATCAGCTAGGATTAGTTTGTTTGCTTGCAATTGAAATCCACACAAATCAAACAGCAATGGTGGGTTACTGCAAAGTTCATGTTCAAACAAAGCAGGCAGGTCAGCTTTGCCATCTGCAATTGTCACTAGTCTCTGAAAGAGTAGAGTTTGATCAATATGCACCAGTTGATCCTGAATCCTGATGGCTGACCTAAAGGCAGGTGTCCGGACTGTGCTCTGTAAGGTATGTGAGTATTTTGAGTGTGTCACTAACATCTTTTTTCTGTCTTGCTACAGTGGCTTCTTTGTGCTGCTCACTTGTTGCATACTCAACACCAGTGAAAGCTTACATTGCTTCGTTGATTAGGGCACGAGCTGGGAGTGACAGAATCCACACATTATGTTGGGTTTCTGAGAACCCAGTTAATGCATTAATGCATCATACCCATTGTTCATTATGATGCATGAATGTAGCCCTGCCGAGTAACTCACCATGACTGCATACATGCATCATTACGACCCTATAAAGTTGTCACACTCCCAGATAGCGACACCACCTATGTTCTAGACATATGGGCACAATTCCAATCACCCTACTTTTCTCTCCTTATTCCCAGCAAGATGCATTGTGCAGCACATAGATGCATTGTGCAGCACATCCACTGGAGACCCAATGATGCTACATCTAGTTTACATATATAAATTCATTAACCCTTCATAGTCCTAAAATGAAACACATCCCTAGCTGTTGAGGTGTAGATCTACTGGTGTGGTCACAGAAGAGGTTTTTTTCATACTGTGCCTGCACACACTGACATGCATAAGAAACTCTGTTGACATAGGTGTGCACATAAAACCCTACTACTGCACACTGTGACAGCCTATTTCACACATGAATGCTGTCATTGGCACCTCACAAATACATAATGATTTTCTTATTTAATGGTCTATAGAAAGGATTGTTATGCTTGAAAATGAGAGAATGTCATTTTATTAGTTTTAATCTCTGATTTCCAATATGGAAAGATGAAAATTTGGATCTTTGAATTTTTTTTATTAGGATTATTACTAGAGAACAGAATTGTATCATAAGCTTTTGAATGTGCCATAAATATTGATTCAAACCACCGTTAACACAGAAATTATCAGAGGAAACTGATGAAAGAGGTGCTAACCTACTTATGCAAATTAACCATATTTCCACCACCTGCGCAACTTAGGACTTTTAATATGTCATTCTGGGGTCATCAAAGAAATGCATGGTGGCAGAATAGGCTGTATTGCTCGTACTTTGAGCTAGACCCTATTTTTGTGCTACATTGCCTGGACTACACTGGAAAATGACCCGTGAGAACATCATACTGATCCTAGAGTGTTGGTATGATGTTTGAATATACAAACAGCGAGTTACTCGCCCGTGCTGAATTCATGAATCATAGGTTTATGGTGCAGTGAGGCACTCTGCTGCCCTAAATGGGTTAAAGCCACCAGGAAGTGTTGCACATAGGGGAAAAGGTAGCTTTACCTTAGAAGTGCCTCACTTGCAGCCGTCACTTTCTTTTCAGTTCTGACTTTTTTTTCATGTTGCACAAAAGTGCTCATGTCAGTAACATACAAGTACCTTTCAGGGGCTGCCTTTGAATGATTATGATGGCTACTCAAAACAAAACGACTAAAAACAGAGTCACACAGTAAGGTATCTGTTTGTGCAAAACACACTATTTTTAAACAAGGCAGGTACCTTTCCAGTCTAATGTGGTGAGTACAACTTGCATGGTGAAGTAGAGGGATCACTTTTTAATGTCAGAGGGCACTACTTAGTGCTCTCTTTACCTTATGTAAACAGCCTCCAGAAAAGGTAGTTTTTCCTGAGATTGGATGTGTGTCACCTGAAGCAGTCTCTTTCTTGGCAGTCCTAACTTATTTTGTGTCGTCAACACATGAACACCTCAGGGAGTGTGTGGCAAAAGTAGGTATCTCATAGTGCATATTTTCAAGCAAGGCAGGTGCCTTTTCAGACTTATATTGTCAGTGGAAGTTGAATGGTGAAGCAGAGCGTAACTTCTTTGGAAAAGGGGGCACTTACTCCCAGCTCTAGCATACGAGCAACACCCTCCTGGGAGGGTGGCGGGGGTAGCAGACGACGTTTATCCTTGTGTAGATGATAGTGCCGCATGAGCTGCCACAGCAGCATGCCTCATGCACGCTCACTCTGTCTCTAACCACCATAGCATTTAAAACTAATCAAATCGCCATTAGCTGCTCTAATATCCCCATTACACACAGCCACACACTGGACAACAGAGACCAACTGCAGACCGCCATCTGCCTCAATGTCTGTATAAATTACCGATTCCGGCTAGATATCAGCAAAACTAACAATGCCAATTTTAAACATTTCTCTTTTATTTTGGGAGGGGGGGAGAAAGAGAAGGGGTAGAGATTATTTTAGGACGATAAGAAGTTTAGGCCTAAATACTAAGTTTAAGTTTTAGAGCCAATGTCAGTAGGAATCACCACCGGGTTTCAAATATCGTGCATCTATGACTATAGCTCTGTATGAGCAGGGCTTCTGAGGAATTGGTTAGCATGGAAACTAAGAATACATGTATAGGAAAAGTAGTACCCTGTATTTTCAGACCATGGCGACTTTAAATAAACAGGTTATGGGTTTGATATCATGGTATTATAAGGGATGTGATAAAGGTGATTTTGGTCTGCGTCTTTTGTGACGATTGGTCCACTACGTAAAGCATGCAATATAGTCAGACAGAGTGATATCACACCTCAACCTATAATTAGATTGAGATATGAGGGTACTCATAATCAGTTAGACTGGTGGTTCATTATACCAGCAGCTTTGATAACTAGACCTCACACCATCATTGCACACATAAAATAGGCCCATATAAATAGATAGAACTAAACGACCGTGGTGTACGAGGTGGTCGATCCACCACGAGGGAGTTGTCTCCCGAGGGGTGGATCGGCCACCGAGGACACCAGGGGAGTTTAGTTCTATATTTATTTTATGTTTTTAGAGTATTTAATTTACTGAAAATTAACAAAATCCTTTACCGTAGTTCCCCGTACGAGCGCTGGTCCGCCATTTTGAATGTTTACATGCACCCAGAACGAGGCTGCAGTGGTGGATCAACACACGTTACGCCACTGGGGGTTTGGCGATCGGCCGCGCAATGCTATCTCTATGGGAAGAAGTTATTCACATAAAATAAGTTACGATCCGTCTACTGGTCAACCCACATACCTAAATGATGAATGGGACACAATCAGCATGCAGCCATACCATTGCAAAGGATACTGCACACTGATATCCATAGAAGATACACATAAGGCCAAAAAAAACTGTGTTTTTTTTTTTGTTTTTTTCTTTTCTTGCATCTAAGGCCTCATATAGTCATACTTTGCCAGGTGTTCTATGGTTATTATAACAAAGCATCGTTTCCTATATGAAATATGAGAAATGATAGGGAAATACGTGTATATCTTACAAATAAAAGTTTTCATATGTAAAACTTAAAAATTTGAAAAAAATGAAAATTTTTGAAAAAATCTTCAAAAAATGGGGAAAGAAATTCTAAAGAAAATCTGAGGTCGGCCCCCTTTTGGCATAGGACGGTCGGGAGTAGTGACCGGAAACCTTTTTTTTTTGTTGGCCTAAGTTTGTTCTCAACATTGTAAAAAAATGTAAAAATAATGTTGCATTCCTCGTCCCAAAGATGCCAGAGATCCGTTGTTATTTTCACAGATATTCCTTGTACCACCATACTGCCACCTGGGGCTTCTTGTAAACACTACACTGATGCAATGCTTTTTAATTACAGTGGTCCACTGTTCAGGTTTATGAGGATCCCTGATAGATTCCACAGTGAAGTGTGTTTTCCACTCCTGATTCCACTGGATTCAATTGCGACAAGTATGGATGATCGTGGACCATCTGGTCGCCCACCCGATCTAATATCCGAATTAAGTTGGAGCAAAATTGCTAATTACAATGGAGGTCAATCAGGCTATAAAACCTGAAATAATATCGATCAAGTCCGTTGCTGTCATCTCCATTTTGAATGGGCGGATTTCGGTGTTTTTTTTGTTTGTTTTTTCATTGGAGCTGGTGTATAACTTGAGTGAAACTCGGGTAGACACATGGGATAAGATAAAAATCACATTACATCGTATACAATGAAGAAAAAAAAAAGAAAAGAAAAGGAATGTTGTTAAGAAGCCCTTCATAATCTTAAAAACTGTTCCTTAAAGCTGGTTTCCCAGAATCTAACACATTAATATACATAGAATGCCCTCAAGTGTGCATGATTATATGGCAGCTGGTTCGACCACAGATTGGGTACTTCTGAATATCTGATGGGTCTGCCTATAAAACCGCTAAGCCGTCTCATAGATTGTCTCAGTTTAATGTGAGGCTCTCCAGGGTGTCAGGCTCGCTTTGAGGGCCACTAATGCATTGATCAATGCATCGTGCCCATAGGTCGTCATCATTGTTCGAGCTACAAAAACCTACAGTTCCAAATGTCTTTTCTTCTGCCTCCAGCACTCTATGCCCTTTTTTTGAAATACTTGGAAAATAATATAACGATTGTGATATAATGCACTAGCACCATTGCTTTAAGACTAAATGAGGTCTATATGTAGGGTTTCATGTAGAGGATGGAGGGGTCGGGTGATTTGTAAGTTAATGTCGTTTTAATCAATGATACAGGATTTATTACCACCTTACGACATTTTATTACCTCTCTTTACCTCCCCACCTCTCACTCCCACCCTCCAACCTCTCACAAAAACTCACCAAGTGGCTGGGGGCTGTCCGCCTTTCACGGTCAGCCTATCCTAAATCATGTTACTCCTGACATGCTAACTAGCAAACAATGTCAGGTCTCAAAGATGTAGGCACTGACCTTTGAGCTTTGACCTAGACAGGCTGTAATATTGGGGGTGGCCTTATAAGGTCACAGCGTGGGTGGGTACAGGACAGCGAGTTGGCCCCGGCTAGTGGTGAAGAGATAGCCTCGATGGGAGGTGAGGTAAAGCAGCAAGTAACGCTAGTGTCCCTCAACTTGGCCAAGATTTGTGAGGATGAACCCAATGTCATTGATAATTCAACGGCATTGGAGCATGTATGAAATTTTTGTTGCTACTTGCTGTACAGTCTCTAAGCTTTGGCCCCTCCCCTCCAGTACACCGAGGCAATAGTTCACCAGAGGTCTTCTTATCCTTTCTGTCTAAAACTTTATTACATGTAAATTTTCATTTCCGGTCTCATATATTATAATCGAGAGACTTGAGTAATTCTCGGCCCTGCCACCCGATAGGCTTCTATTTGCGTCCATGCTACACAGAAATTGTGGAGCAGGCATCACAACCAAGGTGTACTTATTATAACTGAGGAAGCGGGAACTGCCTTGAACACTCACCAGGGGTCTCACACTACTACCTACACTGGATCTCTGAGTGGTGCTGACATCCAGCACACCTGTTCATTGCTGTATGTGCGGTTGCACAACTCACACCAGACTTACTCCGGTCAAATTTATCTTTTTTGTTTTTCATTACACTAAAGTATTGATATTTGCTATAATAAAAGTTATGCGGATATTAAAGTTGTCCGTTAGTACCGCCCTACTTGTCTCACTATCTTCACACACCACCAATTTAGCTACCAAACAATTATCACATTCGACCAACCACATCACCGATGTGACCCATCAACACATCTTGAAGAACTTTCACAAAGCACACTTTGTTTACAGTCAATACCAATTATTCAAAAGAAGTGTAATGGTTCGTATCGACTTATATGTTGGGTGGCTCGTTGGCTCGCTTATCACTAGAGATACCAACACAACACGAGTAGTTCAGGTTGGGCAAAGCCCCGGATACCCCTACCTCTCGGGTAGGACTTTATTCAATGTTTCAATAGATTATACTGAGCGTCTTGACTGGACCACGTCCAGTCCCCTTCTGCCGCTCGTCCGGCTTCTTAGTAGAAGCTGGACGCGAGGCATGGTGCTGCCCCCTCTTGTACCAACGGGGTATCGCAAAGCGACACCTAGCTGACATAGAAGGAACAAGCACCACACGAACACGTGTCTCGGATGAACGGCACTAATATATATATACAACGATGCCGGCCCCTACACCACCCCCACTAGACTATACCTAGGGTTGGGTGTAATTAACAAATACCTATTGTTAACTTTATACAATAATAAATTATACACGAATAGGTATGTCTATACATAAGTGTTCGTATGGAATATAGAACATTAAGGGGCATAATAAATAATATGTACATGATGAGGCATCGTCGCATATAACCCGAAGTAACTAATAATAACAATTAGGAAGTGGTGCCTTATGCACCATCGACCTAGGGTAGTAGATGGTAACAATGTTACAGTGTTATTATAGTATTAGAGACGCAATAAAAGGTTGTAGATGTGTAGTGAAATGGTATTAACAATATTTTATAGTAGTAACTAACCGACCCGAGGTGGGGTAAGTAACCCGAGAAAAATTTTGTTTGGTTTAATTATAAGAATATAAATATTATATAAAAATAGCTTTACACAAAATATTAATACTGATAATAATAGACGTCCTACCAGGGTAGTAGGATCGCCCTTACAAAATACCGGACTTCCGGCGAATCTGGAACGACTGGTTTCTGCAGCTCCACCCGGCGACATGTGTGTGGTGGCAAGCCACGTTGCTGTTATGTTGTGCCCTGATGAAGGTGGGAAGATGGAGCCCCGGTTAGGTGTAGTAATCCTTTTTGTGTCTCGGGTTAGCGTCCATCTTCACTGCAGGTTCCGTCCCAGATCAGCGAGTCCAGTGTAAGGATAAGTACCTCTGGCATGATAGATGCCTTTACCCTCGGGTACAATAAGACGCCATCAGATGGACACTTAAAGATCTTCCGGATCCGTGTCCATCTTCTCAGCCGACTCCGCTGAGGCAGACGGAGCCGAGCTGCTGCAACTGCTCACAGAGAGCAGCGTGGAAGCCTCGCTGGGCGTGTCGCTCCCCAAGCTCAGAGCGCTCATTACCGCGGACGGACTGTCCACTGCCTCGGGTGCAGGTAGAGCAACCGGGGGGGGACGGAGCAGCCGGAACGGGCGGAGCAGTTGGAACTGGTGGAGCAGCCGGAACCGGTGGAGCAACCGGAACCGGTTGAGCAACCGGGACAGGTGGGGCAGCCGGAACGAAGCATAGGGACGACGGAAAGCCGTCCCACTCGTCTAAGTGCTTCCCGAATGCGAGGAAGAACTTGAGGTCAGCCTCCTTGTACCTGCGGATGTACCCGGCGTTCTCAGCGCGGTGGACCTCCTTAAGCTTTTCAGCTTCCAACTGTTGGCGCCGGCAGGATTGGATTGCCTCCTCGACATTCTTCCTTTCCTGCACCTGGATTTTCTCTTCCTCCCTCTTCTGGACCTCGTAGACCAGGTTGAAGGTGGCTTCAGTCATCACCCGCCAGTAGTCGACTGACTTCTGGCGATGCAATGCCTGCCATTCCGCCATCATGTGTTCGGATCCTGAAGACCTGACAGAGTACCGGAGATTAGTTCCATAACGGGCGCCCGAGGGGCCGTTGGTGGAACTATGACTGGCGGGGGCGCGGCGGCCTCCACAGTGGCAGGCGGAGCGCCTGCTGGAGGGACAGACGGGCCCTCAACCGTAATACCTCCTCGGCCACGGCCACCGCCCGGGGGAGCTCAGGTGGACTCCATTCCACCATGGCCTCTACCCCGGGGTTTAGACCGGCCCAAGGGGGTTAGGACCTGAGATTCGGGTCCCGCTGGTCCCATGGAAGGGAACTTTGCCGCGTACTCACTGTACGTGGGGCGCTTGCCGGAAGATCCCTCTCCAGCCCACCAAGATGTATACCCGGATGGGGGAGCGAAGATCTCGCCCCCATCATCCTGGCTGCCAGAGGCTTCGCCTGGGGGTTGCTCCGCGGATGCAGGTGTTGTGGGTGTGGCCGGGGTGGCCGCCTGGCTAACCGCCCTACGGGTTTGGTTGCTGGGCATATCCAGAGCCGAGACCTGTTGTCCCGACTCGCGACGATCAGCTGGGTTGGCTGGTCTAGGCTGGTCCTTATTACCCGAAGGGCTTACGGACCGGTCTGCGCGGGTCCTTTTGGAAGCACCGGTAGCCGTGGCTGTGCCTCCATTAGGACCCTTCGAGCGGGCTTTGGCCTTCTCCCGCTTGTCATCTCCCCTCCACTTCTTCACTTTCACTGGGCATCCCGAACTTGGTGGAGGAGAAGTTGATCTGGAAGAAGGCCAGATCCTTGGGGACATCCGAGGTGGCTACTGTGGTTGCTGGTGCTTTGGAGGCGGGCGTCTTCGGGTCGCCCTTACCCCTCGACTTGGTGGGGGGCGTGGGCTCCGCCGGAGACGCTTTCGCTCCATTTTTCTTCTTCCGGCGCACCACCTTGGCTGGCTGCGCCGGTACCTCAGGACTGGAATCCGACTGTCGTGGATCCCTGTCCTTTGAACGAGGGCTTCTCCTACTACTGACCGGGGAGTCGGAGTCGGAGGAAGCATTCGCCTTAATTTGGGCCTGCTGTTTTCGGTGGGCCCGACGAGCTACGGTGAGCTCCTTCTGCTGTTTGACGAGCTCGGCTCGCTTGGCTTCAACAGCAGCCTGCTGACGCGAGATGTCCTCCTCCGAGATCTCGCCAGGCACCTTTGGTATTTCGGCACCCGGTTCCTTCTCGGATGTGGACCTCTCGATGGCGATCCTCAGGTCTTCAACCTCCAGGTCACTCTCGGTGAGAGGACCCTTTGGTGCAGGCTTGTGGGTCAATCGCTTGACCCGGTCGGTTTCTACCGAGGAGAGAGTGACTGTAGAGTCTGTATCCATGTCGGACTCAAACTCTCTTAACTCCGCGGCCTTCCGGGTGATGCCTTCGGAGATCAGTACTGCTCGGGCCAAGCTCTCGTTGACTGCCATCTTCTCCGCCAACTTTCGATAGTTGCAGAGCCAAGAGACTGGCATGCTGTCAGCCAACTCGTCGCTGCACGAGTCCATAACCAGAGTCTTGAAGTCGTCTGGTATGGCCTCGGGCACGCCTGGTTTCACCGCCAGCGGTCCGTATCCAAACATGGAGGCGTGCATGGGGATGTAAGTCCCCCAGGAGGTGTACACAACACCGGCCTCGTCATCGACGTGAGCCATACGCTCGATGCGAGTCTTGTATCCCGGAGGATACATAGGGATGTCTAGGACATCAATCCTGTCACCCGAAGCTGCTGCCGTAGACGCGGGCTCCGGGCGCGGTGGTGGTGGAGGTGGCATCTTATCCCGGTCGGTGGCCTCGGCCATCACCGAGAGTGTCAGGGCCGCCTCCTCAGTCGATGAGTCCATAGACTCCTCGACCCAAGACGGGACCTTCGGGTCCTCGCCTTGCTCCAATAGAACGTTGGCTGTCTGACGCGCGGCGTCAATCGTCCCCTGTGCCATGGCACTGAGGGCGACTTCCAATTTTAAATTGGCAAATGTGTTGGACTCCTCCCGAAGGATTCGTCCAACAAAGGTTTAGAGTTAGGACAAGCTAACACAACAGCTAGAGGCTGTCCACCGCCAACACTAACCAGAGCGAAAACGGGTGGCGTCTTACCACCACGAGTCCGCTCTAGTTATGAACAATATGACGTCAGACCTCTCGTCTCGCGAGATCCCGCAAAGGCTATCCGGTGACCTAGTTCTGCGCTTTCCCGCCGCACCTGCGGCGCCACCTAGGGAACTAGATCCGAACTAACATTCGTCTCGACATGCGAGACGTGGCCTACTACCCGAGTGCTATCGTCTGGAGCTTGGCGGTGTATACAACGCTTCAAAGCGAATGTACCGGTTAATCCGACCGCCACTCACGGGATACAGCTACCCGGGGGGGCGCGTTCGGCATCTCCAGCCGTGGAACGTATGTTAACCGCTTACGGCGGACAACACGCAGCAGCTCGTTGTGTACTGAGTTAGGTTACAGCAGACCTCAACCGGGGACTGCGTCTAACGCCTTCGGTTAGCCTTTTATTCTTCCCATACGTAATGCCTTCACTCAGCGAGACATTTTTCCTTTTCTTACGATTAGGTCGTTTCTTGGCCTTTGTCTTCTTTTTCACCATTACCTTGTCTTCCGGCCTCTAGGGCGCTTCATCGGTACTACCACGCTAGGTCCGCTAGGGACAGACTCAGGTGGTTGGTAACCGAACTCCCTCTCCGCCTCTTCGCGTCCCTTCCAGGGCCGAAGTTTTCCGACATTCGTCTTCCATTTCCTACCAGTTAGGCAGTCCTCCATCATCACCGTAGACTCGGAGATGATGCGAATAATTTTAAATGGACCTTCCCAGGGCGTTACGAGCTTCAGCCGTTGTAGCGGCTCGTAGTACCTTAGTACTTTGTCCCCAACATTAAAACGAATTCGTTTGGCATTGGTGTCATAACCCACCTTTTGCCACTTCGCACTCTTCAGCAGCTCTTTCCGAACGGCCTCGTATGCCTGTTTGAACCTATCCCTTAACGACTCCACAAACAACACGGTGCAGGGCGCCTCCGGGTCTATCCCAACCACTCCATACACTAAGTCGGCGGGCATTATGATGTCCTCGCCGAACACTAGCATGTTTGGAGTGCAATTAGTAGATGAATGGACAGTGTTGTTGTAGGCATGTACTACAAACTCACACTGTTCATCCCACTCGTCCTGGTGGGTATTGACCAGGGGCTTTAGCACTTGTATCAGGGTTCTGTTGAACCGCTCTACCTGCCCATCCGACTGGGGTCGGTATGGGTTTGTTCGGGTTTTGCAAATGGCTAGGTAATGGCACATTTCCTGCCACAGCTCTGACTCGAACTCTCTTCCTTGGTCGCTCTGCATCATAAGGGGAACACCCAAATGCAGCACCCAGCCTTTCACAAACGCTTCCGCGCATGTGGCGGCTTTGTGATTAGGAAGAGGGAACACCCGGGTATACTTGGTGTAATAGTCGGTGATGACCATCTTGCAAGTATTGTCCCGGGGCGTCGTCTTGATCCCGCTGATGATGTCTATCGCCACTCGAGCGAACCTGACACCAAACAATTCCTGGGATAAGGGTTGCTTTCCCCGGCCGGGTCCCGGCTTGTTTTTACAACAATCCGGGCAAGTGGCGATCCACCGGAGCAGGTCGCCTCTCATTCCAGGCCAGTAGTAACGCCTTTGCAGGTGCTCTATTGACCTCTTCTTACCGAAATGGCCGCTCGTTTGGTGACCATGGCAATAATACATGATATCCCTCCTCATCGGGGCGGGGATCACTATTTGCAACAGCCTACCGTTGGTGGGAGTTGTCTTCCACCTACATAGTATGCTGTCTCGGATCTCTAGCTCGGTCCATTGGGCTAGCAATCGCCTCGCTTCCCTATCTTCTAGGGACACTAGCGGCCTTGCCGGTTTAATACCTGACCGTAGGTATTCCATTATGTGCGCGGTGGTGGGATCCGACTGTTGGAACTTCTTTATGGTCTCCGGGGACCAATCGAGATAGCTACATACAGCCTCCTCCCAGGGGATACGGGGGGTGGTATAATTAAATACCAACCCGGCTACCACAGCATTGTGGGCCCCGCAGTCTTCACAAGTGGCATTTTGGCACCTTCGGATAGGTCGCCTCGACAAGGCATCCGCATTGATGTGTTTAGCACCGGGTAAAAATCCTAGAAATGATCTCACCTCCTTAGCACTCGTGGGTCTTTCCCAATTCTCTACAGCTTCTAATTTCTCCGGATCTGCGCTCACCCCGTTGGGGGTGATGATCCTTCCCAAGTATGTGATTGTTTTCTTAAACAGGTTACATTTCTTGGGTTTGAGTTTTAGACCGTTTGATAGTATCCGGTCGAGTACCAATTGCAGATTTGCATGGCATTCCCTAAACGACTTGCCGAACACGACAACATCGTCTAAGTAGACCAAGCATTTCTTCCACAAAAGATCACTCAACAAGGATTCCATCATGGCCTCGAATGTAGCGGGGGCATTACACAATCCGAAGGGTAAGACATTATACTCGAATAGCCCCATATGACTGGAGAACGCTGTTTTCTCCATGTCATCAGGGTGCATCGGTATCTGCCAATACCCGGATTGTAAGTCCAAGGTACAAAACCATTGGTTCCCGCCCAAGCTATCTAACGTCTCGTCTATCCTTGGTAAAGGATATGAGTTTTTCTTTGTCATACCGTTCAGTTTTCGGTAGTCGACACAAAAGCGGATTGTACCGTCTTTCTTAGTGGTCATACAAACAGGGCTGGACCAGGGACTTGAGCTCGGCACGATGACCCCTAGGTCCAACTGTTTTTGTATTTCCTGTTTGCAAATTAACTTCTTCTTGAGAGGAAGTCTACGATACGGGATTTTAAAAGGTTTCTCGTTGCCCACATCTATGGTGTGCAACACCTTGTCGGATCTACCCACCGGTCCTCCTTCCCTACCAAAAGCACTTTCGTACTTTTGTAGGAGTTTCGCTAGGCAATCCTTATCCTCCGTATTCTGTAGATCTGATTGGTCAATCAGCTTTTGGAATTTTTCATCCAATGGATGCTTACTAACGGGGTTTAGTGGTTTATTGAACCTAGCCTCGGCGACATGTTCAACCGAACTCATCCTACCCACACTGTCGCCTCGCTTCAAGTTAACCACTGAACCACTTCTGTTAGTCATGGGTAATACAGTCCAAGCTGCATTAGCCACTAATGTATCCACTGAGTCCAACCCGATACTCGACAAATACACCGTGTCGGGTTCATAGACTCCAGTTTCATTCCTTTGGGCCATTGATCCGCCACAAAGGACGTCGCAAGTGGTACCCGGTGGGATCTTCACCGTGTGTAACACTGATGCAACCGAAGACACTTGTCTCAATACGCATTGGACATTCAAGCCATACGGGTTCTGTATACTCATCATACCATCCCTCGGGTCCAAGATGGCCCCATATAAGCTTGCAAAATCCAGTCCGAGGATTCCGTCATCACTAACCTCTGCTATAGTTGGCGAAAGAACAAATTCTTTGCCTCCTATACGGATAGGCATAAACGTCCTACCAAAAGTACGCATACTGCTTCCGTCGGCTGTGCAAGCATTTACCCCCGTTTTGAGGTTCTCATGGCTGCCGGCCACCGAGTCGAAGAATCTTTTGGACACACAGGAGTGGCTGGCTCCAGTATCCACCAAGAATTCACCTACCCGGCCTTCCACAGATATGGGTACACACCACCGTCTCCCCCCTAAAGGAGAGGGGTTGCTTGTAAACTGGTGAAAGTCTCCCGAATCACCAAGATTCAATCCGAGTCCTCTCAAAAATTCCAGACACGGATGACTTGGGGGAAGGCGTGTCCCACACACTCGGATCAACTCTTTGATCCATCCTTCCTCTCCCCCAGTGCGGCCACTCGCCTCCATATGTTCACTCCCATACACATAAGCACTGGGGTCCCTGGCCCCGGCCAAGGTGCAGGGGTGTGCACCCACAGCCTCCCGGCCTCCAGGTGAATTTGATTCGAAATCTTCCACCGGGTCACCCCCGGTAGCATTTTGGCATTCATTCCTCCCCGGGGTTATACCCAATGCCGTGGATACAACCCCCACTAGTTTTCCACATCAGTGGAATCCGTAGCGTTCTCCCTTCCTTCGCCGTTGTCCTCGGCTTCATAGAAGGCGGCCATTACCGGCTTAGCAGCGGTACATTCGGAGGAGTAGTGTCCCATGCGCTGGCACCTGAAACACTTAACAGTTCGGCGATCCACTCTGGGTCTTTGCCGACTGGCTTGGAGGGCATCTGTAATTTTCTTACATATATCCTCCATAAGTTTGGTCATGTCCGGAGACTGACCCTTCGCTTTATCAGTGCTTACAAGAGGCTTGGCTGCCTTCTCGCTAACTTTCGGGTCACTCTTGACCTCGGATGATGGTCTAGAATCCCTTGGCTTATTGAACGCCTTCCTTGGAATATACTTCCTACCTGAAGCATTTTTCCTTAGTTGCATCGAACAGAAGGTGCCGTCCTCCTGTTTGATTTCAATCAATTCAAAGTCGTCAGAGGTAATATTTACCTCAGACTGCTGGACTACTGATGCTAGGGGAGCCGAGCCGCTGGCATTTGGTATGTCCCCGGCTAACATCGTTCGCTTCTTCACGGCCATATCTATACCATTAAATATGCCGTGCAATGTTATGCCTTCCTTCCAGGCATCCCTCGCAGCAATCTGCTCGTCTCGGTCTCTCAAACCCTTGACGAATTGTGTAATCAAATCGTCCATATACCAGTCCTGGTTTTCAGTACCGGGTCTGGCCTTGCTTAGCAGGGCATGGAGTTCCATACCGTATGCTCTGAAAGCTTCATTAGGCTTCTGCGTACGTTTCTTAAAGCGGACCATCGGATCCTCCTTGACCATGTTACATAACAGTCCGCTAGCAGATTCCACTAACTGCTCGAAACTCCCTAAGAGACCGTACCAGGTCCGCCATTGCTCTACAGCCATGCGACCTGGTCCGCCTTTCAAGCATCTCACTAGATGCGGCTTGGCCTCGTATGGGGTCCACCCATTACAATTCATCACATCGATGAAATCTTCAAACCACTCTTTCCATGGTCGAGTACCGTCATATTCCTTAGGAATCACGGCTACCCTTCGGGCGGAATTATGAGCATACATCAATCTGGTGCATTGCTGTTTGCTCCACTCAATCGCCTTGGTTTCGTTCAAGGTTCGATTGCCCCCTATACCACCGAAGCTTGTGTTGCCCAGTGGAGGTGGTGGCGGCGGCTGTGTATACGTCCACTGTGAACCACTGTGGTTCGTATAGCCCGCACCCCCCTGGTTAGGGCCGGTACCCGAGGTACTACTGCTACCTGTAGTACCTGTAGCACCGCCCCCCCCCTTGTGCACCTTGGTGGCCGCCGTCGGACGGCTGGTTTCCCGTTGATTGACTACCATCGTTCGATGGAGTTTGTTGGCCACTGTCATTACCAGCTCCCAACCCAACACTTTCGGTCTGATCCACATGTATGTGGAAACCACTAGTCTCCGCGCTACTGTCGGAGGCATCCCGGGGTGCATAGTCCGGGTCTAAGTTGTGGACTATGGGGACTTCACTTATCCGGACTCTACTAGTTCGGCCATGCTTATCTTGGGTTCTGATATAGACTCCCCCTTGATCTACATTCCGCGTTGCATTGTCATTGACAAAAGGATTGTATTGCGGATGCTTAGGTGTAGAACAGGAGACTGGGTCACCCTGTTTAACAAACGTCGAGTTCGGGTTTGCGTCCTTACTCGCAGGAGGAGCATTCGCCTGCTCTTGCTCCTGTAAATAACTCTCCATAGCAGACTTATTTATTGTGAGGGTAGCTACATCTGTAGTCAGGTTTCGCTGTTCCTCCCTCAGCTGTGCGTTTTCTGATAAGATCTCGGATCGAATCTTCTCATTTTCTGCAACAGCTCGGTTTCGCTCCTCTTGAGCGGCCAATGCCTCTCGCTTAAAAGTATCCTTCAGTAGACAATACTTTTCACCTTTCTCCTTCTGAGACCTCTGGTACTCATTAGTCTCCCTCCTGATCTCGGATTGTTCCGAGACCAGCTTGGCCTCTGTCTCTGCCTTTCGGAGTTGAAGTTTCTTTAACTTCTCCTCCATGGCATGCAACTCGGATTGTAGTTTGTTTACATCCCGGGCCTTAGCAACCTCCTCGGCTCTAGCCTTTTCGATTGCTCTGAGCTTATTGGCTTCCTCGAGTTCCAACTCAGCCAATCTTTTCTCCCTTTCTCGTTCGTCTTTCTCCTTTCGCTCCAATCGATGGGCTACGGAAGTTAGACGATATTTCAGGTCGGATTCTTTTAGAATCGCCTCCTGTTCAACGGATCGTAATTTGCCGATCCGAGATTTAGTTTCCTCTTCTATTTTTAATTGGGCTGCCATGAATTGTTCATGTTGCCTCTTAGCCTGTAACTCTACCTGCTCTTTGGCTTTCAAATAGGCCAAGGTAGTTTTATACCCGGGGCCCATCCGACGTCCGTAAATCGACTTGCGGCTGCCTCCAGGGTTGAACATGGAGTCAGACAAGCCTTCGTCCAAAGATAGGCCCAGGAAATGCTTTTCCGAGTTTCTCGGTTCGGCATCCCGAGGCTTAGTCATGGTCCGACGATGTCATTAATGGGGCTACTCCGTTTGCCCCATCTGGTACCGCTACCGGGGGGTCGCGGTACGCTGCATAGGGCTTTGTGCCATTGGGGTACCCAAGCTACTAGCTGAGCCTGCTGGTACCATAGGACCCAGCTGGCGCCTGCTAGTTATCACTTGGGACCAATCGCTCAAGTCCAAAGTTGGGGGTCTTAATACCCCCCTAAACAATCCTGTATCCGGTGCCGCCGTCTGGGGTGTACCCGGATACAATCTTACGATGCCACTTCCATCAGTGGTGGCACCGTCCATCAGACCGGGTGTCGAGAAAACAGTTCGGACACCCTCTGAATTGTACATTTGTTGTTGACCGGGTTTCCAGTCTAACAACAGATGCTGGGATGTAAAGTCATCCTCTTCGAATCCCTCTAGCCCAGGGCTGGGGGGATCCGCTTCGGGTTTCCCGAGGCTTTCGGCCAATGTGGCCGCGCTCCACCCCCGAACCAACTGGTCACGGCACCAGTGTAATGGTTCGTATCGACTTATATGTTGGGTGGCTCGTTGGCTCGCTTATCACTAGAGATACCAACACAACACGAGTAGTTCGGGTTGGGCAAAGCCCCGGATACCCCTACCTCTCGGGTAGGACTTTATTCAATGTTTCAATAGATTATACTGAGCGTCTTGACTGGACCACGTCTAGTCCCCTTCTGCCGCTCGTCCGGCTTCTTAGTAGAAGCTGGACGCGAGGCATGGTGCTGCCCCCTCTTGTACCAACGGGGTATCGCAAAGCGACACCTAGCTGGCATAGAAGGAACAAGCACCACACGAACACGTGTCTCGGATGAACGGCACTAATATATATACAACGATGCCGGCCCCTACAGAAGTATGTGATGGGATCCTTCGCAGTCTGGGACCCAGGGATTGGCAACACCACCCTCCACACTCAAGCTGGTATCCCTGAGTCCGTCAGGACTATTTGTCCCCTAAATGGCCTATGGACAACAGGCCGTCTTCACGGTCCATTACTGTCATATAGCACTTTGTTACTCATCAGGACAATGTTGGGTGGTGGCGTTTGGGGGGATCGGGGGGGGGGGGGGTAGAAACGAGGTTGTTGCTACAAGTGCTGTTAACAGCATTTACATATACCATTTGTACAAAATGAGTACAAAATGAGTCAAAACAGTGTAATCCTGTCACCCCTAGAACTACCCCAGTTTTAGCAACCCGTGTAATACATAGACAAAGGTGCTCGAGAATTGGTCCCCAGTGAGGACCGATTCGATTGCTCCTTTGTATCCATCTCAAGTCATTTTTGTCGTGGATGTTCGAAAATCCATTATTTTGGCATTAGTTATCATTTCATCATTAGTTATGTGACCATTTGCAATGATCTACTTGGCAGTGTGATATGGGGAAGGGTTATCACACTGGGGGAGTGATACAGAGGTTCTTGGTAAGACCTACGAGGCTGTCATATTCAACTTTAGATAGATGTAATGGACTGTGGGCAACTATACAGAAGTAGGTAATGACGGAGGACTTCATAATGAACACTCTTTCTATTTCAGACTAATTCACTTTTTTTTGCAGCCATCTTAGATTTTGGCACCCTGTTAGGGTCAATTGAAAATTAGGCAATGTTGATATTTAGGCATGCATGTTTCTTAGGTCAAATTTAACCCTATTGCCAAGAATCTACCTCCAAAAAGCTTGTCCCCCATTTCTGTTACATAAACTGGTGTACTATTTGAGCTAGTTCCGCCAACCTACAAGGCACGAACTCTAACCAGGAAAAGTAGCAAAAACCTTGTTACAACATCTCTGACGTTAATAGCTGATTCAAGAGGCAAATTTGTTCATGGCCCAGGAAATTAAACAGTAAAACGATACTAAACGTGTCAGTCTTAGCCAGCCACTGCAGCTAAATTCAGGTCAGAAAGAACATCCACCCAACAGTTTTAGACCTCTGCAGTAGGCAATTAGTCCTGCTATAGGCAATTCTACTTCATTTCTTTGATTCAGCTAATTTTAGTTAGAACACGCTGGTTGTAAAACTGGCCTGCAGTTGAGGGTGTCTATATGCGATAGAAACCTGGGCCATAAAAGCATCGTATTCTATAGGTTAGACCACCTTATATTATCCACCTTATTCCGAGGTAGCAGGTTGTCCCATGGGTGCGGCCATTGCTGAAGCTTGTTACCAGTCAGTTCTACTGATAAAACCTATCAGATGGGTACCAGCTGGCCCCCGAAGGACCACAGTGAATAGATTGGAGTTCTCTCATTGGCTAATAATTAAACCTGCTAGACACTGGGTTATGGTGGTCTAACCCATAGCAAGAATTGACGACTTTTAAACTATTGAATTACTACGAGCTCATGGTGGTAGTCTGTGAAATTGAATCTGGATAATAAAATATACTGCACAAAGAGGAAAATAATGTAGAGCTATTACTCTGGGCAGCGGCATCACCATGCCATGTAGCTACAATGCTATCATCAACATGGATGCAAGACATCAGCGTTGATATCAATTGATGTTAGGTTGATATCAATTGGTGTTAGATTCGATAATGATGACCACAGGCTAAATGTGCATGTCGCCAAAATGATAATGGTCTCTTAGGAAACAAATTTAACTGCATTGTAAAATATATCGTGGAAATAATGGTGGAATCGTTGTCCCAAAGTTGCCAGAGATCCATCGTTATTTTCACAGAGATTCCTTGTACCACTGTTCTGCCACTTGGGGCTTTTTTTTTGGTAAAAACTACACTGGTTCACTGCAATATAATTACAGTGGTTCACTGTTAAGTTTCATGAAGTGTGGGGTTGGATACATCATGTCTATGAAAAGAGTCAAGCAGTTTGCTTTTTCTAGGTATAGCTGGTACAGATAGACAACAGCTGACCCTCATGTACCCCCAGGTACATCTCAGTGTTTACAAATAACCCAATTCTGCCAGACTCTTTATGGGGTGGACCGTCAATGAGTTCTCAGAGCCTGAAGTCAGCCGGACCCTCACCCTAAGGCTAAGACATGCTGCAGCAGCAACCCTTCAATGGTCGCATAATGTTTTTAACTCTATAACGGCCACTGATGCATTCATGCATCATGCCCATTGGTCGTCATGATGCATGAATGAAGCCCTGGTGAGTTACTCGCAAGGGCTGCATTCATGTATTATGTCTAGCCTATCAGATTGATACAGTCCGAGAGGCCCGGGGGGGCACCGGTCCTCAGTTTGGGTACCAACTGTGGTCCCGACCCCGCAGAGCGGTGGCTGTTGACGTGCAGCGAGGGGAAAAAAGGGGGGCTGTCGATTCAATTGCATTTAATATTAGGGGGCTGTTAATAACTGTTATAACTTGCATGGAAAGGAAGTAACTTGAATATCCCTTGTATTCACTCAAGGACTGTTAAATTCCAGAGTGTTATAGTTAAAGAACCTTAATTTACAAAAAGGGGGGCTGTTATCAGACCTCTTAAAAAAAGGGGGGGGCGTAAAAAGTGAGCTGTACTTTGAGGGGCTGTAAAATGGCCAAAAAGGGGTGGGGGGGCTGTAGTTTTGCAGTTGGTACTACTAATCAAAGACTTAGTGCCCCCCCCCAGGCCGAAAGTATTGCTCTCACATATCTCGCAAGCAATCCCTATATGCACGTTTACATGACACGTGTTATACTGTGTAAATAAGGCCGGGCCCAGAGGGTAGGCATGATGCTCAAATGAAGTGCTGGCGACCAGTCTTGCCAGCACTTCATTGGTGCATCATGACGACCTATGGGCATGATGCACTCCTGCACCAGGAGCTGTTAAAGGGTTAAGTGTTGTATAATGCATTTTAATCATCATGTCTTTTGTTTGTCATGATGAATCATTGGATGCAACACTAGCTGGCATGCCTTCTCACCACGGCCCCAGTAATGGATCCTTCAGACCCCAGGTGTTAATACACGACTGCAGCTTCTGTATGAAGCTCTAAACATTGCCGAGAGTCAGACTACTTGCCCGCGCGTCATAGGTGTGATGGTAAGGGCTCAAAAAGCAATCTTCTTGAAAATGAACCAGAATGTTCACATAGACGATACAATTTGTCACTTTTTGAGTGCACGTCATAATTACACTCTTTGGAAATGCACTGAAAAATATGAGTATGTCCATGGCCATGATACCCCCTTTCTAAGCTTTTATGTACTCTTGATTATATTTTATTGGTCTTTTAACAGTGAGTGGAAGACAATTGACTAGGATGTGAAACATCGGACTCTGTCACTTTTATTGGTGATAAAGGGACATGGGCCTTGAGGTATAATGCGGCACTGAAAGTGATAAAAGAATCTGTCAGGCTCAAGATAAAACAGATGTAGGTTCTGATACATTGATCCACAAAGGACCTGACATGTCTGACCACAGTTATTCTGTTAATGTTACATCCAGGCTATGGGATCAAGTCAGCTTCAGCACCACTAAGAATAGGACTCGGGGGGGGGGCAGTGACTCTTTGATAGTTGGTACCAATTGTGAAACTACAGCCCCTATACGGCGGCAGAATATATCTATAGTCCCTGCTTTTTAAGAAGTCAGATAGCAGCCCCACGTTTAGGGGCCCTAAAACAGTAGCGGCAGATCCGTGGGGGAGGGGGGGTGCATGTGGCGGCTGCATCCCTACACCCCTAGTATGGCCCTACAGTCTATATCCTAACCTGGTTTCAGCATCCTCTCAGAGGATGGTGAACTTTTATGACCCACCCAGGACCCTTTCTACCCTGACCACAACATACCACTGGGTTAATTCAAAAGGTCCTGGGGATTTCTACCCCTGTGATCTTAGCATAGGCACATGTCATAAGACCTAGCCAGTCTATCCTAATGCAGTGGTTGCAGGCCAGTAAGGCACAGCAAGTCCAGCTACTCAGGCATGAAGTGCTCTTGAATACTGTACAAGGTCAACTGCACCCTATACTCTATAGGTAGCTCATATAGGGGGGGGGGCACTTGTGTAATCACTCTTGTGAGAGTGCTATTCTTTCAATATGGGTCTCTTGCCCCTGTGCACAGTGTGTTCTACTTGGAATGGTGTAGGAGGGCTGAGGCTAAGATCACTGCGATCTTAGTGCTGGCTGTGAAAAGGCAAGACAGTCTAATCTTAAGATCGCTTAATTGGATAAGGCAGAATAATTCCTAAGATTGCTGAGGTAGCAATCCCAGAACCTTTTGAATTAACCTCCTGATGTGGTTTGTGGGTACTCCTCAGCTCTGTAGGCTATGAGCCACTGGCCCACCATACACCCCCTCATACTCATCTCAGTTTGAATTGAAATGTCTCATACATTGATAAATGTTTCATCTTGTTTGCATTTAGAGAAAAAAGGGATTGGATGAATTTAACAATTACACCAATCAATGTGTATTTGTGCAGTAATGCTAATTATCATTGTGGTGCTCTTGTATATAGCACACTTATCACTCAGCTGTATTATTTAAAAAGATATTTGAGATATGGGGATTTTGTGTAGACCCCCTCCCCCCAACACTCCAATCAAAAAGTACTGTAACACCTGTGTATAAAGCGCGGCTTATAACCATGGATGGACCCCTGCTGCACTTGAAGACCAAGGAGTTTGATTTAACTGCTGGGAATGAGTGTCTAACTCATGTTTCCCCAGACCCATATTAGGTTCCTGATGATTGGATCCTCAGCAGAATAAGATTGGAGTGTTGATGTAAAAAGGTCAGTTTTCATTGATGACAATTTGTATACATATATATTATCATTGTATAACAGGTCAACACCACTGAAACTTAGATATTTTCTCTTGCTGAGACTTGGAGGGCCAAGTGGCTACAACCTGATGCCTGCATCGCTCAAAGGTTCCCTGATCTTTTCTTTTCTGAATGGGGCAGCATCCTATGCACCATACACAGTGCAGATCCTTCTAGAGCATTACCTGGCAAGTCCCTTTCAACAGTCAATGAAGATGGCATTAAATTCTACTCCCCGTCTCGGTAGAAGGCCAAATATAGCCAAAACATTGATCACTCTACATCTTGATGGCTTATTTCATCACCATTCTTATCTACTTCTTGTTAACTTTATAAATAAAGTTTTAGCAACAATGAATTTGAAAGGATTGTGTTGGGTTTTATGTGCATATGATCTTCAGTAATTTGGATAGAGAAAAAATATAAGAAAAGGACTGAGCAAAGCTAGACTATCTGGAGTCGTTTCTTCTATTTACATCACAGTATCTCTTAAAGTTGGTCCAACTAAGGTTAAAACACTCTCAGAACAGGTTAAGTATGTACAAAAGGAGGTTTCTAGGTAGGGTAATTTACAGGCCTCTTTGATGCCAATTTGATGTACAGTGACTGTATAACAACTGGCAAACATATGAACAAATGCATGCAAAATACCTGATTTATCAGTATTTTAGTGAGGCTGACCCCCTCCCCGAGGTAAATTAAACCCTTAAAACCACACTAGTATGGCTTCTCATGGTCCCTTTAGATCCCTAATGAGTATTTCCAACCAGATTCATGATCCCATCACGAGATTTATCAAGGATTCCGAGAGTCTAAATTTTTCACTATATTGGCAAACTTTGTCTCCCAATACAGGGGGGGGGGTCAGGGGGTTAAAAAAATTATTTTTTTTGTGATTTCCCTTTTTTTTTTGGGGGGGGGGGAATGTGTATGGTAATGGCCCGTTTAGGTGCACCTGCCTTATTGATTTCAACCCTGTATTACTCCAGGTGCTTATACGAGACCTGCACTTATTCGGGAGCCTCCACTTATAGCTTTTAGACCCCTAGATGAGAGGGAAAGGGGGTACTAGGAAATCGTATAATGGCATTTTTGTCAGAGGATACAGTCATAGTTTGACTAACTAAGATACTCAACACCTATGTTATGGCAACATCATATGCATAGGGGCTGCAGTTGTTAGCTGCCCAGGGGATATGACACTGTAAGTGTATGGCTTGGCTTTCAAAAGGTTTCAAAAGGTTAGTCCTGTGTTGGCATTTAGCACCTTGTTGCGCTAATCCCATAGAGGCTGTATGACAATAAAGTGTGAAAACTACTATATACATAAAAATTATCAAGAACAATGAAAATTAAATTTGAAATAATACATTCCCAAACATTTGAAAAGCACTAGGAATGAGAGTACATGTATGTAGCATGTAGGATTATGTCTGATTTTAATAAGACCGATCATGATGACGCTTAACAAAATTATGCATCTGGATTCATAGCAGTGTAAAATATCAAAATGAAACAAAGCAATGGTGTATTCAACCATGTCTATTTAAGGCATACCAAATGCTGTCAGTATGCCACTTTAGTCAGTTAACACTTTGGCGTGCATTTACCATCATTTTGCCTGTACTACATGTATGTAGGCACGTGCTGACTTTCTTAGCTAGGTTCAAGGCAATTCTCTACACTCACCCTGCGCTTTTTTGGAAACCTGCACTTTTTAATTTGCATGTGGTGCTACCCCTGCATTTATACAAGACCTGTGCTTATTTGAGACCTGTGCACTTAAATTGGCCACTATGGTAGTTTTATCACCCCCCTTAACCTTACTCCTGAAAAGGTTCCAGTTCCTAACTATAGACTTTACATTGAAAACCCCACCTATCAGCCACACACTGAGTTCAAAACATGCTATAAGCTGCAAAGGGTCTGAAATAGTCTATAAGTCATGACTTATATGTTGGGTTTTATACTATTTCTTTAAAAAAAAAAAAAAAAGGTTTTAGAGCCCTATTGTACCCTAAACTATCTGCCCTGCCCTTACACAGCTACTCAAGTCCTGAGATGAGGGTGCTTTCCTTCATGTGGCTCATAGCCTAATGTAGACAGAAGGAGTGATGCCAAACCTGGTAAAGGATGACCAGATTAACCACAGTTTTGATAAAATGTGAGATGCAGGCTGGGCCAACCACAAACTTGGGGGGCTTCCATTAATTATGTACGCACAAATTTGCCGAAAATTGACCCCCCCCCACCCCCCATGTTGCACCCTGTACGCATTTGGCCTACCCCCTCCCCCTATGCGTACATACTCAAGCCACCTGGAGCCCCCCCCCCCTTTCCTGCGTGCAGGAAAATTTCCTTTACCCTCTGGTAAATGTAAAATGGTATGCATACTTTGTAAGAATTCCCCTAATTTTTGTAGCCTTTATGAATACTTGAATAAGGGGTTGTTCTCCTACAGTCACCATATTTTGTACCAAGAGACCTACCATCAACCTCCCTCTACCCCCCAAAAATGCCTCAATTTCTCCTAATTCATTAGGCCCTATGCGTACATACTCATAGCCTCTGACCCCCCTCCCCCACCCTGTACGCATCTGTATGCATTTGGCCTGACCCCCCCACCCCCCCCCTAGATGCGTACATAATTAATGGATGCCCCCTTACCCCGCCCCTTACTCCACCGACCTAGGGTTTGGGTAGAGTGCCTACCGAGTACATAGAAAATAACCAATATTTACACCCCTATTCCCCACACCTCTTTGGCTGATCTGCCCCCCCAACTGTAAAATGAGGTTGTTTCACAACTATGGGGAGGCAGGGGCGTGGGAAGCAGTTTCAGAGTGGGTGGGACCAGGGGGGTTTTCTGCAATTTTTGACCTCCCTTTGCTTGACCTTTTAGTTTTGACCTTTTGAGGAGTTGGACAAAAGTGGGGGGGGGGGGCATGTCCCCCTGTCCCCCCTGCTTTCCACGCCCATGGGAGGTCTTATGCAATATTCTATTCAACTTCTTTTGATTCCATAAAAGTTCTCAAAAACCCCTGATCCCATAGTCTAATTCAATTGACAGCCCCCCTTTTTTCCCTTAAATATCGCTGTGTCAACAGCAACTGCTTCGCATCGTATCACAGTTGGTACCCAAACTAAGGCTCAGTCTCCCTCCCCGGGAAAGGATTCCATACCATTAAAGTTTTACAACAATGAACTTGAGTTTGAGCTTGGTTTTATGTTGTAATCTCCATCTGAGAGATGAGGACTAGATAATAGGATGGGAGGGGAGAGGATGGGGAGGGGGTATCATACTTCATGATGAGGCAATATCACCTATGACATGGATCACATTAAGATGGCAATATTTGAGGCAGATAGACGGGGTGGGAGTTGTGTGCAATAAAATCAGGTTCACAAAATTAATGACATCACCAGCTATATGTGGGGGGGGGGAGTGCTCCTCAGATTTTGTGAGGAATCATGATTTGACCTACCAGTAAGGACGATTAAAATGATAAAAAGGGGTGTAGGGTAGAAGTCTTAAAAAGAAGTGCCCAATACAAAAGGAATGTACATCTAGGTCATTTCCTATTTTTGATGGATTCACACAAAAGGAAGCAGCTGGAAACAAGTAGTTTATCCGTGAGCTAACAAAAATCAATTGATTATTCAGAAATATGCGTTTGTGTTCTAAGTCCAATATTTCCGAGATGTAGGGTCGGCATGATGCTCCGATGAAGTGCTGGTGAGCAATCTTGCCAGCACTTCATTGGTGCATCATGACTAATGGGCATGGTGCACTCCTGCACCAGGAGCCTTTAAAGGGTTAACAAAATAGGAAGAAAATGATATGTATACAGCCATCCATCTTATCCACTTTAACCTGCCACCTAGTAGGGTCCATTAGAACTACACATGGCCCTAGGCCCCTTTACATTAGCCCCTAAATGCCTCTTTTATACAAACAACATGTTAGGCTAATATCTTCACACACAACCCCTTCTCTGTAAAGGATAAGATACATTGGGGTTCATACCCTTCAGGATCAGAAAAGGTCCATTCATTCTCCAAGCAGACAATATGTATTCTTATCGTACTGGAGATAGGGGAAGAAGAATGGTGTCTGGTTGGAGACTGAAGTAGCTTCCTGCCCACTGTGCTATTTCACCCAGGATCATTAGTTCACTTATCTGGTGTAGGGGGCGCGCAGGTCGGGGTGACAAATGGCAGCTGGTTGCTGCCCCCTCCCGAGTCTCACTTCCCTCGTCTGTGGTCAGCTAAAAACCACACCAAAATCTCACACGGGGGACTCCAGGAAATCCCCGAGCAAAACACAGCAAAAAGAAACAACAAAGTTTGGGTAAAGAAAATGAGAAATAACACCAGCAAGGAAGTGAGCAGGGGGAATCCACTCACGACCTTTTCCTGGAAGTGATGAGAGGTGTTCGTTGAGGGGTAGTGGGGTTAGTTGGTGGGTTCTTAAATAAAAGTGAGGCCTATGTGTTCCAGGTTATTGGACCATGTTATAAAAAAGCAGGGATGATGGGGATGACCAGGTTATAAAAAAACAGGGATGATGGGGATGGCTGCAGATATGTAAAGATTCTGGAGTGGATGTTCATAATATACACTGTAAAAAAAATGTCATCGAAATAACAGTGGAATCCTTGTCCCAAAGTTGCTTGTTTTCATAGAGATTCCTTGTACCACCGCACTGCCACCTGGGCTTCTTGTAAAACCTACACCGGTAATTTGCAATATGATTAGCGTGGTCCACTCTTCAGTTTTACCTTGACAAATTTCCTTAGCTACTAGGGTATCCCAGACAATAATACTAAAATCCCGAATAAAACACATCTTTCTACCTTGGCCTAACATGAGCATGTGGATTGGATGTTGGACTGTAAGTAATGGGAAATGGAGAAGGGAGGGGGGAGGGTAGGGGGTGTGTGTGGTCTTACACAGGTAGTAATTTGTTCCCCTGGGACACTTCTAGGAACCACTCACCGGAAGTTACACAGATCCAGGAGAGGTGCTGCCCGGTGCTGCACCCTACATTTTAGTGCACTCTCATTTTAAGACATCAATTACCCAGAGTGCAGCACAGCCTCACTGAGGTCTGGGTGGCACATATATGCTCACAGTGTAAAAAATAACTGTTGAATCTACCAGGGATTCTCGTAAGACTGAAAAGCATTTTACAAAAGTTTTTACAAGGAGCCCCAGGTGGCAGTACGGTGGTTAACAAATGTACAAGGAATGCCTGTGAAAATAACAACAGATCTCTGCCAACTTTTGGAAGAGGAATGTACCGTTATTTCACCGATATTATTTTACAGTGCATACATGCAATGCATGTCGAGAACATAAAAGTTTGAGTAGCTGCAGAGCCATGTGCTTGTGGTCGGTTATCAATACATTAGCAGAATGTCAGTAATAGACTATAAAAGACATGAATAAACTAGAAACATCTCACAGTTTCCTCCCTGTTTCTATTCTGGCTTCTACACTAAGATACCATTTTACATGGGGGTTATTACATGTACCAGATTTTCTAGACTGGCTTCATCCCCCTCCACTTCACTTCACGACAACAGGCAGTGTACATTACACACAACAAAGTAGCAGCAAAAAAGTTCAATTATCTTTATTGTGTTTTCTGTCATGACAAGCTATGTTTTACATTGTGAGTATTCCCCTGTACTAGCACTAACAATAATTCTACACGAGGATATGAGTTTAGTACAGCATTTTAGGGCAGCATTCAAGGTAATCGTGGACATTATGATTACCAGTATAAACATGTAATCAATTCCCTAGAAATATAGGCCTAACTGATTTAGGGCCGATCCATAAAGTATGTCACAACACAAGAGGGGGTCGGTGTGTGTGTCCATGGTTCCTTTACATTTCTATCGTAAAGTGTAACGAAGGGGTGGGTGGGTGTCCAAATAGGCCTAGAAAAGCGTAACATACTTTATGTGTTGGCCCTTATCACCTGTTTATAAAATGCACCTTTTACTACCAAGTCATCAGAGGAGGGGGGAGGGGTGGCTGACTGACTTTGTAGACTTTGCCAGACAGCATCTTAGTAGAGATGGAATTGATGGCTGCTCTTATGTATTAAATATACAGGGGAGATTAGAAGGTTAGACCTAGGTGCTCAGGGGCATCTCCCAAGGTCAAACGTTTGCTGATCGGTAGTCATGGCCGCTGGTTCCGGCCTCATGAGTTGTTTTCACCGTGTCAGAACGTGGACCACCGGGTACCAGCCTCAGGATACAAGCCTGCCACCAGAGCATTATGTTATAATGTGTAAAGTCGCTATAGGATACTAGACATATAGGGTAGAGTGACCTTGAGTCGTCCATGTACCTTGAGTCGGCCATTTTCATTGTTTCTTGGATCCAAATTATGATAATAGATGGTCGTTCCAGTCGATTTCAACCTATCTACATTGATAGAATAGAGGGAGAGGTATATGTTGCTACTTTACAATTTTAGGTAATTCAGCCCCAGCTCCCTTGACCAGCTGTTTATAATGTGGACCCAAGAGCATTATTTTCACTGTGGGAGGTGGGTTCCTGACAATTCCTCAAACACCCTAGAGAAAGATATCAGCAATGAATAATGAAAACTCTGAAATTGTGTGCTGTTGGGAAGGAAAGGCAGATAACTTCCAGTAAAAATGATTAATGCATTGCATTCACATATTGTCAACAGTCAGTGAATAATAAATTTGCCCTTTCTTTGTATTTTGTACAGAAATATATACTTTAACATGCGGTAGTTGATTCACAGTGTGATGTGGCTGACTCAAGGTACTTGTGGTCGACTCATGGTACTGATGTGTGAAAGTCACACCCTCCAGATAATGAAGGCCTATATAGCCTATTAGACATACATGATGGAAGCTGTGACTATATTGGCTTGAAAGCCTGAGACTTGAAGATACATTTCACATCCATGGTCAGGTGCCCCTTCCAGGTTTGCCTCTTATAGCAGAGACCCTAAAATAAGTTATAACTTGTACAATGGTCAAGGTGGACGACTCACGGTCACTTTACCCTACCAGGACCACTAATGTGTTTCCGTCATTTTATTTTAATTTTTCAATAATCCTTTTCCTAATTTTCAGGAGTTTTGTTATTTTTAGAATCTTTTTATTGCCTATGAGCTCAGAGTCCCCACTGTATCAGCCAGCACCACTGCCCCTGTGGGGACGGTCTCATCACTTATGACTAGTACACTTGTGGCCCTTGTTGGGGGGTACCCATGTCGATTTTAAGAAATGGCCAAGTCCCCATGTCCCTGTGATGATTTTAAGGAATAGCCATTAGGCCAGGGTCTGATAGGGTCCACCATGCACCCCCCCCACATCCCAACGCGACAAGTATTTTTTCAATCCTTAGGGTCCCCTGAACAAGATTCAAGATGTTAACATTGATTATGTTGGGATGCACTACCGGTTTTTGCTCATTATCCATGTGCGGGTTCAGACCACTTTTGGGTCAATTTTTGCTTCCATGTTATTCAAGGGGTATGCCCAATCCCTAAGCTCTAAGACTATCTTGCCTTGTCTGAATCCTGAAGCTATTGGTCTCGTTGGAAAGAAGACATAATAAGCTTTTCATTAAGCCCTAATACATGTTTTTAAGTTCAGATTTGAGTGTACCAGACGGTCGGGAAGATGGAAGATTGAAATCACAGAGTTCCCTTTTTAACTGAAAAATGTAAATGCACTTCAGATACATGTATAAAACTTGCTCTTATCCACATCTAACCAAAATATCTAATATAATTTACATAGGCCTAAACTTTCTGAGTAATATGAGACATTTTGCAGCATTCCTTGTTGACTATGACCCACGTTATTGCCTTAGAAGCAAAGACACTACTGTGAGTCAATACAATACTGTTCCATTTCAATAATCTACCTCTTTATCTAAATGGATGCTTTTCCATGATAAATCTTTATCAATTCTCCCGACTCTTATGTATAAAAGGGTGCTGATTAAGAACATACATGTTTCTACTTCATAAGATTTAATGGCGAGGCTCTATATGGCTGAAATTCAAAATGGCCGACAATAGAATCAAATGTCACTTTGAATTACATATATATGTGCAGTCTAGAAAGCATCTGGTGGGTCCCACCCCTATGAATGAGCTTAGTAGCTTATGGTGATGCTTTTGTTTTGTTGCTAGGTGGTGTAGTTGCCCAGCAACAGTAGCTTTGCATAGCAACCAAGCCTGAAAATATGCTCGAATGTGCATATCTGCATGGTTTCCTTTCAGCAACATACTCCCTTGATGCAATCTTGCATATAACTCTTCTGTGACTTCCATTATAGACTAGGAATATAGGTGATAAAAGGTTGCTAGGTTGTAGCCATATACTTTGTCTTGTGCATAGTCTCGCCTCAAGGACATAGTTCACTGATTTCAAATTGCATATAGCTCCCTTGTGCACATCACACAGTATGAACATAGGTAGTTAATGGTTACTATGTCATGTGGCTGCCTAGCAACTGCAGATTTACATAGAACCCATGTCCAAATCTCTGGAGATAGTCACAGATAAGTATATGGTCTCGCCTCAGAAATGAATTGCAACATACAATTCTCAATAGTAGTGTAGGTTGGGAAAAGGAACCTTGATGGTAAAGAGCATCTATAGTCATGATTATGCTAGAGCATTGTTTAAATATAATAGAGATCTGGATAGGAACTACAGGCTTACTTACCCTAATCGGGGATGATGAGTGCTAAGATCATCGAACAGACCTCAAATGACAGATAATCTTTTAAAGTAAACCTACAGTATTAGGATTCTGAAGTGATCAGTGAGAGTCTGGCTGAGTTAATAGATGATCAATCCCAGAAAATCAGTCTAGTTGTGTGAAATTATTGGCCACAAGAACAAGGTAATAAATGTGTGTTTGGATGATGTAAGGGTTGTTGTTGTAATTCATTTATTCATACTATACATTCATACTCCCAAGATGGAATGTTTATCTTCATGACAGCTCAAGTTAGAGATAGGGGGAAGGTTATTTTTCCCCAGATCCTGGGGAATAGTTCACTTGAACTCCACTAGATGGGAGTTTTAAATCGCCAATCACACTTTATATTCCAAATATCTGTATAGGAGAGACAGGTAAAGCATTGGGGTGATAGGGTGCCCCTTCTGAGTGAGGGTGAAAACCGGCGATGATTGACTGGTAACTTCTTGTATCATGTCTACAATATACAGGTAGGTTGCCAGCCAATATTCTAGAATGGCTAGCTTGATCTTAATAGCTACTTGCTACTTTGTGTCTATCTGTCTGAGGTTATTGATAGTGGTCACACATCCAATAAACCCCCATTAAGTATTCTGTCCTTTTGAAGTTATGTATTCATCACAGCCATTCAACATACTATGCTTTTTTTTCTCTCTTACGTCAATCAAACCTTCCTGCAAAATGAATTACAGAGTTAGTGGTCAAGTCTGTGATTGCTTTTTAAAAGATGCAATAGATGACTTGGCACTGTGGTGGGCAGCTCAATGTTTAAACCTTGGGTTACTTTAAAAGATGGCTTTCAATTGTCAAAGGCAGGAAGATGATGATAGGATCCATGGAGAGAGAGACAGACAGACACTGCAGATTCAAGTGAAGGTGACAGAAGCACAACAATAGCCTCAGGTGCTTTCTAGATATGATAGGAGCAGTTTGTACAATATGGATGACACTTTTCTCTTCCATAAGGTAGACCAATACACCACCATGTGCACTGTGAGCGATGTGGAATGGTAGAAGATAGTCAAGGTCTGTGTGCCAGTGGCCTTCAGTAGTATTATCAGGGTCAACTAGTAATTCACTACACCATGTGTTGGGGATAATGAATTATAACAGATCAACATGCCTTCTCAGAAGTGTCCAGCAGCATAATCCCTAGCTGTTTGGATCACACTGCTATGAGAGAAGTTGAACCAGAATGTAATGTTCAGAGATATTTAAGGATGGAATACACTCGGCCTGATGCTCTGAAGAGGTAACAGATGACAGAATATCCTGAGAATTGTACAATTGTATTCCAAGCCTTCGCTTTCATTTTCTCAATATGTGAATGAAACCACCTTGCACTTACTTTCAGACAAGTAGGCTGCCACAAAGCTTTTGAGAAAATCAATTAGGCATGCAGTACATTATGAGGCTGAGATCCAAACTTCTGTATTCTAAATGTGTGTTTTCAGTACCAGCAATGGTAAATTTTGATAATATGACAGTGGTTACAGGAATTTGATATGGGGGGGGGGCAGGGGACAGTTGTTAGGAATAACAATCCTGTGTAATCATGGATGATCTGAGATACATATGCATAGATATGTATATACAAAATAACACAGGGTATGGATGTAGCAAATGTTTTATCATTTTATCATTATCTCATTATATATGGTCTCTGTCAATTACATGATTTTAAAAGGTAGACTAACATCAAGCACATGACCTTGCAACCTGTTATATGCTTCTATTCTGAGATGTGCCAGGGGAGCTATACATACAAGTTCTTGGGCCGAGACCATGCACCTATCTGTGAATATCTGCATAGATTTGTACATGGGTTTCTATGTAAAGCTGCAGTTGCTAGGCAACCACATGACATAGCAACCATTTACTACCTATGTTCATACGGTGTGATGGCACAGGGGAGTTATATGCAATTTAAAATCAGTGAACTATGTCCTTGAGGGGAGACTATGCACAAGTATGTACCTACAGATAAGAATCTAGGCTTTGTTGCTATGCAAAACCACTATTGCTAGGCCACCACACAACCTAGCAACCATTTATCACCTATATTCCTTGTCTATGATGGAAGGCACAGAAGAGTTATATGCAAGTTTACATCAAGGGAGTATGTTACTGAAAAAAACCCATGCAGATATCACATTTGAGCATATTTTCAGGCTTGGTTGCTATGCAAAGCTACTGTTGCCAGGCAACCACACCACCTAGCAACAAAACAAAGGCACCACTGTATTCTACTGAGCTCATTTATAGGGGGTAGGACCCACCAGATACTCTCTAGACTGCACATATATGTAATTCAAAGAGACATTTGATTCTATTGTCGGCCATTTTGAATTTCAGCCATATACAGCCTCGCCATTAAATCTTATGAAGTAGAAACATGTATGTTCTTAATCAGCACCCTTTTTTGACATAAGAATCAGGAGAATTGATAAAGATTTAGCATGGAAAAGCATCCATTTAGATAAAGAGGTAGATTATTGAAATGGAACAGTATTGTATTGACTCACAGTAGTGTCTTTGCTTCTAAGGCAATAACGTGGGTCATAGTCAACAAGGAATGCTGCAAAATGTCTCATATTACTCAGAAAGTTTAGGCCTACGTAAATCATATTAGATATTTTGGTTAGATGGGGATAAGAGCAAGTTTTATACATGTATCTGAAGTGCATTTACATTTTTCAGTTAAAAAGGGAACTCTGTGATTTCAATCTTCCGTCTTCCCGACCGTCTGGTACACTTAAGTCTGAACTTAAAAACATGTATTAGGGCTTAATGAAAAGCTTATTTTGTCTTCTTTCCAACGAGACCAATAGCTTCTGGATCCAGACAAGGTAAGATAGTCTTAGAGCTTAGAGATTGAGCATATCCCTTGAATAACATGGTAGCAAAATTGACCCAAAAGTGGTTTGAACCCGCATATGGATAATGAGCAAAAACCGGTAGTTCATCCAAAGATAATCAAGGTTAACATCTTGAATCTTGTTCAGGGGACCCTAAGGATTGATAAAATACTTGTTGTGTTGGGATGTGGGGGGGGGGTGCATGGTGGGCCCTATCAGCCCCCGTCCTACATGTCCCTGTGTCGATTTTAAGAAATTGGCCATGTCTCATGCAACTAAGCCAAAAAAGCTCATGTCGCCATGTCTATTTTAGGGCTTTAGAGCCATACACTTAGTATGACAGATCCTCAAGGGATGAATGACAAGATCGGCCTGCAGTACATATGTGATATGAATAGGATCTGTAAGGAGAAACCCTCGGCACAACTTGGTCTCAAGGTATAAAAGACGATTCAACAAAATCAGTCAGGCATGGCCGTATGCCTCTTGAGGGAAAAATGATGTCACTCCCCTGGGAACCCAAAACCTAAGGTATGCCAAACTTATATTCTTGCATATTTGTTGGATAAGTTTAAAATACATAGTCATATTTGATGAGAATTCATTTTGTAGTACTGCATACATGTCCATGCATGTGTTGTATTTCATGTTATTCCTAACTGCCTTTGAAAGCTATTCGCCCTATTCGCCAAATGTGAATAAAATACACTTTTTCTGCAAAGAAAAGAAAGAACAGAGGACGCCAGTATACAATAGGGTCACTAACTGTTTGTATGACTCACACACAGTAGTAGTGCCTTTTTAAATCTGCCTTGTCCCCCATTTCCAGTCTGGACCTGGAAAAAAGTCCTACTATTTACACAGTCTACTAACCCAGTCCTTGACTCCTATGGGCGTCAAAGGAAGTTTCAAAATACGAGCACCAAACAAATGTAAACCACAAGGAATACACAAGCACACACACATAAGAACAAAACTATAAATTCACTCACTCGAGGGGTGGGGATTTAGGCCGCCGATGTACGAAATAATCCAGTGCAAGGGTCTTTGTTCAACTTAAGGGATAACCAATTTCAAAAGAAGAATAAATTCCAACTGGCAAAAAGGATGGAGGGATTCCTCTTTGTTCAGATGGATACATGAGAGGATCTGAGAAAACCAGATGGTATGTGGTAACCATGGATTTGGGAGGCAGCTTTAAAAGGAAATGGTTTCTGTTGGATTCCATCCTCCGCAGCCGCACTGTAAAAAATGTTGTCAAAATAACAGCGCAATCCTCATTCCAGAGTTGCCAAAGTTCCTTTGCTATTTTCACAGAGATTCCTTGTAACTTTTGTACCATCATACTACCACTTGGGGTTTCTTGTAAAAACTACACTGCTATACAATTACAGTCATCCAATGTTCAGTTTTAAGAGGATCCCTGATAGATTCAACAGTTATTTTTACAGTGCAAACAGTAACTAAAAGTAGGGTACCTGAAATTCAATCCTCCTCACTGTGTGAGAGTCTAGTGTTATTTAGTCTTGTACCTCTCTACTATTTTAGAGGACTCAGATTGATACCTTGTGTGAAAGTTCCTGTGTTATTTCTGAAAGGATAGGACATTTTTAAATGCACAAATCCGACCGATCTCAAATTTAGCTGAAACCTGATGCAATAACATTGCCATTGCACTGCAATCGGTGTTATTCCTATAAATTATACTAGCAAGCAGTTATAATTAAATGCTGAGTGGGGTTGTGGCTAATATAAATCAATGCGGATCTTTGCCCAGAATAAAATCAGGACAGTATGAGAATAAATAGTTGACACACTACCCAAGTATTTTAATGATGCGCATTTTACCAGACAGTTGTGTGGATGCCAGTCCGATTATGTTGTCTTTATGTTCATTTTGTATGTCTCATTTCCTTCTTTTTTTTCCAATCGTTTGTTCACCATTACCTTAGTACATGTATACGGTAGGCTACATACACTCACGTGGATAATTAAAGCCATTCTGAGAGATGATTTCACATAACTACACACGTGGAAATACTGTCAGATTGTCGTGTATTATTTATAATGTAAACAAAGTATGACTCAGGTTGGAATCACATGGTAAACAATACAATGCATAGGTTAATTGGATAATTGATAGCAAACTTGGCAGCCTTTAGTGTTTCGCCCTTATATAATAGAAGTGTATGTTTAGATTGATTTCGCCTAATTGCACAGAAAACATGCCACCGCCTAAAACTCGTCAATACAGACGAGTTTAGGATAGTCAAGGTCAAATGACCACCTAAACTCGTCATACTGACGACTTAGGTGGTCAGGATGACGACCTAAAGTCGCCACTTTGACGACCTAAAGCTGTAGTTTTAGGTATCGTCAACCTGAGGACTTAAAGTCGTCTGCACTGACTAGTTTTGTGCCTCTCAGTTTTTCAGTGTGGCAGGGAAACGTTTTTACGTTGAAAACCTTTCAACGTAAAAGAAATCACCCAAAAAATATGACAGAGGACAAATTCCTAGTACAGTAAATGTAATCTTTCGGAGGAAATCTAGCTTTAGATGTAACATTTGATTCAAACACATATATACACTGTAAACAAAATGTCGAAATAATGAGGTATTCTTCGTCCAAAAGTTGCCAGAGATCCGTTGTCATTTTACACAGAGATTCCTTGTACTACAGTACTATTACCTAGGGCTACTTGTAAAAACTATCCTGTTTCACTGCAAAAAACAATTACAGTGGTTCACTCTTCAGTTTTACGTGGATCCCTGGTAGATTTAACAGTTATTTTTTTACAGTGTGGGTGAACCTGAGATTACGTACACATACATAGTTTCTGTAACTCAAAGTGCACGAGATCCTGCAGAAACAGCAGGAAGAGGAGCAGGAACAGGCTTCACAGGAGCAGTGGCAAAAACAATAAGGGCCGATCCATAAAGTATGTCACACCGGAGGTGGTGGGGTTGTCCATGGCTCCTATACATTTCTATAGTATAAGCGTGACAAAGGGCTGGGGGTTGGAGGCGTTACACAATTTATGGAACAGCAGCATAACACCAGCAGGAACTGCTCTGAACGTTCAGATAAAGTTTGTCATGAGGTCATTGTTAAAGCCCTTCCACCTGGGTGCCCGATTGCACCAGTGCCCTAAGCTCCAGGCCCCTTATCCCTCCCATCCCCATCCTATCATGTACTCTGGTCATGCTCCATTTCACACAGTGTCACAGATCCAGGTCACACTGTAAAAGATGTTGTTGAAATGACGGCACAATCTTCGTCCCAAAGTTACCAGAGATCCATTGTTATTTTCACAGAGATTCCTTGCACATTTTGTGAACCACCCTACGGGCTTCTTATACAAACTACACTGGTTCAATTCTATACAATTTTACAGTGGTCCACTTTTCAGTTTTATGGGTATCCCTGGTAGATTCAACAGTTATTTTGTACAGTGCAGGCACACCGGTGTGACCCCTGTCTGACCTGTACAAGGGCAATTGGAGGCGTGTGGGCGGTGTCACATAGCCTGTTGTCACTGTCACTGCTGTCAAGTCTGACACCTATCCACCACCATAGACACCATCAGTACCCATGGACTATATAGCACGTAGAGATAGAAAAACAAATTGAACAACAAGGCAAAGTGGTCATGACATATCAGACCATCAACATAATATTAAGGTCGATGGCTACCATGTCAAACACGTCCTGTGCACAGGTTTCTGCACATATGCACTTTTCTATGGCTTTTGAGAGACTATACAAAATCATAATAGTAATAGGCACATGGCATGAAGCTGGGACGAACCCGCAACCTTCTGTGTTTCAATATTAAAAAAGAATTAGAAAATGTCCGGGACCATATGATCACCATATATTTACTGGATGCAGAAGATTGATGCGAATATCCTGGGAAAGTTATACAGAAATTTAGCTACTCTTTAACATCATTCTACACATATTAACATGAAATGCTGTAGACACCTATAGTATGTCCACAGTATCTTCATGGATGAATATCTTTGAAAATATGCATGGGACCCCTACATTTTCTAATCACCATTGAAAAGTATATATATCATTTGGATCTTGTCACGAAAGTTTGGTGAAAATTTAGCTACTTTGATACCATGGGCGCCATCCACCTTAATATACCTTTTAGGTAATGAAACCCTTCGAAGTGCCGTGCCACTTTTTTAACCCTAAAAGGTTGATAAATATATCATGAATTATAGTACATTTCTAATAAGATATTCCCAATGTTATTTACACCAAATTATTAGTTTATTTCTACTCTGACATCTCTTTGCATATTTCGAATTATGAATACATATATTTTCTTTTTTGATATTCTCTACTAAAATATACCCTAGATACTCTTTCTTTTAATTCTGCTGGAATTAGTTTTACTGATAAATGAGTGGAAGGTATGGGGTTGGCATATTTTGGCTATAAGAGTAGTTAAAATAAGTTGATTGATGGGGAGGTATTGTATAACGTGTGTTTAGTACTGGGATGTGTGATTTAAATGTCAATCCTACCCTGTAGGCAGTTGACAACAGCTGCACCTGCCACACGACTGGCCCCACCCCCCACCCCCCCCCCCAAAAAAAAAAAAGAAAGAAAAGAAAAGACCCGCAAAAAACTAAAAACAAACAAAACAACCTTACCTCTCCCTAACTGCATGCTATCAGAAAACAAAGGATTCGCATATCTACAGGTACATGTGTTAAAAATGTCGATAAAGCTAACCTATTAAATACAATCTGTAAGGTTAAACTAGTATTCTGATCTCAGGGGCCAAAAAAAAGCCAAATCCAAAAAAATTTAGGCAAGAGAAGATGATGATGTAAACAGTCTAATTGACACAATATCACTTAGAAACTTCTTAAAACCACTGTTGGCCTTCATCATAATCTGATCACCGTTTTCCTAAAGGACTGGCTCCACTGGGTCGGTCGGGTCCATTTTCTGCAAATCCGAGGATTTTTACCATGGATTTGCTATGTAAAAATTAGCGGGACCGCCCCAGTGGAACCAGTCCTTAAAGTGGCTACTTATTCCACTGCCATCGGTCCGGCAAGATTTTGCTAATCCAACCGATTTTCTTTTTTGCAATATTAAAGGTAATCAGGTTAGCAAAAATTTGCCTGACTGACAGCAGTGGAATACATGGAAGGTCCCTGTGCAGCTATCAACATTCTGATTACAGCCATCGAAGCACTTCATTCTTTATTCACTTGATTCACAAGTAAGACAAGTGTGATTCAAACGATCTTAACCTATACATTAAATGACCAGATACTTCGTTGACCTGTAAAACCTGTGGGTCGTTCAATAAACATTGGTCGTGATTAAGCGTCAGGGGCTGGATCGTTATTCAATTTACTAAATACACTGTAAGATATGTCTTGAGTAAATGCCACTACAGAATCTAAGAAAAAGATTATCCTATTTTATGATTGTGTATTTTGATGGCATATGCCTCAAATAAAAAGATTCTGGGTAGTTTTTGTCTTATTTTGAAGAAATCTTTATATAATCATCTTAGAGAAAAGATCTAATAAAGAAAATATTCAACTTGGAAGGAAAACCTATTTCTCCCTTTAAATTCTTTTCAGTGTATTTCAATATATTTTGAAGAAAATGAACATGTAAAGAATATAGAAAGAAAATTTGTTTCATTCTTTGGATTTTCTTTAGAATACTAAAATCTTTATTAGATTCTCAGAGAATGAATTATATGTTGTCTCTAAGCTGATATGTACATTCTGATGAAGAGACCTGGGAAACACCCTATGATGTCATAATGTCAGGAGGGGATCCCTTCAATCGTTGGCTCTCAGGGATCATGTGACAAACATTAAATATTCATGTAATGATTTTCTTTGTATTTTCTTTTTCAAATGAGAAAGGCTATATTTCTCTATGTAATTTTGTTTTTCACCTTTAAAGATTATAGAGGTAAAATTTGCTTAACGATTTCAAAAAGATTATCCATAGACCAACCATCCTCAGGGGAGGGTCACATGACCCTATCTGCATATCCATAAAAAGATTTTGGAAAGATTTTATAAAGAACGAAATATAAAGAAAATATGAAGAAAATCTTACACATGACTTGAGTCTTTCTAAAGCAAAACACTACCAAATTCATTGTTGTGAATTCTTTATATATATTTTCTTTTCACTAAGAGAAAACTGCAGCAGAAGTCATTTATCAGAAATGAAGGCAATCCTTTTGCACACCTTTTATCCGTACAGCGTGACGAAAAGTCAGGAACAATATTGTCTTTAGATTTAACGCGAGTAGCAACAATATGAAAATTATGTACAACTGATAACCAAAATAATTCTCTTATCCACCACATACAGCGAACACTCCGCGATCTGCCAGTATTTATCATGCGTTGGACTTGGGTATTGTCGGTTCTGACTACAACTTTTGTATCCGACCAATCATTTCCCCAATGTTGCGCTGCGGCAACCACTGGCCAGACTTCCAGTAGGTTAATGTCAGCTGTCTCATCATATTCACAAGGGGGTTCAACAGTATGATGTAATGGAAAGCGATTATACAACTGATTGTAGGCAGGTAATTTCCATGCACCTACTAACCAATCACCATTATAACATGAGCCAAAACCAGTTAGTGATGAGTCAGTGTCTACGATAGGATGATAATCAAAGGTACGTAGGATTTTGGCAGAACCATTGAATACATAACTGAACCTTTTCCACCAGCGGATGTCATCCATAAACCAATCAGGTAGTTTGACCACCGTGACACTGTCGGCCATGTATTTGAGTAGGTTAATGACTCTACGTGAAAATGTTCTGCCTCCCCGAATAACTCTACTAGCGTGTGCCAAATGACCACACAGTTCTTGTAATTCTTTTTTGGTAGCAACAGTTTTACCCAAGAACTTGTCGATCAGTACCAATAAGTTGGCTAACTTTTGTGGGGGTAAGCTGATTTCCATTTTCACTGTGTCAATTACCAGACCCAAATACTGGACTTTGGTAGCAGGGGTTAAGATTTTTTTCCATGCAATATGGAAACCGAGACGTCGGAGCAGATCTACCAATATCGCCTGACGCCTCGCACACTCCTCGTAGCTGTCAGCCACAATGACAAAGTCATCCAGGTAACCGAAAACATTGAAAATACCTCTGCGATTCATACACCGGATGACAAACTCGGTTAGTTGAGTAAAGATAAATGGTGCACATCTAAGACCAAATGATAAGGCTTGATCTTCAAAATATTCTGGTGCACCATCCAGACTCACACAAAACCTTGCTTGGAACGATCGTCCGGATGAACAGCCACACTACGATAAGCAGATTGGATGTCCAATACACATAAAAACGAGCCCTCATGTATGGCATCAGTAACACTATCTACTTGAGTATAATGAAACGGTTGGCAAGTTGTGTACATAAAGTCATTGATACTTTTAAGATTATCATCGGGATCACCACGGCTGCAATCAGTTATGGGTCTTAAGCTGCCATCTGGTTTTAAAATAGCCCCCAGTGAATGTACACACTGGGGTCTACTAAGAACCCTTTTGACTTTACCATCAATTAACTCCTTCTTCACCAGATCGTCCATTTGGCATTTTACACCTTCTTTGATTATGGAATGGTAATTTTTTTGAAAATAAGAACCATTATAATCCACATCAACGATTCTGAAACCGTTACAAACACTGTCTAGGATATAAGCATAGTTACAATCAACTTCCTCAAACCCCATGCATTCATCAAAGAAGGCGTGTGGGTTGAGTTGGAGGCACATGCCATCTAAGACATGAACGGAATCACAATCCAAAGGACAAGGTCTAAACCATTCGACACCATCAACAATTCTGGAAGTGTAGATAGTAGGAGTTAGTATAATGTCTTCCGTATTTGGTAATGAATCTGAAGAAGTGACATGATTTGAACAACAAGGAATTACGAATTTGTTGACATCCCATAATAAACTGTATTCTAGTTTACTGGTATTGTCAGAATCAGAGGATTTTATAATTCCACAATCTATGCCAGATTCATCAGAGTCACTAACCCCTGAATCAGAATCCACTAAGGCCTGATATCAATCATTTGATTTTTTCACAGTGCATTTTAATTTTGTGTGATTACCCCCACAAGAACGACATACATGTGGGTGAGGGCAATCTTTGGCGTTACAACCATTATCACCGTTAAATGCATAGCAACAGTGAATGTCATCTGACTTTTTCTTTTTGTTCTTTTTCCTCTTACTACTCGATCCCGCAACAATACCAGCACCACTTTGAGATGATGGAGGCTGGATACCAAGAACATTACATAAGTGCTCGGCACTAAGATTCTCAAGACCAACACTGTTTGAGAAGATGTCGTGATCGAAATAGCAGAATGTGTGTTCACCAAACGATTCTCCCCTTTCACGCATTGCAAGATCATACTGAATGAGAGCATCTTCATTGTAGAATGATTTCTTGTCAGTTGGGAAGTTTCTAGCCAACATGCTATTCAAGAGACCCATGCTAGCAGAAATAACATCATTTAAGGCGTTTTTTTTACTTTGTCATGCGGCATGTGCTGTTCAATGTCATAGGTCACAAACTTACTGCCACTGGCATTGTTCGGTGAAAATATCACCATTGGGGCGCCCTGAGCCTGATGTTGTAGTTGTTGGTTAGGATACCATGCTGTTGGGTTTTGTAGGAACTGAGATTGCACAGACTGAACACCAGGAGCATGGAACAGGGGTGTTGATTAGGTAGAATTCCCGCAGCCTGGTACTGTTGTTGAGGGTTAGGAATAACCCCAAACTGATATGAAGCCTGCTGCTGATGGGATGTTGGGACAGGAACCCCAAACATATGAGAAGTAGTCGGGGTACCATATACCATAGGTGTAGGTGGGAACTTTAACCTGCCATCTGGTGCCCTAAATTGACCCACACCAGGCCAATTGACAGTCTGACTAACAGGTGTGACAGGTGGGGAATAAGGTGTACCATCTCTGTAGAACAGCTGAGGACCCTTTCCCTTATTTACATCAGTATTTGCCTCCACACCAGATCTAATTTCCCTCCAGGCAAGGTACTCATGATATGAGGGGTCTCCGTTGAGCGTGCGGCCACCGGAGCCTTTGTTGACACCCAAACCTCCGCTGAGCGATAGATCTTCTGAGCTTTTTTGCACATTATGGGGGATGTTTGCATTAGAAATTTCATGGAACATACCAGCTGAGTCCCTGTAGTACAGTTTGTCAACAGATGAGGCCTGTGACAGGCCTATTTGGCCTGTAATAGCTGACTCACTGGCCTGAAACTTGCCAACAGGAAGGTCCTGTCCGCCATCTTGGTCTCCGCACTGAATATTCAGGTGCGCTTGTGCCCGGTCTGTCAAAGCCTCTACTGTAGGTACCAGTGGTGGACCGGAGACGTTTGGACCCATTTTAGACTTTTGGCCCTGTTGCAGTGAATAGTCTACGGCATTGGGACCATCTGCTGGACCGAGTGTACCAGTGCCCATACTGTTACCATTGGGGCCAAGTGTACATGCCGGACGATTGGCACCATTGGAATAAATTGACATTGCTCCCTGCCAAGCACAGACCCCATCGTCCAAATCTCTCAAGGTATGTTTATTTTCTGCTCTAAGTGTCGCTAGCTCCAATTCTAACTCACGTCTCTTAGAAATAGCCTCGATGTAAGTCTTGTGGGCCCGTTCAGCTTCAATTTTGGCCTGTAGGTCCGCATTTGGGTCGTTTGGGTCTATCGCCGAAGCTGTGGGAGTCGTGCCTTGTTGACGGGGGTTGCTGTCGCTTCCCCCGGGCGCGTCGTCCTGGTGGGCGTCCCCGTGGTCGTCCTGCATGACTGACTTCTGATCCACCGGCTTCGTTTGGTTCACCATGTATTCCCCCGACTTCCATCTGGGGTTGGGGCACGTGCATTCTGGGCAAGCGCGCTTGTTACCATGATATTCATGTTTACAAGCCCCGCATACAACCCCCATAGTGAACTCTATGAAGGAAAAAATTGGAAAAAAATTCCAATGTGAGACCGTTGGTCCTTCCTGGGGCTAGGCAATATGGCCGACTACAAGGCCACCAGTGAAGGAACCTGTTACATAACAGCTGAATGGAAGTGGTGACATCTGGTAATACATTGGGAACTGCTACTGCCCATTTATCACCACTTATATGTGCGCATATAAGTAGCTTGAAAATGAAAAGATTTTGCAAATATTACAAAGAGCAATACTTCAAATCTTTCTTCGAACGATTTTGTTTGGACCATTTTGCATGGTTTTGTAAAGAATGAAAATTTGAAAAGAAAAAAGAAAGAGAAATGGTTTTGAAAACGATTTTTAAAAGATTAGACTTAGTATATTCTTTTTAAAAAGAGAAAAAAATACCCTGGTGTGCTTATTGAAATATGTGTCACTGTAGCCTGAGAGCAGTGGGTTTCCGTGCACAGTATACATGTACATATACAGTATACCGCACATGTAATCATACATAACATGTACCTTTAGCTAGTGACACATACTTGAATAAGTACACCAAAAGACTATTGAGGCAAAGACCATCAAAATACGCTGTCTGAAAATAGAGTTTTCTTTAACTGATATCATTGTATTCAATGTCACTTACTTTTTAGTTTTAATTGAGGCAAAAATATAAAGGAGACAATGGTAAGTACGTACTTAGATTTGCCGTATATTGCCTTGCAGGAAAATACAAAATGTGAACACAATAATTGGTGAAATAAATGGCCGATCTATTTGGTTATTGATTATTCATTTCATCGACATCTTAGTTCTCATTTCGATGGGAGCATTTTAACATAAATTTCAACCAGTCGCAACCAGCGTATATGACTAACAACTAAAGACATAGAATATGAATTAAAAATAGAAGAAGAAAATAGGAGGAAGTAGCAAGTCTAATCAGTCCTTTGTAACCGGAGAATATTGATAGCTATGGCCTTGGTGCATGTCTAGTTGGGCATCCCTCTGGGCTGTATAACTAGGTAATCATTGTAAAGGTTGGTTATAGGCACAGTGCACAGAGGGAGGGGAATCATACAGATAGATGTAGGGGCATAGTGCACCCACTGACCCAGTCCTCAGGACGCCCATCCTGACACTAAACACTGAATCCACTTACATCCAGCAGACATAATGCTAGATATACCCGGTCCCTATGGTGTACACAAAAAAGTGTAGAGTCGCTAGAGTCTTCTATTTGAACAGAATAAAATAAACGAGTCAAAACCTGTCAACTTTAACTCGTCAGCCCTGGCACAGACTCTTCATCTTGACGACCTTAGGTGGTCTGGGCACATGACCCTTCTTAACGACCCTAAGGGAGGATCCATTAAGTATGTCAAACCAAAGGGGATGGGGGTGTCCCTGACTCCTATACATCGCTATAGTAAAAGCGTGGCAAAGGGATGTGGGGGGGGGGTGTCCATAAAGGTCTGAAAAGTGTGACATAATCTATGGATCAGCCCTAGGATGACAAGCCATGAAGTTGTCAACCTCGCTCTAGAGACTTCAAAGTGTTTTTTTCTGTGACATGAAGACACATAGACACTGCCTGCACATGGAATCAGATCCCTTAATGTTTCCATGTGCAGGAAGGGCCGCTGATGCATTAATGCATCATGCCCATTGGTCGTCACTGGAGTATCATGGCGAACCTACGGGGGTTGAAACATATACTCCCAGATGGTCGGCATGATGCTCCAATTAGGTGCTGGCAAGCAGACTCACCAGCACTTCATTGGTGCATCATGACGACCAATGGGCATGATGCATTGATGCATCAGCGGCCTCTAAAGGGTAAGGACAAATCTGTGGTAAAGACCAGAAGTCCTGCATATGCAATGCAGAGAATGTGATGAGGAGAATAATTCATATTCCCCTGAACATTCACCTTTTTAATCAGTATTATACTAATTCGTGAATAATATTCCTCTGGATTCTGAATGTTGTAAGCTATGAATAATCTTATTCCCACTCGTTGTTGCTGGAGGGAAACATGCGCTAGGAGGGTCTTGGCAAAAAATGAAACGTTTTTGTAATTGTTAAATAATCTTTTACAAACTTGCTTAGAATCCCTCCTTTAGATGAAAAGTGAACAGAATTTTTTTTTACAACTCAAAATGTTTTTTTTTCTATGCATGTGAGACCAATGTTTAGAATTTAACTTTACCGTGCTCCCGATTGGTATCATATTGATTAAAGTAATATACCTACTTTCTATAGCCCAGATATTCACGCAAATATTTCCTATGGAATCGAAGGGAGCACTTGATTGGTGCATCATTGCGACCAGTGGGAATGAGGCACTAAGCATAAGCGACCCTTAAAGCGTTAATTCGATGAGCCAAGGGGATTAATAGACCATATTCTATGTGGTACTCATATATCTACGTATAGTAATTTTCTGAGATCATATAATAACCTAATGCAACAATATCCAAGTAATTTATGGTATGCCTCGACACAAATCATCAGTAAAATATAGATATAGAAAGTACTTCCAATGGATCCCTATGGATGCCTACAGATGTAGTTTGTCATTGAGGTGAGCAGAGCATTGTGTCGCCTTGGTGCAAGAATGTTGTAACTGCATTTTGCAAGTTTTGCAGGAGAGGCAAACGAAGTGTTCCCATTACTAAGCACCGAGTTGATATACCAATATTGCACTGGAGCCTGTAAGCATAGATAGTGCTTTTTTATTTTTACAGTAGGTAGATAAGGATCAATAGATGTTAAAACTCATTTTTGTCAAAATGTCAGTTACAACCTTCTTGCACTAGGGCGATGAATGGGAGTGGAGGAATGTGTATTGATGATGGTTGAAATTAGTCATCTATTGTTGGAGCAGACAGTCTGACTGATTCTCTGCTTGTCCTTGTACACAGCAGGGAGAGGCAGGACTGTGAAGGACCTAACCATCCCTCTGGCATCAGAAACCACAGTTGCAGGTTTGTTCAATTTAGAAGAGGGTCTAGCAACTTTTTATTACTAGTATGGTCTCAAAATATTATGCCATAAAGGATTTTGACACGGAAAATGCATACATTCCATGGATCCAGCAGACAGCAGCCTTCTTAGGTGCATTCTATGACATCACAATTGGTCCAAATGTACCAAGTGGTGCATTGTTTAAGCTCGGAGGCTATTGAATCCATGTTCTTAAAAATAAGACTTTTAATGTACATCATTGTTATATTCCACAATGTAATTCTCTTGGGTTATATAATGCTCAGGACCTGCACCCTGGCTCTATAATAGCAGATATGATAGTGTATGCTACTGTATTTTTATTCAATATAAAACCTACCAAATGAAGTCATCATAAAAATATATGGTGGTCCTTTCTTTTACGGCACACACCTCCTCCCTCTTGTTGTCCAGGCATGCATGCACTTCATTCATGCATCCATATGACGCTGCTTTATGCTGACTTCCACTGCCTGAGGGGTCATAAGTTGGGGACATCTTTCTGTAGAACATTGAGTTATCTTAATTCTTATACTTTCTACAACATATTAAATACCCTTTTCGTCTTTGTCCCTAGGTCATGTGTAAGGGAAGTAATAATGAATAAGAAGTCTTTTCATTTGTCTACAAAACATATTTCCCGCAAGATGTTTTTCCCAGATGTATTATCATCCTCTATCCCTCGCAGAAATGTATTTTTCCTCCCCTTTTTGTTAACTATATTTTTTTATTAATCTTTTTATCACCGGAAACATCTTTCAGTTAAAGCAGTCATGAAACAGAATGCAATTACCGTAAGGACGCTTTCAATTAGGCAAAGTTTCTTAACATACAGTTGCCACTTCAATAATCAAGTATCAATATGTATACATTTATAAACTTCTGAAATACAGCATGTATTATTTGACCATTTATTCTGCTTGGCAATTTGCAAGTTGACATCATTTTTAATGCACTATACTACGGACACATTCTGTCCAGCTGTGCATCAATCGAAGATGCATCAATAAGCCCTTTTGGTACTAGCTGCACATCAATAAGCCCTTTTGGTACTAGCTGCACATCAATAAGCCCTTTCAGTACTAGCTGCACATCAATAAGCCCTTTTGGTACTAGCTGCACATCAATAAGCCCTTTTGGTACTAGCTGCACATCAATAGGCCCTTTTGGTACTTGCTGCACATCAATAAGCCCTTTCGCTACTTGCTGCACATCAATAAGCCCTTTTGGTACTAGCTGCACATCAATAAGCCCTTTTGGTACTAGCTGCACATCAATAAGCCCTTTTGGTACTAGCTGCACATCAATAAGCCCTTTTGGTACTTGCTGCACGTCAATAAGCCCTTTTGGTACTAGCTGCACGTCAATAAGCCCTTTTGGTACTAGCTGCACATCAATAAGCCCTTTTGGTACTAGCTGCACATCAATAAGCCCTTTTGGTACTAGCTGCACATCAATAAGCCCTTTCAGTACTAGCTGCACATCAATAAGCCCTTTCAGTACTAGCTGCACATCAATAAGCCCTTTTGGTACTAGCTGCACATCAATAAGCTCTTTTGGTACCTGCTGCACATCAATAAGCCCTTTTGGTACTTGTTGCACATCAATAAGCCCTTTTGGTACTAGCTGCACATCAATAAGCCCTTTTGGTACTAGCTGCACATCAATAAGCCCTTTCGGTACTAGCTGCGCATCAATAAGCCCTTTCGGTACTAGCTGCACATCAATAAGCCCTTTCGGTACTAGCTGCACATCAATAAGCCCTTTTGGTACTAGCTGCACATCAATAAGCCCTTTCGGTACTTGTTGCACATCAATAAGCCCTTTCGGTACTAGCTGCACATCAATAAGCCTTTTTGGTACTAGTTGCACATCAATAAGCCCTTTTGGTACTAGCTGCACATCAATAAGCCCTTTTGCTACTAGCTGCACATCAATAAGCCCTTTTGCTACTTGATGCACATCAATAAGCCCTTTTGCTACTTGCTGCACATCAATAAGCCCTTTTGCTACTTGCTGCACATCAATAAGCCCTTTTGGTACCTGCTGCACATGACTTATGTCATAGCCAGTCCATAGCCAGTCCTTATTGCGACACCTGAGTCAGCCACAGATGGCGTTAATGTGGTTACCATGGTACCCATTTACATGCCTTTGCTCCAACGTATATGGGTGCTTTATAGATTCTAATACCACTGTGCCTCTGCCACTTGTATGAGATAGGCACTTAGAACATAGGGCTTATTTAACATGCCTTTAACCCAGTGTCAAGACTGGAACAGTCTATATTTAAACACTTGGCACTTAAAAAGACGTCCACATACCTTGAGATGGCCACCCCATAAATTTGCCATGGAAAATAAATTAACTCCCACAACAGCATTGTGGAATCATTGATGAGTATTGAATCTAACCATTGGTAATGTTGATTCAGCAGCAAAATATAATGTTATCGCTATTTTCTGAGGTGTACATCTCAAAGCATGTGGACGTCTTTAGGTTAACCTAACCTAAAAGGTTTGTATCAATTAATAACAAAATCTGGTTATACCTAAGGGGCACTGCTTTGATTTAACATGATGACAAGAACCTAGAGGCACCACATGGGCATAAGGGAGTGATCATTTTTACCAATGGAATGGCGGGATCTTTTTGACCCCTTGACTGGGGGGGGGGCAAATGTTTTTCAACTCCTGTGAGGCGGGGGGCAAAATAATTTTACCTGTTTCCATAAAAAAAACCTGCACCTTATCATAGGTCAGAAGTGCACTCTCTCACGATTTTCGATCCCCGAGTGGGCAAGTTTGTGGGGCAGAGCAATATGTTTTTCATGCATTTGCACAAAAATCCACTTTCCCTGTTGTTAAAAAAGGATCACCCCCCTTTAGAATGTGTAGGTGTGCATTACCTCACTGCTGTTGTCTATATCCTGTGTACTTGAGTATCCCTGTGGGACTCTTTTATGCTGACACTTGCTGCCTGGGGGCTCATAAGAGGGAAGAAGATCGGGTTACTCTTATCCTGACATATTCTACTATGTGATTATACCTTTTTGTTCCTTGTTCCTACACAATGTACAAAAAGAGCAGTAATGAATAAGGAGCCTGTTATCAAGCTACATTACACATTTTCTGTAAGACAAAGGATGCCCATGCACTGTAAAAATATGTCGACATAATAACGGGGTTCTCGTCACAAAGTTGCCAGAGATCCGACATTATTTTCACAGAGATTCCTTGTACTACAGTACTGCCACCTGAGGATTCTTGTAAAAACTACACTGGTTCACTGCAAATATGGTGGTTCACTGTTCAGGTTTATGAGGATCTCTGGTAGATTCAACAGTTATTTTTACAGTGTATATATATATATATATATATATATATATATATATATATATATATATATATATATATATATGCTATATAATAATCCCCTATTCCCCTACAGGTACAATATCCTTTTAAATTTCTCATGCTTGGCACTTATGATATCATTTTGAAAATCTTGACATTTGCCGTTTGATGAAAGGTAACACAATGCATCTTCCACTATGTGCATTAGTATGTAATTTTACTTGCAATTTATATAATATGAATATACTCTACCAAAGGATCATGCACATTTGTAGATATCAATTGCTTCTTATTGCCAATTCACTGATACCACTATTAATGTAGTATGACATGGCTATGTTTCTGTCATCTGTGTTTGAGTAAGCTGCACCAATAAGCTCTTCTCATACATCTACACTGTAAAAATAACTGTTAAATCTACCAGGGATCCTAGTAAACCTGAACAGTGAACCACAGTAATTGTAGAGCATTGAATCAGTATAGTTATTACATCAAGCCCCAGGTGGCAGTACCGAGGCCTTCAAGTAATCTCTTTGAAAATAGGATGGATCTCTTGCAACTTCGGGACGAGGATTGCACCATTATTTCGACGACATTTCTTTTACAGTGTATGCCTGATATCATATACGGACCACAGCAAAGCTTTATTGAGACATCTGAGAGGCCACACGTGGCTTATGTAGGTATAATGGTTACAGTAATATACAGAGTAAAGACGCATCCTTACAAGTTGGCATATTACCACAGGGAAATGATAGGGCAGAACAGTAATAAAAAAGACTTGGGAAAAAATCCTAGCCCCTGCAATTAGTGACTGTAGGGTATGTCACCTGCGTTACCAGGAACGTGAAATGAGGGTTCTTTTTTCAGATATTTCCAAAGTCCTTGAAATCCAAATTAAGGGCTATTTTTCTCTTGAGAAGTCCGTGGATTTTGAAATAAGGGTTCACCTTTTCTCAAGAAAATTGGTGGATTTTAAAATAAGGGGTTGTTCTGTTAGAGATTGGCATGCATATACATTTTTTTAGCAGAAATGAGATTGCTGCGGAAGAATCCCCTGTCAGTATTGTGGAATCAATGAGGAAATGAAAGTGTTGTTCCTGTAATGTTATACGGGTGTTAAAGTATGTCAGCATTTGCAAAAATTAGGGGTTTTTCTAGCACCTCAGAAATCTGTGTTTTCTCAAAATAAGGGGTATAACTTTGGCCCAAAATCAGTGGATAAGGGGGTACTTTTGAAAGCTGGTAACCCAGGTGACATACCCTTTTGTTGGAGAGTGCAGGGGCTGAGGAAAAAATACGTACTAAGGAACAGCATCAGGTTCTTATCGGCGATGCATTTTATGTTCTTTGCATTTCACTTATAGATAACTGTACACAGTCTTTGTTAGAGTTTGGAAAATGAGCGGGACAGGCTGTGAGTTGACATCCATACCTGTGGTACTGAGCCTAGGTTTGGGTCCCAACCTAACCCTGTGGTGTAGTGGATGTTGATGTGCCAATAAGGGGAAGAGGGAGGCTGTCAATTTAATTAGACTATATGATCAGGGAACTTTGATAGCTGCTATGACCTGTATGGAAAAAGAAGCTTAATATTACATAAAATCACCCCAGGGCTGTGAACATTCTTATTTTTAATTGAAGCGGACCCGAAAACGAGGGGCTTGGTCTGATAATATTCAGCTGCTTTATATAAGGGGCTGTCAAACGGCGAAAATCGTTGGGGGGAGGCCGTAGTTTCGCAGTTGGTACTAACCATCAAGAATCAGTCCCCCCCACAAACATTAAATTCATATTCTCTTTTCAGGTTAACACACAGTCTTGTGTGCAATTGGTATAGATCTACGAGGATTAGTTTACAAAACTAAAGTAAATCTACCAACAGGCTTATACCAATGATAACATGAACATCACAGTTTTGACATTTCAATAACTCTTCAATATGTTAATTGACAAGTTTGTCTGTGCTCTGTAAATACTGCACTAGTTTTGTGGTTATCTAGTATGCATTAAATCCCAATGAAGAGCAAACAGGGAGACCTGGGAGACAAACTTGTCTTATTCCTGGGGGGTGTTGTGAAAGGATAGGAATTGCGTTGTGTTAGAGGTGCTATTCCCAAATCAGAACGATCTAACCCCACAGAGTCAATTCTTTGTTGCCAAATGGTAATTGCTCATAGAAGTGGTTAAGGAGTGGGCCCAAATTTGTGAATACTTCCCAAGTTAGAACCAACTCCCAGCTATTCCTTCCTCCAATACCCTGGCCTACCTAGTATGGGATACATTCAGGTGGAACCAATCATGGAACCATTTCCTCCAACTTTTCACAACACAGTCTGATTCAGAGGAAGTCAATTCCATTACAGTATAAGGTGGGAAGTGGCTTCTCAGGGTGGAGAATCTAGGGGGAATGGAAGGTGAGTTAGCTACAGTGGGAATATGATTCCCAGTCTTTTCGCAACACCCTCCTGCCTACATTGCATATTCATAACCAGCACGCCATACAAATAATATTGGATTGGGACTGATTCCAGTAAACAGAGTAAAACATCACTCTGGCAGCATCGGATAAATTACACAAGAAGGGATATGACACCTGAATGATGCAGTATGATGGTAGAACAACACAGGTTTCCTTAGAAAGTGATGATTTGAACTGACCATCGAGAGAGAGCTGGGTTTGGAGGCATCCATATGCTGTAGACACCTGAGGCAGAAACTTTATGGGGTTCCTACAGAAACCCAATCTTAATTTTCTAGAAGTTGTCTCAGCTCTCAAAAAAAGGTCCAGACTGATATTTGGATATGTATTGGTTCGAGGGGTATGCCACAAACTTAAACTGCACAACAAGAGAAACAATGACAGCAACAACAACGCCCACTAAAAAGGAGAGAGAGATAAAACACCAAAAACTAACTGGAAACCCGAGAATGCATGGATTCTGTATTGCTGAGATGGGGCTTTTTCCTCTGTCGGTGGGGTGTGTGTATGAGAGTTAATGGATTCTGCCTCTGTTGATTGGCCTTACCTTAATTAGTGCTTCCATTAGCCACCACGCAACTCATTACCCCACAATCACCCTCCAATCTCTCCTCATTCTGCAGCAAGTTTGTCCAATCAAACCTCAAATGGGCGTTGTTTGAAAACCATCAGACCCTTAGGCTACTGGGATGACCTGTTTAATGGGTATAATTTGTGAATAATATGACAAAAAAGGCAGCGCATCAGTGCACTATAAACAATAGGCTCCACATGAAGTCGATCATTCATGGACGATGATGAATATTACACATGTACTTATTACATGTATCATAGATGGGAACTGTAATGCAATGTCAGCTATACTGTCAGACATGCAAAGTGAGTCGTGTACACATGATACCGGTATAGGTCTCAGTATTGAGTCCTAGTGGAGCCGCCATTTTGAATTTCGCTGGTTGAGGTAAAACCCACTGATAACACATACCCTGATGGGTATACCTTGTCCCTGGTTAACACCCACTTCCAGGGATGTGCTAGTCCCATCTTATCAGTTCTTATCAGTGTGTGTCACCAGAACCAGCTCCAGACCAGCTAGTGGCCAATAGATATTGAAGAGCTAGTTTCCCCATGGTTAGGCAAAAAAGGGGGTTGTTTCCAGTTGTCCGATCGACCCTAGCAAAACAGGGCTGAGTCTTGATTTTTCTCTCTCCCATTTTTAAAGATTTATTTTCATGTTCTATTTATTTTCATGTTCTATTTTTTTTCATGTTCTATTTTTTTTCATGTTCTATTTTTTTCATGTTCTATTTTTTTTCATGTTCTATTTTTTTCATGTTCTATTTTTTTTTCTGCATAATATTCAAAGTGTTCCTCATTCAGTTAACATACTGCCTGTTGATACTGTATGTTCTACATTTCGTCGCCTTAGTGCAAGAAGGTTGTAACTGCACTTTTTTCAAGTTTTGCAGGAGAAGCAAAAAGAAGTGTTCCACTTACTATATAGCAACCTTATTGCACTGGGGCATGTATAGGCACAAATATCATAGACAGAGATTCAATACTTTCATAATAGGTAGATGAGTGTCATTAGATGGTAAAACAGAAGAAAACTCAATTTCACCAAAATGTCAGTTACAACCTTCTTGCACAAAGGCTACAATTTATACCTGAAAAACACGTACCTCATAGCATAATCAGATACAGGAGTAGCTCTGGTTATGATTGGCAATTTAGATGGCGATGGGTGACAGAATGAGACACATATATACATATTATATGTTTATCTTGTCTCATAATGTTCCAGCTACTGTCAGTTATTGGAATCTTATCCTACGCGATCATCGCCACAATATATACGCCATACTCCTGATTATACCGGCCAATCATTTGATGCAATGTTGGAGGGGGGGTTGCATACATTTTGTCATCACATTGAATATTTCCTATATTCCTTTTCTGAACAGAAAACAGGCTTCCCTAGCCCACTTAAAAGGGTCTATTTCTCCACTTTCCTATCCACTCGGACATTCCTCTGTGAAATTGTGTATGTAGTTCTCGCCAGGAATATGACCCTAGCTTTTAAAATGGCATTAAACATCTGTTACTCCCTCACTCTCTCACTGTACAGAAATAAGCTAGAAATATCCCCCCTCACACAATTCTCTTTAAATTCTTTATTTATCCTGCACTGAAAATATGATAGTCAGCAGTGACCACTTTAGGTCCTCAAGTTGACGATCCCTAAAACTACAACTTTAGGTAGTCAAAATGACAACTTTAGGTTGTCATCCTGACGACCTGAGTCATCAGGATGACAATACTGATAGTACAGAGTCATCATATTGACGACTCAGGTTGTCAGGATGATGACGTAAAGTCATCATTTTGACTACCTAAAGTTGTAGTTTTAGGTATCGTCAACTTGAGGACCTAAAGTGGTCACCACTGACTAGTTTCAGATCTTCCATGTTTTCAGTGTGGCATTTTAAAGGCTAAAATCTCGGGCTTGAAGTATGGCTATAGAGCTGATTGTACACCAGCGGCTGAGCCTTGTGCAAACAGAATAACTAGGCGAAAAATGAACAATAAATTGATCCATACATTAATTTCAGCAAAATTAATGCATTAATGCACATGGCTGCCGGAAAACCAGATTTAAGAAATATCCCTCACAATGCATTCAGTGGCAAAATGTCCTCAAAGTATCCTCCCTTCCCCTGTTGAGATTTCCATTATTTGACTACACTATACTATGTCTCTTATCAACCATAAATGCCCCGCCCACCGCTCTACCATACCTTGGAATGATGGGTGCCCCCCCCCTTTATATTGCAGATATTTGTACGGGGATTGAAATAGCCAGCACCAGCTAATATGCCAGCCTCTGACTCCAATACCGCCTGGGCCGGCCCTGTACTTTTGATCACCATGCCCCCACTGCTACCACCCTGCTAACTACCTGTGCAATGCAGTAAAGGGCCTGGTCACAGCTGAGTGCACAATACTACAATAGCCAAATGAAGGGGACTGCACTGTGCACCACCAAAGGCAATTTATTATGTCACTCTGATACCTAGGGCCTGTATATGACTTTGCTAAGACACATGCAGGAAGTAGTAGCATATATTGCCCTTGGCTCCTATATATAATATTGCCTTCTGACTCCATGGAGTATATCTCATGCATAACCTTCTAGGTGACACACACACAAGGCCTATGCATAGATCAGACTTTTATTTGGCTATAGCTTCTTTCAGTAGTATGTAGACTAAAATCTTAGGGAATGTTCAACAATTTTGTCAGTGTTTTTTTGGCAGTTTTTAGGACCAACCCACCCCAATGTCACTGTTTGTCACTGGTACCAAAAGAGCCCCCCTCCACCCCCTTAGCAGTGATGCAATTGTAACATTCCCTTGTATTATAAACCTGAATGTGAAAGAGTATGTCTACACTGCTCTACTGGTGCTATTGATGATGAGGTACATTTTCTGACAACATGTGAATTACATAAGGCAGCTCGAACAACTCTTGAAAATCATATAGATGGTAAAATCTGTATTTACTGGGATATGTCAAATATGTATAAGTTTGTTACGGTTATGAAAGAAAATGACCCTAGTATAATAAATGCACTTGCAAAGGTTGTCTATACTGCGTCTAAGCAGAGGCAGGAGCTTTAAACTACCCTCTGTGGAATCCAACTATTATTCTAGGTACTATGTATGTAGCAAGGTTTCACCTAGTATTATATCATCACATTCATAAAATGTAATGTATATAAATATATGAGTTGTAGGTATGGTACAGTTGACCCACCTAGGTTATGTATGCTGTGTCTGTATAAATTGTGTATCTCTGTAGGGATTTTTTTGTCTACACGATAACTTGTAAGTGTGCTTGTGTGTGTGCATGTGTGAGTGATCGTGTGAGTTATCTGTGTTATACAAAAGTATCTGTTTTCATATATTTAGTTCTTTAGTACTGTATAGGGAACAGAGCCATTCCTGTATGGAGGTCGCCATCTTGCAATCAGTTATGTAACTGGCCCCCAATGGCCATCTTGGATCGGCCAGAGGGTTGTGGGTAATCTCTTATCTTCCCCTCCACCTACAGAAAACAATGGGGATTGATAAGACTGATAAGCTGCCCCTGTCTCTATCTTAATCACCTTAAGTACCTGTCCATTGTTATAGGTGTGAATGCAGGGGATTAGCCTGGTAGGGAGACAATGATTTGGTTTTACTCAGCCTGGATTATATGTTCCCTCTTAGAAGACTTTTAAAGTTTAATTTCTCTTGTATTTAAAGCACTAAGTCTATATAAAGCTTATATAGTTTAAGTTTAAAGTATTTGCTATCCAAAGGTAGCCCCCGACTACATGAGCCACCTAGCTGATTTGTTTGGTACTAGCAATGGCTCTGTTCCCTATACTACACATGTAGTTTGTAGAACATAGAGCATATACATTATTGTAGTGGACTTACTGTATGACACATAGGTCAGTAATGACCTCACTTTTTGTTCTCAATAAAAACTATTATTATTATGATTTTGTTTCTCATTTTAGCTAAATAACTTCCATCTATTAAGCACTGTACATGGGAGTTGTTCATTGCTGAGGGGGTGCCCAAGAACCCAAGAACCCTCACTTTGCCCTTGGTCTCCCTCTGCTGAAAATGGGCGTCCAAGGCTGCCCATTTTATAGCATCAAAAGTCACTAGTAAAGGCTGGTCGAGGCCCTAAGTATGGGCTTGGATTATCGAGGCTGCTGATATGCCAGTCCCTATATCTTCCATCTGGGGCCACAATCGGCAGGGTTGGAAGAGAGAAAAAGGATCATCTGCCAACTGATGGGCCACATTTGCATCTGGATGATTGGGTGAAATGATGGTTTCTGCCTCGGCGGTCTCCGATAACGCCCTATTTCATGTTGTCAAGGTGACGGCGATATGTATCCGTGCTGGGGGTGTTATTTACCAGTGGTGGGTTTGACAACCAGTGCTCACAGACTGACTTGGGTCCTGTTAATCTAAGAATATCGGGAGATATATGGAGAAAGACAGTCGGTGAGAGGAAGGGGGGGATGAGATAGTGTGAGAGAGAGAGAGAGAGAGAGAGAGAGAGAGAGAGAGAGAGAGTTAGAGAATTGAACAGCAAGAGAAAGAGAGAGAGAGAGAGAGAGAGAGAGAGAGAGCGAGAGTGAGACAAAGAGAGGAATAGTGAGAGACAGACAGACAGGGAGAGAGAGATAGAGAGAGGCAGAGAGAGAGAGAGAGAGAGAGAGAGAGAGAGAGAGGGGGAATAGTGAGAGAGACAGAGACATAGAGATAATCAGAGAGAGGAATAGCGCGAGAGAGAGAGGGAGAGAGAGAGAGAGAGAGACAGACAGAGACAGAGAGAAGAATAGCGAGAGAGAAAGAGAGAGAGACAGAGACAGAGAGACAGAGAGAGAGAGAGAGAGAGAGAGAGAGAGAGAGGTGGACAAAGAGACAGCCAGTCAGAACGAGATAGCAGGTAGGTTATTACAGGCAGGCAGACAGCTAGAGACAGTAGGCAGACAGGGACAGACGGGGAGCCAGACAGGAGGAGGCAATTAGGGACAGGCAGAGAGACAGATAGACAGGCAGGGAGGAAGGCAGGTAAAGGCAGTGAGTCAGGCAGACTGCACTGCAAAAAGTAAGTACTGTGCACCTACAGCAAAAGTTGCTGGCAGCATTTGTTCCAGTAGATTTTACTGTAGGCCTACAGCAACTGACTTGGTGAACTGGAAAAGCAAAACCTACTGTAACTCAACAGCAACAGCTACTGTGTTTCGACAGCAACACCTACTGTAACAGCAACTTACTGTAGGGTTACAGCAACTTCTATTGTTATTTTATAAATGATCACCTGTTATTTCACAGCAGTAAGTACTGTTTTCCTACAGCAAATGTTGCTGGCAACCTTTGTTCCAGGGAGTGATCATTTTTTTAACAACAGGGTCAAAATTCTTTGGACCCCCCACCTCTGGAGGCGAAAATCGCATGCCCTTTCAACCTATATTAAAGCGCAGGCTTTTTCGCTGAAAACAGGTGAAATTATTTTGACCATCCTAGTCAAGGGGTTGAAAAAATTCCCGGAAGGTCGGCATGATGCTCCAATGGAGTGCTGGCGAGCATTCTCGCAAGCACTTCATTGGTGCATCATGATGATCAATGGGCATGATGCATTAATACATCAGCGGCCCTTAAAGGATTAAGCAGGCATATAGATGTATATTCTGACAGTTGGGAAACTAATCCTCTGCTCACTAAGTCATCTTTCTATTTAATACCTCCTCTTTTTCACCGCCACATTTCCTCCCTCCTATCAGCTACTGCTGCCAGTATTTCAGAATTTACCGCTCTCTTAATCAGACTGCGACGAACGACGATGTCAACGCACGCCCAAGGACTTCCGTCGTCTCGTTTCCGGTATCTCCAAGGCAAAGAAAAGCGTTTTTTTCTTCGGGGGATATCTTTCTGGCGGTGGAAGGTGTCTCAGGCGGAAGTGGTATGGAATAATCAGCCGGCGAAAGTTTTTACTTGAGGTGGTTGGCCAATAATACGTCGTCTTATTGAATCACCGTATGCGCATAAATGAAGAAAGATGTCCTGGAGGCCCTGGTTCTGTGGTAAATGGAGACCAATGGGTTATATACACTTACTGCGGCACGTGCCACCCAGAAATATGATAAGACTGGGGCTTGATTAACAGGTTCTTGGTATTATTTAATAGACAGCTCAATATTGGCATACCGATCTTGTGTTTCCGTGACTCATATTGCATAGTCTCTGCACTGTAGAATACCACATGTATGCATGGAGTGATATTGTAGAGCTACAGGAATAGGGGCCACATCATAATGTAGGGACATTATGTGGTATAGATATATTATGTACACTGCAAAAAATAACTGTTGAATCTACGAGGGATCCTTGTAAAACTGAACAGTGAACCACCGTAATTATATAACAGATGACCAGAGTAGTTTTTACAAGAAACTGCCGGTGGCAGTGTAGTGGTACAAGGAATCTCTATGAAAAATACTGACATCTCTGTGAAAAATTACGAAGGAGCTCTGGCAACTTTGGGACGAAAGAGTATTCATTATTTCAACGACATTTTTTTAGCGCCTCCCACGCCGCTACGCGGCGGTACCGCAAAGCGGTATGGGAGTGTGCTATGATGATTGCATTTGCCCCATGTGATGAGGTCTCACAATACAAAATTTCTGAATAGAGAAATTGATAATTGTGAAATCTTCTTTATGTCTGCTTTTATGAGACATGTCATCAAACAGTGGTATACCGACATTAACGGCGGGAGGCATTTTTTTACGCGGTCACAACCGCATTTCTTGTTAACAGTGTACCGATAGAGTATTTATAATCAAGTAGGGCCTACAATAAAAACCCAGCGTATAAGCCGCACCCCCATATAAGCCGCACTCTGACTGAAGGAGGATGATATAAACTGCTGAAAGGGTCTGAAATGGTCCCCATTCCTTATTATACAATCTATATAGCAGTATTACTATACAATCTATATAGCAGTATGTAAAACTAAGGGTTTGAAAAGGTCTATGAGCCATGGCTTTTATGTGCGGTTTTATGGTGCTTGTCTCACATTTAACATGCGTGGTTTATCATATATCCCACCTTTTACAGAATGGATTAAGGCAAGTATTCAATGATTGAATAATTGACAGATATGCACTTGTATATCATATGGAAAATAAAGACATTTTTAAGCACCCTGAGTTCATGAAAATATACAAATCCAACTATAGTATAACGATTGTAGTGTATAAGTTTACATCAGACATGGATACATAATTGTATGAAAGAAAATTACATCTAAAATTCAGGTCACGAAAAGCACTCTTTCCCTTTTCCCTGTGACTATAGATGCAAAAGGGGAGGCTTTCATTAATATTATACCTGCACATCCCAGTAACACATCATTCCTTCCTGCTACATTAATTCATGGCGCCCAATTCATTTCCAGGCACTACCGTAAAAGCCCGTGTATAAACCTTGGCTTATAGACCAATTCAGAGGCCTACTGTGGCTTATTGAGTCTTCCTTAAGTCAGGGTGCTGCTTATATGAGGGGTTTTACTTATATAGACCAGGAAAAACGACTATTTCAGATGTCTTTGCGGCTTATAGCATTTCCCAACACAAAGTTTTACGGTAATGTGGACCTTAGACCACCAGCAGTATAAAGCTGTATGAGTCAGACTGGGTTTCCCCCTGACTCACCTGACACATGTGTTAAAGGTTAGGTAAGCAGGCTGGTACAAAGTACAGGTATGATGAACCCCGGGGGGCATTGAGTCTTTGGTCAGTAGTTACTAGTACCAACTGCGAAACTACAGCCCCCCTTTTTTTTGCCATTTTACGACCCCTTAAAATACAGCTCAGTTTTTACAGCCCCCCTTTTTTGAAGAAGTTTGATAACGGCCCCCCTTTTTGGGGCCCTCTTCCATATAAATTAAGGTTCTTTGAAATACTCAGGGATTTCCCCCCTGGAGTGATTACATAGAATATCTAAGTGCCCCCCCCCCGGGATGAACCCTTCCTTCCCCCTGGTGGAAAGTTGAAAGAAAAAAATAGAAAAAAGGTGTTCTTCTGGTTTCCTCACACCAAATTAGCAAATTTTCACATTCTCACTTCTCGAAATATTCTTTATTTTCAAGTATCCTTTTTCACAGAATTAAACTGATAAGGATTCGTAGATATTTCTATAAGTAAAAAGGGAAATAATCTACGTAGGCTGTACTTACCATCAGGTGTATGTCTATCACCTCTGTGTACTGTGACAAAACAATCATCTTACTTTAGTATGTCCTTCCTACATCCATTATATTAAACAGTGTTCTGTTGCGCTCACTCAGATGAAAGGGTAAGGTGACGTTCACGGGTTTCACTCTGTTCGTGAGGGGCCTTCATGACACAGTAAATGAGTCACAATGTCTGGTATCTCAGTGGCAAAGTTGTTTTATGGGGCACTGAATGAATGATCTGAATATGGGGTGCCATGCCAAAGGATTCATGAGAAGTGTCTACCTTTCGACTGTAATGATTATGTACATGTATTCAAGCGTTCAATTGCAGTGTCTTGTACACTGTTTTATTTAGTTGAATTTATTTGTATTCCAATGACGTACATGTGTTTTTATACATGTACGTCATTTCATAAATTGATTTCTATTGAACAAGTTAGAAACGTAGGGCCTAAATGTTGGCCTGTAAATGGCCTCTTTTTCTCGCATCAAAATAGCTAGGATGCAATACTTAAGAAAATTAGAAAAATCACGGTAGGCTAACATCTTTCTGTCTGTGGCAACATAATTATATGTGTGTGTACTGTATCAAAGCATTTAGCCAAGCCCCAGCATTAAAAGCGTCAGGACTTTGTGAAGGGGTACGTCAAGCGCCTAGGGAGGGGGGGGTGTGTGATCGAGGTTAACCACAGGTGGTTCTCGGTGCTATCCCAGGTGTGTACCTTCCTCATGAATACCCCGACATGGGCAGGGACCAGTGTACCTCCGTACATCAATAGTCCCTCTACATCCGCCCCACATCCGGGCTTTTCACCTCATCCTTTTACATGGACAGGAAGTCGGGTCGGCTCTACTTCACATTTCAAACCTGACTGGATGCACTAGGAATAGAATTGTGTATGCATGGTTAAGTGACTTTCTGTTATGTTCTTCCATGACCGGTGAGAGATTCTGCATGTTGTAAACAGGGGCGTAGGAAAAGGGGGGCTAGGGAACCTACAATAATGAGGAGGTTCCCTATATAGAGCAGCCCCCCTAAAAAAAACCCAAAAAAACCGAGACCCCTGGCCCCCCCAATAAAATTCTGCTTCCTATGCTGTTAGGACATGGGAAGAACATGGTTAAAGGATCCCCACACCTCCACTATGAACCCTTTAAGGACCATCCGTCAGCATGATGCACCAATGAAGTGCTGGCAAGACAGCTCGCCAGCACTTCATTGGAGCATCATGCCGACCCTATGGCGTTGATACATATACTCCCGGAGGGTCAGCATGATGCTTCAATGAAGTTCTGGTGAACATACTAGCCAGTAATTCATTGGTGCATCATGACGACCAGTGGACATGATACACTCCTGCATCAGCGGCCCTTAAGGGGTTAAGTGACTTTTTGTTCTGTTTTTCCATCTCCGAAGAGAGCTTCTGCCAATATGACATGTCTTAAGGTGTTTGGGCATGGTAGTAGTAGTAGTAATTCTTTTTATTTATACTGAAGGTGTACATGGGTCGAGGACCTGTTCTTGGTAACCTACAGTCTCAATACCCTAAGATGTTAGGTACTGTATGTAATTAACAAATCTTGGTTTCAGAAATATAAGAAAAGATAAAATGGTCCGGAGCCTACTATATGGTGGGGAGAACTAACTCTGAACAAACCCAGTGGTGCCTAAAGAGCTGTAAAGTTGCGGTGTCAGTATGTCTTGACTTGGTAGTACATAGGTAGGAGTGTTGCATAAGCCGTGTCCTGCCTTGAGGGGGTGTATATATTGTATTTACAAAAGAGGGGGGGGGGCAGTTGGGGGGGGGGGGGGTAAAAGGTGTATTCAAAGAAAGTAATAAATATGTAAAAAGAGGGGGGAGGGAGGGATAGGGAGGGTGGATAGTGATTTATTTGTTGGGACTGTAGGAGGGCAGAAGAATGGGGATGGGATTAGAAAATAGAGGGGCGGGGGGAAGGGGAGAAGGTGAGGTATGGGGGTCAGAGCAGATCTCTTAGAGAGGGGAAAGGAAGGAAAAGAGCTGGAGACAATAGTGGGGTGTGTTGTACTCTTCCTCACATAACTTTAATGTTTCCTTGAGGGATACTGTGCCACCATGGCAGGAATAAGTGTTTGGATAAACCAATTTTGATATTTTATATACAGATAGACGCATTTGCTGACTGTACCTAAAATAAAGCATGGGATGGGCGGTCCTTGGCAGATCATGATGTTAAGGCAGGATAGGTGTCAATCACACTGTCACCAAGAAGCTTCAATAGATAGGAGGGGAAACTCAGAGCTTTACCTATGGACAGTGTGTAACAGCCCCCCCCCTCTACCCCCCTTAAAAGTAGGCTCCCTTTTGTGTTCAGTATTGAGTCCTATGTAGGATAAGGGGTTTATAGAAATGTCAGGAATCTTTATCAGAGTGTTATTAAATGAAAACAAGGGGCCACCTATACCAAAAAATCCTGCTGAATCCAAAAGTTGTGATCTTGATTCTCAAAATTTGACCTTGCAGGCGTACCTTTTACCATGTTGATCCACATGTACAAAAGTTATATTGAAAAAAATGACTTTTTATAGATGCAACATGCTAATCAAAGTCAATACCTCAATCTACATATCCCAATGTCTGCCTATCTCAACCTGACAAGTACTCTGCCTGTGTATGGTTCTGCCTCTCCCACATACTGCCTATCCCTTAGTCTACCTATCACTTATACTACCTATCCCTTGAAACATCTAGAGTTTAATTAGGTTTTTCCTCAAATGGCTTAAAGGATTAAAGTTTACCCCTCACCTTTGTACCTAATTTTCTCTGTACATTCTTACATTAGTCTACCTATCCTCAATCTGCCTATCATTCACTTAACCCAACTCTTCACATCCCTCATGTCTGACTGGCACATCTGTGATATTACCTAGCACCAATGTATCTTTTGAATATGCTCACCTTACAAGGTACTCTCTATGCCTATCTCTTAAACTGTCTGGTATTGATGGGATGTCCACCCAGGTCCTAAAAGATATCTTCCTTGCATTACCTGAACTTATGATGCATATTTTTAACCTGGTAATAGAAAGTAAGGTAATAAGGTCAATAACCTGAGAACCATTTCAATACTGCCACTACCTTCTAAATTGATGGAAAAGCAGCTAACTGAACATTTGGATGACACTGCCGTACTTCTAAGCCACGGGGAAGCTGAGAATATCGCAGCCAAAGTTAACCAAGACTGAACGGCAGCAGCCAATTGGTGCGTAAAAAGTAAACTCTCCCTGAATGCCAAAAAAAAAACAAGCAAGTAACATTTGGTACTAAGGCCATTATCAAAAAAAGCAATTATCCCCACCTGTAGTATAAACATCCACAGTATTGATAAAGCGCAGGGTTATAAGTACCTTGGTTTCACAGTAGACAAGTCCTGTCCTTCAAACAACATATCTCACAGCTAAAAAGAAATGTAGGTCATAAAACGTACATGTTGGCAAAGATTAGAACAACGTTAAATGATGGCCAAAAAGGTACTTATAAATATGATACAACCCTCAATTGAATATGGTTCATGTTTATTTTCCACCGCACCATAAGGCAGCCTTAAACGTTTACAAACAGCCTTCAATAGAGCGGTAAAGTCCACATGCTTTAGGCTAAATACCAAAAACGTTGACAAAATGCATAGGCATCTCAGACTAGCAAAGCTAGATGTAAGAAGAGAAATGAATTTAAGGAACCTCTCTTTTGATTATGCACAACTGCCAGAAAATCAAGACCTCCGGGACATTAGAACAAGATTGCATGATAACACGATGGTGATTGTTCCAAGACCACTAAACACAGTCTTCAGAAAGGGTCTAGAATACAGACTAGCAACCACTTGGAATATAGACCGGGGGCTGATAGGGCCCACCATGCATCCCCCCCCCCACATCCCAAATATAAGTGACAGTGTAATCTAGCTGGTGGGATTTGCTGTGAGTGTTCATCTACCAGATTGAAAATGTGCAGTCTAGGTTTGGGGTGTAGAATTCATTTATTATTTTCCAATATTCTTTGGGCTTATTTTTATTGGCTTCCAATTGAGTCTTATGATAATCTCTCTCTGCCTTTCTCAACTCACTCCTACAGTAATTTTGCAGGTAATAAGATATATTATAATCATCCACTGAGCCAAGTTGGATACGTGTCTGTTGGGCTTCTCTTTTAATGATGGTTAGGCCCATAAGCCTATTGTCAACCCATGGTTATCTTTCCTGTTTGTGATTTCACAGGACAAACAACATCCAAAAATGAAAAAAAACTATTTATTAAGATATCCCAAGCTTTCCCGGGGTCTCATTCGTTCCAGAAGATATCCCAATATTTTATTTCTCAAGGCCAAGATAAGATCAATTGAATTATAAAATCTATTATGATTTTCCTGTGAAGCTGATGGGAACTTTGGGGATAGCCTGGTGGCTCCTTGTAACGAAAATCTGGCTGCAAAGTGTGCTAGTTAAGTCCGATTCTGTTTTTTTTACCTTCATATTAACATTGAAGTCTCCCAAAAAAAACACTTCCCTTTATTTTTGCTTGTCAACTTTTTTGTTTTGTAAACTGTAGGTGTTTGACATGGACATGGGTGGAGGATCCCCACACCTCCACTATTATAGACCTTTGATAAATACATAAGAATTCAAAAAAGTTCACCTCTGCTGGGCTCAGAAGCTTTATTTCTGATTTCAAGAGATATTCGGTTTGTCTCTATATCTTTTTAAGCTTGCAGTGTAGGTGAAAAATGTTTCATTTCTTTGACAGCAGGCCTCAACAAGGCAACTTATTTAATAAAAAGCACAAAAAAGATATTAAAACATACCAGAATTCTCAACTTCTTACTATACTTTTAATTCTTTTTTGAAATAAGAATTTTTCACTGCATAGGTTTTTCTTGTCCAAACCCAAACTGTCTCAGCGTATGCTCGTGGTGTAGGACAGCATGGTCTACTGCTTGCAAGGTACGGCACTACAAGTAGTATATATATGTACACAGTTTTTAACTCTTCCTTTACTGGACGTGTATTTTTGCGAGTAAATCGCTGGCCGATTTTTGGTACCCCCTCACTCCTTCAAAAATTAGTGAAATCTTGAGATTTTCTTAGGGAATGCCTTATGGTATGTGGTCTCAGTGTATTTTGAAACCACTATTCTCTACTATGCTTTGCCAAGATATGGTGACCTTCTAAACATGGCCCTCAATAATGGAAAGGTTCACAACATAGGCGTAAATAAAAAGTATAGCAGACCCCCTCAACTAAGACCCATGGGCCCCCTAAAAAAATGCTTTCTACGCCTCTGCTGTTTCACTCAACTATAATAAGGTGGCTTCCTTGTGTTCGTGTGCTTAAGGTAAAATGTATCAAAATGTACCACATTATGCCTATATGTGGAAACCAAAAAAGTGCTTCTGACCATAACACAATAGAAAAAAAACTGCTGTATGGCGCAGATGAAACCCTACCTCGGTTGTTGTATTCAACGGTCACATTCACGCTCACCTTAAACGAAGAAAATGAACAGTTATGAAAAAAAATGTCATTTTAATGTGTCAATGAGAAATGCAGACACAATTCACTTCCCTACTACAGGGAAACACCTCCGATTGGAAATACAACGTCTAAATCACCGCTGCCTCATCTTAATTAGATTTATATCTATAATTTAATAGCGCCAAATAAAATAACGCTTTCCAAATTTCCCTTTTGCCCAGACAGGAATATTTCATTACTCTTATCAATCTTCATTCTAATGGAATCAGACATTTTGTAGAGAACTTTCAGGTCCTTGCGGAGTCTTCAATTCCCCGCTTTTTTCTCATTTCGCCAAGTAACCCCATTTAAAGATGGCGACCCATTTCATGTTAAACACCTACTCCTAGAAACCAGATTCACTCTCCATCACAACCTCCATCCTTAATACGGTGTCTTATTTGCTAAAATTTTAGCAGACGACATTTGAGGACGATTCTAGCAAATTCCAAGCTCAATTGAGCTGGGTCGAGTGTCATCCTTAATCCCAAAAGTCCGTTGCAGCCGTGCTCAGACCCTTGGTATTTGTCCCAGCTGTTCTTTAATTTCCTGATACAGACCAGCTTTGATATCAACATGGATGGTTGGAGGCAGAAATATGGAAGTATATCGCACACAACTGCTGCTTTTTTTTTTATTCATTTCTTCACCACACTGAAAAATGAGGTCTTCAAAGTGAGCAGCATCAAATAAACGAGACAAAACCTCTCAGATTTAACTTGTCAGACCTGGTACATACTCTTCATGTTGACAACTTATAAATAAATATGTCATGGTTGACAAGTTTAATGTCCGTCACTCTAGGATCGCCAGGTAGGACCATGTGCCTAGACCACCCAAAGTCATCAACTTGAAGAGTCTGCACCAGGGCTGGCAAGTTAAATTTGACAGGTTTTGATATTTTTTAAATAAGAAGACCCTGGTTAAGCTTACTCTATAAATTTTGTGTGCATTTTGATTTGAATCCTAATGGTAAGACTAGGTATAGAGATTTCCAAGAGTCCATGAGTCTCACCGTCAGACACACCCTTATACTAAATGGCTCTGGTAGTGTACACACAGACATCAGAGACAGGTTGCGGAGAGCCATGCCCACATTAATCTGCAACAGCTGCCTGGGAGTTGTGTGGTAAAGTAGAAGAAGCAGCTTATTTCATAATCTATAGGACATTGCTTGGTAGCTGTACCAAGACTAAATGTCAGGGTAAAACAGGTACCGGGGTAAGGCCGGGGGTAATGCCATGTTACCCGACCATATTATTAAGATAACTTTGATTACGGAATTAGAATATAAATCAAGAAAGAAAAATGACATGGAAACGCCCTTTTCCGATATCTAATGTGACAATATCCGGAGGGCATAATGTTGCAATTTTATAATATTCGGCATAGGCCCTATATTAAAAAAAGTCTTCAATGGCTGCTGATACATCAATGCATCATGCCCTTGGTCGTCATGATGTATGAATGCAGCCCTGGCGAGTGACTCACCAAGGCTACATTCAAGCATCATGCCGACCCTATGAGATTGGTATGTACACCCTCAGAGGGTCGGCATGGTGCTCCAATGAAGTGCTGGTGAGCAGTCTCGCCAGCACTTCATTGGTGCATCACGATAACCAATGATCATGATGCGCCCCTGCATCAGTGCCCCTTAAAGGATTAAAATAACGGTTGATTACGGGATTAGAATACAAATTAAGAAAGAAAATGACATGGAAATGGCCTTTTTTAACATTGAATGTAAAAAACAATATGAAAGAAAATGGGACATTTCCTCAACCAAAAGACATATTGTTGAAATCTTGTAATATTTAGCATACATACTTTATTCCTTAAAAAACTTGTTGGGGGTTAAAACCTGAAAGAAATGGTATCAGCGAGAGGGGTAAGAAAAATATGCCTATACAATTTCACCCCAGTTTTCCAAAAATACCCACGATATAGATCCGTAATCCAAGTGATTAAAGTGGTCTGAAGATGGTTAACCCTTCAATGGCCGCTGATGCATTAATGCATCACGTCCATTGGTTGTCCTGATGCATGAATGCAGTGCTGGCGAGACTGCTCACCAGTACTTCATTGGAACATCATGCCGACCCTACAGGATTGATACACAAAATTCCGGAGAGTCAGCATGATGCTCCAATGAAGTCCTGGCGAGCAGTCTCGGCAGCACTTCATTGGTGCATAATAACGACCAATAGGCATGATGCACTCCTGCATCAGCCACCCTTGATGATACACTTCTTTATCAGTGGCCCTTAAAGTGTTAATTGAAGGGTTCAGATACTGGGGGAAGCTGGAAGAGGATTGGCACGAGGGCAGTGCCGCAATACGAAACAATTAGCTACGAGACAATTAGCGTGGACGCTTCACGTTCAATTAAGTGTGTCAGCGAGCAATCAAAGTCACTTATTACCATTAGTTGTCCGTCATCGACTACTGACTTTGTGGGTAGGCTTACAAAGGCAGGTCAGGTATGGTGAGCTTATCGTCATTTGAACCAGGTCTCTCGTTGGAGACAGATGTCTCGACAAGAGCACCCTGGGCTTATCAAGATGCCCAGCAACACATGGGGTACCATGAGCAGCTCGGTCTCCCCCAGAAGGGGGACATGACGTGACCTGCCACCAGGTGACAGCGTTAAACATACATTGGATTCTTGAGACAGATAAGTCACAGTGTACCAATAAGGATATCTGGTGACAAGTGAAGGCATCCCCAAGCGATGAGGTAAGTAAGGTGTCTATTAATTGACGCATGGGGGACGCCAACACAGACCTGTCAATCACAGAATGGCCTACTGTTTGACCATGCCCTAATTGAGTCTCATCAGTGTTCTAATTGGCTGAATCCATTTCACCCCACACCTTAGGGCTTGACTCAAGGGTCTACTTAAGTAGCAACAGGTGTCTGTTTTCAACACACTGCTGAGCAGCTAGTAACAGACATGGAGACTCCTGACCTGAGACCAGTATCACCCTCCACATCTCCTAGGGGCGACATTCTAAATGAAGCCATACAACTAGCACAGGTGGAGGGGTGCACCCCCAGGGATGCCCCAAGCACTGTCAGAGACCGGGTGATACACATTATGATAATTGTTCTACCTAAGATGGACAGTCTTCAGCTAGGAGTAACGGTACAGAATGGGCCGTCCCAACAAGGTGGTCTATATGACAATTACACTTTCACCAGCCCAACCTCAGACCCTAGAATGGTACATTCTCAAGACAGAGATCACCAGCCTAGGCGCAGGAGGGGCAGGGGTGAACCGCCACTGGCCATACCCCTGAATGCCGACCAACCTGACCACGCCCTAATGAGGGGGAGAGCTGTAGATCAACAGAGGACTGTGAGGTGGAGCAGGTGTTTCTAAGTGCTCGACAGGCTCCTATGCGAGCAGCTCACACTGTGTCGATGGGCACCAGCCAATACAGTGATCATAGTGCTATGAGTCAAAGCACAGTGATTTTTTCTCAGGAATCTGAGAGTTAAGGGTGGTATCCTGACACCCGGAAAGATTTGGTGACTTTCAGCCTCTAAGACACTTACAGGCACAATGAGTGCTGAGGCTTTTACAGCAAGATAGCTGTAAACTATTTTCCCTTAAGGAAAAAAGGAGGGAGGTACATTACCCCTACAATCATTGAAATAACACTGTTATGTCATACAAGGTCTACACAATGTATAACATTTTGCCTGTTTACTCGAAACATAAAGTTCCTGGCCTATTATATATGTTTTGTCTACATATAGAGTGATGACTGTAGTTTTGCTAACATATAATAGAACCTATTTAGATAGCAAAGCTCCTGCCTGAGTTCTAATTTCACGAAGTCAGTGGTCACTGACGGATAACTAATGGTAATATGATTAAGTTATTTTGATGTAATGTAAAATAACTGTAATTATTATCAGGAACCCTAATAATCCACCAGAATGCGCCATTTCCTTCCTAGATTTCAAATTTTTCTGGGGCCATGCCCCCACAGTGGATCTTTGGGATCTAGAGGGGGAAAAGCCTTACTTGTAGCTGTAGATAACTGAGTCAGAAGAGCCCTCATATTCTACCAGAATGCACTTTTTTCCCTCTAAATTCCAAAATTTTCTGGGGCATGCCCCCACAGGAAATTTTTCCAATTTAGAGGGAAAAAAGCCTTACTTCTATAGCTGTAGATACCTTAGTCAGGAGAACCCTCAGAATCCACCAGAATTAATTATTTCCCCTCTTTATTTCAAAATTTTCCTTGGGGTAAGCCGCCACCCCCTAGAAAAATCATTACTCAGCACTTGGAACATCATGGTGATGCATTAAGGGCCCCCCCATGTCCAGAGCCCAATTTACGTCTCCCCCTTACTAAAAACCCCAGATCCGCCCCTGTTAAAAGTGAGGAACCCCTGTGCCGACAAACTAAGGCATGCGCGGGGGGGGGGGTGCAAGGCAGGGAGAGTAGGTGAGGGAAGAGCAAGACATTGTGGATTATAGGACAGGAAAAGGGAGAAGAGGGGGGGGGGGGCAGAGCAGGGGACAGGCATAGATCGGAAAGGCAGATGAGGCGAGGGGTTATAGTTGAATGGAGGCGGAAAAGGGGTGATCGAGGCAGGAAACCAGCACAGGATATAGAAGGGAAAGTTAAGGCCAAATCAGGACAGGGAAGGTCAGGAATATTGGGCCAAGAATTTGTCCAAAGAGGGGGGGGGGGTGCTTTTGTGGTGATTTGATCCCGGTAACAGTAAACTTCAACATGGACATGCCAAGGTTACTGACAGATCACGTGACCTCCGCCCTTGTCAGCAAAGGGGAAGTGAAGGTTAACTCTTTAACAGCAGCTGATGCATTAATGCATGATGCTCATCGGTCGTCATGATGCACCAATGAAGTGCTGGCACTTCATTGGTGCATCATGACGACCAATGGAGATGGTGCACTCATACATCAGCGGTTTTTAACGGGTTAATGGAGGAGGGAGGAGGAGACCCCCCCCCCTCACCCCCTCAGCCCTCCTACCTGTCCTCCCCATGCCATGTACGCCTGGATTTGTCTGGCTTTCATTGACTGAGGGCCGACGGCGGCATTTCCTAAATGACCGATACAGGAAGCTTTGTCCCGCCGCAAAACGATTGATTACCCGCGGCATATCCGTACGATCAATCCTGTAGTGGCGGCAAAGGTGCGTGTGCAAACTCAGCAGGGCACAGGTCTTACATTTTCGTTAATATCAACAAAAGTATCACTCGATCCTCCCTCAATTCTACCCCAGTCACACCACAGGAGTTCCTGTCACGGGTTTCAATGGAATTATTTCCCATTTGGGTGATCAACCAATGTGAAAGGAGGGTTTTAGTTATTTTGGCGAGAAATTTGGAGGCAGACGATCGTTTTTGACGCTTTAGCCTATAGGAGTGGTAATTATTTATTAACAGGGGGCGTACAAATTTCAGACCTCTCTTGAGGGGGGGGGGGTGTAAAAGATTTACCCTCTTGTTTAGCAAAATAAAAACATGCATGCTACTATAGATCAAAGATGGGCGCGAACATTTTTCGTGCTATAGATACTGGTGTTGGGGGGGGGGCGGAAACAACTTTGACTGCTATCGGGGTGGGGGGTGGGGGCGTAAAAAATTACACCACCCCATTTGTTGATGGATAATGACCACTCCCTTATCGATCACCACCGCTACGGCTTGGGGCTTGAGCTTTGGTACAGGGCGCAGTCCTCCATTGTAATGCATTGGGGCTTAACATCCCCCGGAAGCCATTTTAATCAACACGATTCCCCTGAGGGCGATACACCTGAAATAAGGCTAATATATTCCGCCGGAACTTCAAAGTGTACACATTCTCTTTGTGTCTTCAAGCTAAGTGAATTAGGAAATTAAAGGGAAGTAATTTCTGACAAATTTCCTCTGCGGCGGATATAGTCTAGGTCATAAGGCGTGATACAATTCAAATGTCAACTGTCACTATCGATATAGACTCAAGTGTAGCCTTCAATGTAAACAAATTGGGTCTTTAAAGTGAACAGCAAAAAATAAACGAGGCAAAACTTGTCAGATTCAACTTGTCGGACCGGCACAGACTCTTCATTTTGACAACTAATGCGCCTAGGTTGAAACATTCAAGCCCTGTCACTTCACTATCATCGAGTAGGGCCATGTGCCTTGGCCATCTAAAGTTCTCAGGATGAAGAGTCTATGCCAGAACTGACAAGTTAAATCTGACAGTTTCTTTTCTTTTTCTATTTTCCGCTGTTCAATTAGAAGACCCTATTTTTTTTACGTGTACATGGTCTAACAGTGAAAATCTCTGGGTTCATTAACTCAGGAGCGATTGGAACCTACAGGAAAAATCATTTCCTATCTGGGCAATCTGCCTGATTCCGCCGTTTTAATTTCCTTCCGAGTTGACCTTTGTGGGAAGCCCTTCCTGACGCTATCCAGTTGGCGAGTCTCCAAACACATCTCTTGTCATTCTCCCTACACATGCTGCATCTAGACCTTTTCAGACAGCCAGGTACTTCAATACACAATGATGCCCATACATCAACACGTTTGTTCTTTGTTATTTTATTTATTGGCATAAATTTATATATCTCAGGTTGATGGATGGTATGATAATTCAGAAAGGCACAACAAAGAGAATTCTTTAGGTTTCATTGACCGGGAAGTCTATAGGCCAGGTAGGTGCAATTTCGATTTTTTTTATCATTCATCTCTATACCCTGTAAGAACTACAAAACGCCTCCCGCCCGTGATGAAATTACCACTCAAAGGTTTATAGATTAACTCTGAAACATTAGAAAGACCCTAAAAATACTTAGGCCAAGAAAAAGCGTTGTTTCCAGTAACCCGACCGACCCTAGCAAAACAGGGCCGATTTTTTTTTTATTTTTTTTTTACAAACTATGGCCTGCAGGGCTGAACAACTTCACCAGGGGCTTATCCTCGCATAAAAGATGTGCATTGTATGCAAGGTATTGCGGTACATGTATTAGAACCCAGTATCTTGGCCACATATCCTTGCCAATCCACCGTGAAATTACCTTTATTTGATGTATAACATGCCTATATTGGACAGGAGGACGGTTCCTCCGAGGTAAGGGAAAGGGGCAAGCTTACAAACAAAAAACATCAGAAAAGGAATCTGGCCTACCGACCCTAGCATTTCAGATCATGTTACTGGAACACACCTTTTGTTTTGGCCTTAGAAGTCTGCAAAGTTGTCATAGATAAGAATTTATGGGATCGGCCCTGAACATACATTTTTTGACAGGTCTAGTTATGTTAGAAATTTTGTATCCTCCCTAGCCAGGCTAACCATAACATTACGTGTATATAGTGTTGTGTGATCGCAAGATGGATACGACGCATGTAGTCATGGAGTTAAACAAGATCAAGTGAGCGACAATTACCTGGCACGAATGGAGATTATAGGTCTATACTCTCTGTAGAAGGACTACTGCGGACGCTTGAGAGGTGCAAGCTGATGGCAGCACTCTAAAAACAACTGTTAGATCTATGAGCAATCCTCGTACATCTGAACAGTAAACCACCATATTTGTATTGCAGTGAAGCAGTATAGTTTCTGCAATGAAGCCCCAGGTGGCAGTAGAGTGGTACAAGGAATCTCCGTGAAAATAACGATGAATCTCTGGAAACTTATTGGGGCAAGGATTTCGCCGTTATTTTGACGACATTTCTTTTTACAGTGTGTCAGAGAGTGGAGAGAGGTGTGGGATGGAGAAGATAGATATGGATGGTTGATGGGGGGGGGGCTGGGAGGAAGGTGTCCAAGACCTAAGACGGTTCATTACTTCCAATAAATCCGAGGGGACCTGAAACGACCTGGCCCTTCGTCCGGGTGAGGCTGCAGTGTCTGAGCCTTGCTCAAATCTATTTACTTTTCCTGTCCCACCTCCTCATCTACCGCCATCCAACATTAAAGTCTGCCCTGCATGGGGCAGGCTTGGTGGCTGGTCACAGGGCATAGAACCTCCCTGATCCTCCAAGCCACAGACTTAACTGACCATTTAAGGGTCGCTGATGCAGGAGTGTATCATGCCCATTGCATGGTCATCATGATGCACCAATGAAGTGCTGGCGAGACTGCTCGTCAACACTTCATTGGAGAATCATGCTGGTCCTTAGGTGGTGCATAAACCCCATAGGGTCGTCATGATGTGTGGATGCAGCCCTGGCGAGTTACTCGCCAGGGCTGCATTCATGTATCATGACGACCTATGTACATACCCTTAAAGACCTCAGTGAGTTCAGGTGGGAGGGGTGGGAGGGATGGCTTCTTTATACTGAGTGGTAATGAGGAGATTTGGCAGCAGTCCTGACATTTGCTGAAGGTGTCCTGGAGATAAATGCTGGATCTAATATTGCTTCAGACCCTAGTGTCAGGGGCACTGGTTCTTTGATACCTATAGAATACCTACAATGTCCAGGCGTAGCAAGTCATGGTATGAACAGAGTTGTTGTGAATAGGACCTGTATGGATGGATGGAATTGAGAACTGGGAATTGAATGACTATTCATGTGAAAGGTCACACCATTTCAATAACATCTAGGTTTATAACATTAGTGAAATTGTGAATGCCATACCAATATTGCTCCGGGGTCTAAAAAAGCACTAGGGGTAAGGGGGTATTGATATTAATCCTAAGCATTATGACAGTATACAGATTCAAGTGCTGGTTTCAAGTAAGGGTTGGGGATGGAGGGCTACTGGAATACCTGGGTGCTCCAACAGGCCAATCTGGTAGATGAAATGTAAGGTTTAGATGAAACATGAAATGAAGAATACTGGCAGATTAATAAATACTTCATTTATGAACCACAGTATTGTAAATGCATTCACTATATTGAATTCCATGTTACACCCACCGGTCATATTAATGCCAGTGCAAATGACACACATAGACTAAGAGTAATTCGTCACCTTTATCAAAGTTACCCTTTCAGGGCCATATTGTGTACATGTATTTTGATGCACTATTCCCTTTGGAACTCATGATACATGAATGCATAACTGTTGACACCTCGAAAGTGCTGCAAACATGCATCATGCTGACGCTACAGCGTTGATACACTCGGATGCAGTGCTGGTGAGTAGATGCGTAAACTAGTAGGTCTACATCATAAAGATAGAGACACATTAATTCAGCAAATTGTCGTGAGTCCTCGTTACCCCGTGTGAAGTGGCTCACACATGTCGCTAGATGGAACATAACGTCGTTATAGCACAAGATCACCAGCAATAGCAATTGCTATGCCACATGAGTCTAACACACAGTGGCGAAAGAAGACGGAATGAGTTATCACTCAAAAAGGAGTCACCATTGATGACCAATCATGGTGACAGATGACGACAATTTGCTGGGAACCTAAGGGCAGTCACTTTCCGAGTTTGCAGCATTAATTAACAGTGAAAGTCAAACTTGCAATAGCCAGATTATGATACATCCTCTTCATTTACATTTTAACTTTTTTCCACCTTCAATTTGTCATCTCTGCACAACATATGAAATCAGCTTTATTACTTTTCAAACTATGGGTGATATTCATTTCCAATATCCTAATAAATGTCATGGGTAGTTGTTGATACGTGAGGTTGACCACCTCCAGCTTTGCAAGTCTTCGCAGCCCCCTCCTCCCCAACCCCGAATAAAAAAACTATACCTTACCTCTTAGCTGTGGGCACGGCCTGTATAAGGCATAAAGTCATCCCTGACTTGAACACTTGGTATGCTCGTACCTGAAGTCGACCATCCCACCTTATTACAGGCTTTTTTCCACAATCCATGAAAAACTTCTAGTTGATGGTGCTCATTTAGTTGGTGATATGTTATATAAAATAAGTTAACCTAGGGAAGCCGACACAATGTACCAACTTACCGCAGTTACAAAGTGTTTCACGAGACATAGTCAGAAGAATTAGGGAGTGTTGGTTGAGTTATACGCGTAGATGAAAGAACTCACCTCACAGCGTAACTTACTCAAAAAAGGCCAAGTAGCAAAGTTAGCCTTATTTTCAAAATATCTCAACTATTTTTGTGGCGGACCTTATTTGCCTATTCCAATTGCTTCTTATATAAACAGAGAAACGCCTCTAGAATTTCAACATGGGAGTGCCAGAGCACAAGAGTTTGAAGCCTAGCCCTAGGGTTTATCCCCATAGCATCCCTCTCCTCATTCTCCACTTTATAAATGGGCGGACCTGGTCGTCTCTAAATTCACCACTAAAGTGCTGCTAAAGATAAGAACCTGCTATTTGATCAAGATCAACTTCATTGGGTTTGACCCCTCACCTTGCTACGTGCCCATCAGAGGTGACCTTCTGCTCCCCATTGACCTTGGGCTACAGGGCCCTGCTGGCACCTGAGGGCATTCAGTCAGGTGACTACAATGGACCAATCCAAACAATGCAGCTCACCACTTTTACCGCCATTTCTGACATTGCTGGCTTTCGCTGGCAATTCCCCCCCCCCCCTTCACTCAATTATTTTCAAAGAGAAATATTTGAGCTGAAAATGACTTTCTTATTTAAGATATATGAATCGGGATAAATGGGAATAGGTGGGAAAATGAGGACAGAAAAGTTTGATGGGAGTGTTGGTGGTCTTCGGCCTGCATGAGTGCCGGCAGAAATCGTAGCCATAAAGCAAGAGAAGAAGGGCTTGCTGCTGAAATAATTTGGAGTTCATCGAAGCGGTATTAAAAACTTGTGCAACACAAAATGATAGTCAGCTATGAAAAAGTCCTTGTCTTTTAAATGATGTTAGAAAGAGAAAGTAATCTGGACAACCACATGACCAATTAGTTGAAATCACAGATTGATCCCCCTCCCCCCTTATAAAAGAAAAAAGAAGCCATTATTGTGTATGAAACTTGAGGAGTAGTGACCATGAGAGTAGTGACCATGAGAGACAGGGCTGGCCAACCCAGTCTCACAGGGATATCATAAACCTTCTCAAACCTGACAGTGTAATCCCACTAGAGGCTAGCCCTTAAAATGCCACTAATGCATTAATGCATCATGCCAAGTGGTCAACATGATGCATGAATGCAGCCCTGGTGAGTGACTCTCCAGGGCTTCATTCATGCATCATGCCGACCCTATGCAATCAATACGTGCCCGGGTGGTCGGCATGATGGGGAACGTTCAACAATTACGTCACTGCTTAGAGGGTGGGGGGGGGTCTTTGACTTCCTCTATATGTTCCATACAAAAAACAGTGACAAGGGGGTGGGTGGGTCCTGAAAAATGCCTAAAAACAGTGACATAATTGTTGAACATTCCCATGCTCCAATGAAGTGCTGGCGAGCAGACTCGCCAGCACTTCATTGTTGCATCATGGCGACTATAATACACTCCTGCATCAGCGGCCCTTAAAGGGCTAGGGACCTGGGGGAAGATGGCGTCCAAGGTGACTGCTATACTGTACTTGTCTACTGTCAATGTTTACACCTGCCTTAGTCAAATACTTCAGCACTTAGTCCCCTTTACCACAGCATTGACTAGCTGGTGTGAGGCCTATATACTGACTCACCCCTGACCCTGTGGGAGTCCAGCGGTGTACTGCAAGGATTCATCTACATTAGGTATCATACAGCTAGCACATGGATTCTAAAAGGCTGTAATGTAGACCTGTAGTTTTACTTGTACAAGCTACAGAATTTCAGTTTATCAGCCCTATCTTCAGGGCTTATCTCCCTCCATTTTCTCACCTTTCAGTATTCTCTGATTCACTGTGACCCTCACCCCCTCTGTCTATCTCTGTCTCCCTCTGTCTGCCTGTCTCTCTGCTCCTCTCTCTTTCTGCCTATGTTTGTCTGTGTGTCTCTGTTTTTCTCTGTCTCTGTTTCTGTCTGTCTGTCTCTGTCTGTCTGTCTCTGTCTGTCTCTCAAGTACCGCCACTACAGCGTTACACAATATAAACCCAACCCAAGGAGGGCATTTCTTAACATGGTACGACTAAAAACATCCACTACGATTTGGAAACCTTAAAATTAGGGTGAGTGATTGTAGATTATATGGTATGACTCCTCTATGTAATCAGCACTAAGTTACATAGGGCAGTCTTACTAATGCAAACATTAATAACCACTAGATGCAGGACTGTTTAATGGCATTAGAATGGGGGTTCCCAATACAATTTGAAGGGGTCTAGTCATACTGTCTTGAGAAATGCCTTCCTGAGGAAAGATGAAGGATTGTGTCTTTGTATTGTTATTGAAGCCTGAAGGAGGGAGACAAACTAGGCATCAGTGCCTCTCTAATACAGATAGAGGGTCCCAACTATTGAATGGTATTTGTTTTGCTCTGTTTATTCAATGTATTTGCTGAAGGTATACAGAGAAGCATTTTAGAAGTACTATAGTTTCAACAGTCAAATGGCCTTGTCAACTTATTGACTTTACTATGTGCATATACAAGTAGTACCGTAGTGACCTGTATGAGTGCCTCGGAGCTTATGGAACCAAACGTGTATCACAGGGGTGATAATTATCCATAATTACCGTTTTGTTTCATCTCCATCTAGAAATACATCAGCAGTAACATATAAACATCATTGATTAGTATTCTTCTTGTCTATAGAATTCAATTAGAAAAGACAGTCTGTTTAATCTTGAGAAGAAAAACCTCACAGAATGGAAAACTTTTCTTTCTGCAAACTGCAAATCTTAGGCAGACAGCTGCAACAACTGGTTCAACTGTACACCGTTTGTGCACGGAGGGAGAAATAAATACAGTTGTGGAAGACTAAGAGCCTGAGTCTTAAGATATTTCCTCTAATGTCTTTTGTGTACGGACTATGCTAGTCTCGCTGAATTGACTTAAAGCTATTTAAAGTTACAAAGCTTCCTCCAGATATACAGGAGGAAACTATTCTTTTTAATTAAACAAATTAATATGTGAATTGAGGCATCTGTCCTTTGATTGGCAATAATGTGATGTCGAGAGAAACTTTTAGAATGTGGGGAGGATGTTAAACCAGTCTATTTCAGTTCTAGAAAAATCCAAGCATCCAGAGGCAGATAATAGAATTTCGATTTTCTCTTTTTTGCTAAAGGTCATCCCCAGCGGATGCATGATCCAAGAAATCATAATTAAATGACATTTATGATTTTGTTGGAGAGGGGAGAGGTAAAGTACAATATCAATGTATACATATGTATACAATGTAGTCTATGTATCTTCTTGTATGGTATTGTAGTAGCCACAGGGACGATGTCTAAACTACACCCTATCTAGGATGACTTATGGATACTCTGCCAGAGGGCAAAGATGATGTCATACATGACCTTTATAGGTGTAGGCATACAGTCAGCTTATTCATAACCTTAGAGTTTGACATTTTCCTTCGAGGCACACTTAGTATATTTATATATATATATATATATATATATATATATATATATATATATATATATATATATATATATATATATATATAGTCATGCTATAGATTAGATTCATCCTGTATTGACCAAGATAACAGATGCACACTGGAAAAAATGTTGTGGAATTAATGACGGAATCCTCATTCCAAAGTTTCCAGAGATCTGCCATTTTTTCTACAGAGATTCCTTGTACCACAGTACTGCCATCTGGGGCTTCTAACAAAACCTACACTGGCACACTGCTATATATTTACAGTGGTTTACTGTTAAGTTTTATGAAGATCCCTGGTAGATTCAACAGTTATTTTGTACAGTGCACTGATTATTAGGACAAATTGATTCAATCATGAATTTCTTTTGATACAAGGTGCTTACATCAGGTTCTAGCTGGGGCATATAGCCGGCTGTTCTACTAATCTTGGGAGGATCCACCCATTGATACCTGGTAGCCATTCAGCTAGATCTTCGGTAATAAAGAATGATGAGTGAGGGTTATGTAAAATAACCCTCACCTGTCCTAGCTACTAGTAACCTCTCCAACATCCTTGATTCCACTGGGGCTGGCTCTCAACATTTAGACGATACAATCACTTCGGAGCCGCCTTCTCAATGAAATAAACTAGCAGATTAAATTGATCTGATTGCATCGTGGATCATTCGGGCTACATAACCCCCTGCAGGTCGATCCATAAAAACTCACGATATCAGCAGAGGAAGACGACCAGAGAATTGTGAAATTCATCTATTCTTATACTTCATGGATATGATAGAATTCCAGCCTTTTGAACACCCTATTTCATTCACATTAATCATTAATTTGACCAATATCCTTTAGGGATTGAAAGGTTGTAAGTGATGTGCATTTACTGCAAATATTTCTAGAAATAGCTTCCTAGAAGGATCGTTTCTAAATTCATCATTAAATTCCTGATGGTTCGTCACCTTTTATGAATCGCCGTGCAGAGGAAACACTAATAATAATAATAATAATAATAATAATAATAATAATAATAATAATAATAATAATAACAATAATCAAAAGGAGGTCATGTCCCATTTGTGTCTAATATTTCCATCGGATCTAATGCATGCAGTCACTGCTTATTGTAGTGCTGAATTTATAAAGGTCTTTATTGAAAGCCAATGAAGTACATGGCCAGTGTGAGAGTTTTACATGTACCATATTAATCTATAAGCCTTATGCTAACCCCTTAAGGGCCACTAATGCAGAAGTTAATCATGTCCATTGGTAGTTATGGTGCATCAATGAAGTGCTGGTGAGAAGAATCAAGGGCAGCATCATGTCAATCCGCAGGGCGTATGAAGGTTAAACCCGCTGGGTCGGCATGATGCTTGAATGTAGCGCTAGAGAGTTTCCAGGGCTACATTCATGCATTATGACAACCAATTGACATGATGTCAGTGGTTGATTTAAATGGGGGCGTGCGCCTCCCCTTTTTGTCAGTACTTAAGAGTTTATTTGCATATTTTGCACCCAAAATTTGCTTTAAAAAAGGTGGGTGGGTGGGTGGGGGGTTCGGCCCCCAGTTAGGGCTGCGCCCCCTCCTTTTTCAATCCTGGATCCGCCACTGGCATTGGCGGCCATTAAAGGGCATGGTGTTGGAAATGTGCCACATTCCTCCTCCAGGGTCACCCAGGCCTCACCTTCCCTAACCCCGCCTTGAATCACAACCCAGGTGAGACCTACTTAAGCATTTAACAAGGCCAGGCCCCCGCTAACAATAAAGGAGGTTTAGAAAAATAAATCGCTCATTAAAACCTTGAGAATGCGGATCAGGAAAACAGTGGAAGTAATGAAAAGGTGTGCTTGGGGTGGGAATAATCCATCAAGCCTTTAAGACCCTGAGAAGTATTATTACATAGTCGGCTTATTCAGTCAGGAGTAAGACTCCTCAGGAGGCACGAACTCATATTACATTCTATATTTAGGTGATATGAGGAAAATGGAGAACTTTAACTGAAACTGGCATAGCTTACACCCTTTATATTTTATTTGTGTGTATAGCTATCATGCGGTTTAGTATAAGCTAGGTAGACAATTGTCCTCATATTTTGCAAATACTATCAGATACTCTTCACATTGACAATATATGTACCTAGGTTAACAACTTCACAGGTTCTAGGGTTGTCAGGTAGGGTCTAGACCACCTAAGGTCGTCAGGATGAAGAGTCTGTGCCAGGGCTGACAGTTTTAATTTGACAAGTTTTGACTCATTTATTTTATGCTCTTCAACTAGAAGACCCATTTTTCGTGTATGCCTCATGCTGGCGTCTCAGGAATACATATGTTTCACAGGTCTCCATGATTAAAAAATGAAAAACAACAATGATGAATTACTCATCAAGGCTGCTGGCCTATATATATATATATATATATATATATATATATATATATATATATATATATATATATATATATATAGTATCTCAGGGTTAAACGTAAAAGGTATGATAAAGGCAAAACTAACAGTCATGAAGAGAAAGGTCATGCAAAACAACGGTTTTGCGCTCTTTCTCTTACCTGGAGAGACGCCAAGGCCGCTCTAAGGTCAGATCGAGGCCCAGGTTATTAAAGGTCGTACATGGGATCTATCCAACACAAAGAACAGTCACTTCTGTCCTGGGCTCAGATGAACCACTTTATCCTTTCAGCTGTGACCTGGGCTACACCTGTCCTGAGGAGATATGTTGCATGCAAAATATACATAACCCAAATGCTGGATAATGCCACTAGTATGGGTTCACGTTCCTTGGTAGGAAATGATGAACCAGAATTGGTAAATCTACTGGGCAGTGCATTGAAGCAATGCTCATTATTTGGGTGTTCATCAGGCCAAAGTATTAATCTTTTAATATTCAATATTAATATATTAATATAAATAAATAAATAAATATATATATATATATATATATATATATATATATATATATATATATATATATCCTCAGGTTGGCACGGTATATAGAGGCCAGCTGAGTGCATGACCCAGAACCCAGCTGATATTATTATGAGGCCCAGACACACCTTCCCCTCCTCCATTAAAAACAACCAAGGCAATCATTGGAACAGACTTAAATATATCTGCCCTGACCTGGGATACATCCAAAGTTATTCCCTTGCTTCCTCTCATTTACTTAGGTAGGAGGGGGATACGGCAAGTCAACCTTTCCATAAAAAATGAAGCATCTGAAGTCCATCAAAATAATTACTTTAAGAAAGTTATATGAGCTGAGCTTATAAATATTTTTATCTTTCCTTATGTCTTCTTATCGAGATCGGTCATTGGCCTGCTGTACATTGCAGGCTAGGCGTGCTCTTTGAAATGATGAACTTTCAGCAAAAAAGACACTCACATGAAAAATAAAGTTTCTACTGAAAAAGATTCAGATAGAGTTTCCCTTCTACAACATGCAAACAAATGTCACAGGTCGCCACAATAGATCTCCTTCCAATTGTAAGCAGGTGTTAATTAATGGGTTAACCCTATGTTGGCCAAAATGTGAATTAATACATCATGTTCATTGGTGTCAGAATGCATTTATTTATAAATGGTCCTTTGTCAAGTCTACCTGCCAGGGCTGCTTTCTTGTATCATACGAAACTGGGCTCATCCATTCCTTATCCACCATGCATGTCATGATGCCCCAATTCAGTGCTGGTCTTTTCTACAGTACTACACTGTCCACCCACCATGTGGATATACAGTAGAGTCATTTTTATTCTGCTATACAGTTGAAGGTGCTGTAGTCATGAAACTACATACCATATTTAGATTGTGCTGTAGGTGGTTCTACTGCCGTATAGGAGCAAATCCCTGCCAAATAGCTGACTTATCGGTATTTTAGCAAGTCCGACCCCTCTCCCCAGGATAGCATACACCATTATAATCACAACAAGATGGCCTCTAAGGAACTCTTTAGGTTCCATATGAATGTTTCTGACCACTTTGATGAATCCATGATAAGGCTTTACTAGGAATTTGAAAGGTTGAATTTTAGCTGTATTTTCACTGTATGTACGAACCTTGGACCCCCAGGGGGCTAAACAAATATTTCTGTGATTTCCCATGCTTTTTTCAAGAAACATCAATATTCGGCAGTTTCGCACATGCTATGACAACCAAGATGTGGATTTTCGAAATCCGCACAATTTTTTGGGTTAGTTAAGACCATCAAACCTTTTGGTACCCATCGGGCAGAAAATGGCCTTCAGCTGCTAAACTAGGGTATTTATAGCCCATTTACAATTGGGGCTGAGAGTGCAGTCAGTGCTCCACTGGTGCCTCATGCCGATTATAGAACAGGAATCAGTAGGTGTCACTTGGCATGTAAAGGGTTAATAAATGATTAATTATTACATGTTCTGATTAATTCTAGCCCTCCCTCAGGTAATGAGTCTTTTGTGTTTGTTTGTACATTGAGTACATTCACTAAGCCATCAATTATAGTAAGATTAGACTTAAATCTACACTGAAAACATGCCTTAATCGTGCATGGCGATCGCAATCAGATTTAATATAAGCTGTTTGTTTGGCTATGCATGAATTGTGGGAATATCACATGACTAAGTGTCAGAAATTACTGCTGAATGAGGATGAATATGATATGGGAGATACGTCCAAAGGATTTGAGAATTATGTTGTTGAGATGTCTCAGTATCTGATTATCTAGGGCAGAGAACATCTTTGGGAACACTGGCAATAATTTGATAGCGATATTCATTAAGTAGTATCAAGCTTCATCAAATATGTATGAGAAACATTATTTATTCGATGTTGTTCAATACTGCCACATATATCAGCACTATAGATCTATTTGCCAAAGAGGGTGAGGCATCTGTGACATTAAACGAGGTGTCCGAGACGGAAACTCAGCCCACAACTGATTTTTTCTCCATAAATCAGAAAATAGTTGGCCTGTCACAGAGATATTTCTGCCAACTTAGCATCCCTATAGAAAATTTAGATGGAGGGTATTAAAGATATTGTAAAGATACCATGTATGCATTTATTCCGACCTTTTACTTATTGGCTCGGACGCCTCACTGAGTAAATTCTGAACTTTGCGACCCGCTTACTTGAAGAATCTTTGCCCGACAACCTAAACTAATAATTTTCTGAATGCTTAGGGTGTTATCTCTTAAGTGAGACCAGGAAAGACAAGATTAGGTTAGCTATATATCATTCTGTAGCTATATGAAGGTGAGAAACCACTGTTTCCCCCCTGTTTTGTGCACTTTCTCTGAATTTGCCCCTAATAGGGATACAAGGGAAAAGGGCAAAGAATAAGAAAAAAAAAAAGAAAAGAAAAAAGTGTGCTCCACTATGCTTCAGCTTTCGCCATTTACTGGTGCATGTATACAACTTAACAAAAAAATGTTGATGCTAGCAGGTATCACATTAAAGGCAGAGATTATAGAGCAACGAGGAGTCTCTACCCAGCAAATTGTCGTGACTCCTCGTCAACCTGTGTGAAGTGGCTCACACATGTCGCTAGATGGAACACAACGTCGCTATAGCACAAGATCACCAGGAATAGCAATGGTGGTGATCACATGGCCTCACCTCAGATGGCGAGGATGGTGATCACTCAGACTCACCAGGGATGGCGACGCGGGTGATCACTCACCTCGCTAGATGAAACACGCACCTTGTCATAGCACATGTTCACCATGGATGGCGAGGATCGTGATCACTCATCCTCACCAGGGATGGTGACATGAGTGATCACTCATCCTCACCAGGGATGGCGACATGAGTGATCACTCACTTCGCTAGATGAGATGCACACCACGTCATAATGCACATTCACCACGGATGGCAAGGATTAGTCACCTCGCTAGATAAAACGCGTACCTCGTGATAGCACAGGTTCACCACAGATGGTGAGGATCTTGATCACCCACACTCACTAGGGATGGTGACACGAGTGATCACTCACCTCGCTAGATGAAACGCACACCATGCCATAGCGCATGTTCACCATGGTTGGCGAGGATTGTGATGACTCACACTCACCAGGGATGGCAAGGCAGTTGATCACTCACCTCGCTAGATGAAACGCGCACCACGTCATAGCGCAGGTTCACCATGGATGGCGAGAGTGGTGATCACTCAGACTCACCAGTGATGATGACGCTGGTGATCACTCACCTTGTTAGATGAAAAGCTCATGATCATCGACATTGGTAATCATGCAGCCTCACATCTGCCAGATCAAAGTATGTTTTGCCAGAGAAGGTATTGCCATATGTATCTTCCCTCTAACCACAGACAAGGTGTTCATATAGATACTTCCTTATGTATTTTTCCTGTAACCAGAGAAAAGGTGTTAATGGATAGTTGCTTTTATTTTAGAGATACCTCTATCTAAATGCAATTGATATTTTCTCTATATAATCTTGTTTGATTCAACCCTGAAGTATTACATGGAAATCAGTGTGCAACAAAGCACATTTGATAAGTATGGGACTTATACTTCATGCCCACACTTCCTAGATAGGCTACATGTTGAACAGTGGTGCTGTCTCAACAACTTTGGCAATGGTGGTGATAAGTTGCCATTCTGAGTGAGAGTGAGTGACAGATGATGCAATCCTCAGAGAGCATTGACTTGGAGTGAAACAAATTCACGCATTGAGTGAGACAAAGGCTGGCAATGGTGGTGATAAGTTGCCATTCTGAGTGAGAGTTGAGTGGTACATAATCACCCAGTGAGTCAGATCCATGTTGGTGATGCTTGTGATAAGCCGCTATTCTGAGTGAGAGTTGACAGGCAGTGGCACATATTGACGGAGTGAGTGAGATCCATGTTGGCGATGGTGGTGATAAGTCACCATGCTTTGTGAGGGATGACAAGGGGTGGCACATACTCACGCAGTGAGTGAGATCATGTTGGTGACTGTTGTGATAAATTGCCATGCCATGTGAGACTGACACACAGTGGCGAAAGATGACGCAGTGAGTTATCACTCAGAAAGGCGTCACCATTGATGACCAATCATGGCGACAGATAACGACAATTTGCTGGGTATAGTCTATGGTTAAAGTGAACAGAGAACCGTAATTATTTTGCACCTAACAGGTATGTTTTTTGCAAGAAGCCCCAGGTGATAGTACGGTGGTACACAAATGTACAAGCAGTCTCTGTGAAAATAATGATGGATCCCTGGCAACCTTGGAACAAGGATTCCACAGTTTTTTTGACAGTGTATATTTCAAGTCATGTTACCGTGCCCTCACTCACTCCCCTCCCACATCAGGTTATAGGACCACTATAGCAGCATCATATTTGATCATGATTCATAATTCAGCGTTTCATAGATGTGGTGGGTTGAATTCCTCACTTCAGGAACAGGAAACATACAGAAACCTGCCTACCTACTTATTTTTTTACATCACCAAGGAAACACAAGTTAAAAGACTTTGTGTAAAAATACACCGTTCAGCTTAATGTACTATTTCCTGGAAGAATAGGTCACCCTGGCCATAGGAAAAAAGACCTGAAGGTTATGAAGACAAATACAATTAATAAAGGAGATATGAACTACACTTTGTACCTATAAAATATCTGTGTAGTTTGTACCACCAACCCAGATATTTCATTTGTTACAATCTGTACAGAAATAACTGTTAAATCTACCAGGGATCCTTTGTAAAAAGGAATCTACCGTTGCAATGCAGTGAAACAATTCCTTTACAACGGTATTAAAACGTGTGATAGGGCTTCTAGCCTCGCACCATTTTTGCTATGAACGGCTGTAAGTGTAGGTAAGAATCGAAATGTGTAAAAACGTGTGATAGGGTTTCTAGACTCGCACCTTTTTTTGCTATGAACGGCTGTAAGTGTAGGTAAGATGTGAGAGGTGTAAAAACGTGTGATAGAGCTTCTAGCCTTGCACCTTTTTTGCTATGAACGGCTGTAAGTGTAGGGCAGGTTTGAGAGGTGTAAAAACGTGTGATAGGGCTTCTAGCCTCGCACCTTTTTTGCTATGAACGGCTGTAAGTGTAGGGCAGGTTTGAGAGGTGTAAAAACGTGTGATAGGGCTTCTAGCCTTGCACCTTTTTTGCTATGAACGGCTGTAAGTGTAGGTAAGATTTGAAAGGTGTAAAAACGTGTGATAGGGCTTCTAGACTCGCACCTTTTTTGCTATGAACGGCTGTAAGTGTAGGTAAGATTTGAAAGGTGTAAAAACGTGTGATAGAGCTTCTAGCCTTGCACCTTTTTTGCTATGATCAGCTGTAAGTGTAGGTAAGATTTGAGAGGTGTAAAAACGTGTGATAGGGCTTCTAGCCTTGCACCTTTTTTGCTATGAACGGCTGTAAGTGTAGGGCAGGTTTGAGAGGTGTAAAAACGTGTGATAGGGCTTCTAGCCTTGCACCTTTTTTGCTATGAACGGCTGTAAGTGTAGGTAAGATTTGAAAGGTGTAAAAACGTGTGATAGGGCTTCTAGCCTTGCACCTTTTTTGCTATGAATGGCTGTAAGTGTAGGGCAGGTTTGAGAGGTGTTAGGTAGGCTCTAATTCTTTCTTAATTGCATAGTTTGGATACAACGAAATTCGTTTGTAACGAATTATTTTGCTTGTCCCAAGCACTCACTGAAAACATGGAAGATCCGAAACTAGTCAGCGGTGACCACTTTAGGTCCTCAAGTTGACGATACCTAAAACTACAGCTTTAGGTAGTCAAAATGACGACTTTAGGTGATCATCCTGACGACCTGAGTCATCAGGATGACAATACTGACAGTACAGAGTCGTCATATTGATGACTCAGGTCGTCAGGATGACGACTTTAATTCGTCATTTTGACTATCTAAAGCTGTAGTTTTAGGTATCGTCAACTTGAGGACCTAAAGTGGTCACCGCCGACTAGTTTCAGAACTTCTAGGTTTTCAGTGCTTCGTTATAAAGAGATTTTACAATGAAAGCAGTACAGTACACATTGTGGTACAAGGAATGTCTGTGAAAATAACAATGGATTCCTGGCAACTTTGGGACATGCATTTCACTGTTTTATTTTGCCGATATCTTTTACAATGTACCCCAGCTTCCAATAATAACGGAATTGAGGTAAAGAAGTTAAAGGCTCAAAATTTGCTACAGTCTGTGAGCTATTGAAATTTGTATCAATTTCTACTCAATGGATACCGTTTGACATTATCAACTTATGTGAGGTAATTAATACTTTCAAAGGTGGATTTCCTGCGATTAATAGCTTGCAAAGCTGAGGAATTCACTACAACACACAATTGCATCAATGAAAAGGCTAAAAGTGCACAGTAACATGGCCAAAATAGCGTAGGTATGTAGCACAGATATTCTTTTGCATTTTAAAATATCTATGCCTGTACTGCTGGTGATAAAATCGACTCATATAACGCCCTTTATTGATGCAACTACCAGGGATATCAGAGAACGTGGATAACTTTTAATGGTGTTACTAAAGGCACGCTGTAACACAACAGGAATATGATTATATCTAACTCCCCCATGTAGCAAGCCCGCTCAGGGCCAAATTGGTTTTACCCAGGATAAGGTGGTTCAAAGCGGGCAGTATTCAGTACATGGGTTTTAGGTTCGGCAGATGCTGGGTTTCCAGTCAGGGCCACACAGGGCAGCCCAAATCGGGCAAACCCACTTGAGCCCGTTGGGCTCCCAACGGGTTTTGTCCTCAGCATACGGTCTGGGCCACATTGGCCCGCCCGATTTTGGCACTGGTCAGCTTTAAAATGGGCAACCACATTGGGCCCAGGAGGGTTTCAAAATGGGCATCCCAAGATGGGTACTTAGCTGCATAAAGTCTTCCCAGTCTGGGGTGAGAGTGGGTTTGGACAGGGCAGCCTCATCTTCTGAACTGTTCTAAACTCTGTGATGAGTGTTCCCCCTCCCTCTCTCTTTTTTGTTTGTCCCTCCCCTATCCATCCCCTACCCCTTCCATCTTCTCCTCATTCCACTCAACCTGCCCTGCCCTTTCCCCCTCTCACCCCGCTCTGCCCTGCCCTTCTGTTACCCTGCCCTCCCTGGGCCTCCCTAGCCCACTTAAAAGGGTCTATTTCTCCTCTTTCCTATCCCCTCAGGATGTGTGTGGTGCACATATGCGCAGGCACTGATACTTCCTCTGTGAATTTGTGTAATGAGGATCTCAACATGAATATGACCTTAGGTGTCAAAATGGTGTTAAACATCTATTACTCACTCACTCTCACTCCCAGCCCTCACCCTGCCTTGCCCTGCCCTGCTCTCACCCTGCCCTGCCCTGCTCTCGCCCTGCCCTGCCCTGCCCTGCTCTGCTCTGCTCTCGCGCTGCCCTGCCCTACTCTCATCCTGCCCTGCCCTCCTCTCACTCTGCCCTGCCCTGCTCTCACCCTTGCCCTGCCCTGCTCTCACCCTGCCCTGACCTGCTCTCGCCCTGCCATGCCCAGCTCTCACCCTGCCATGCCCTACTCTCACCCTGCACTGCCTTGGCATCTCCTTCGCTCACATGCCCTGCCCTGCCCTGCTCTCACCCTGCCCTGCCCTGCTCTTACCCTGCCCTGCTCTCACCCTGCCCTGCCCTCTCACCCTGCCCTGTCCTACTCTCACCCTGCACTGCCCTGGCATCTCCTTTGCTCACATGCCCTGCCCTGCTCTCACCCTGCCCTGCCCTGCCCTCATCTCACCCTGCCTTGCCCTCTTCTCACCCTGCCCTGCCCTCCTCTCACCCTGCCCTGCCCTCCCCCCTCCCTTCCCTCCACCACTGCTGTAGGACACTTTCCCTATACCATTAATACACAGGTAGGTTCATAGTAGGGATCCAGGAGGCTGTTGCTCCTATAGTAAAAGGAAGAGCTGGCTAAAAATGCCCTCATTTCCAGTCCTTTCTTTTCATGTAGCTATAACTTGTCCCTTTTGTTGCTCACAAGTGGTCATTCAAGTACAGTGCTCAAAAAGGGGGATTTGAGTAGGTGCCTAGTTGGGAGAAGTCAGTCAGTACTATAAACTATAAATAAACTATAGAGCGTGTGACATGAGTAGGTACCTGGTAGTGCAGCTCTATCTATTTTAAACAAGGCAGTTGACTTTTCAGACTAATGTGGTGAGTGCAAGTACTTAGGTGAAGCAGTGCACGACTTGTTTAGAAAAGAGGGCATATACTCACAGCTCTTTTTACAATAGGAGCAACAGCCTACTGATATTTCATGTAAAAGGCAACACTGACTAGTCCTGGAAAGAACAGCTTCATGTCTTTCTTTGTACTAGTAGGCTTGCAAGGTGTATTTGTGGTGTGGGGGCAAACAGGTCCCACACTTGGCCAGGTATAAGAGGACTATATATAGAGGCAATTGAGAAACCAAAAATATCCCCTGCCCCTGTAGGCCAGTCCATGGCAGACTCACTACAAAGTGGTTTCACAGCACTCCAGGCAGAATTCTACTACCCATACCAAACTTATTTCTTTTAGACATAGGACAACTGGAATAGACTACTAAATCAGATATGAAGTAATAATGTGCAGACTTTCTCATAGTCTGGAAATACTTAGATGTTTCTAGTCAAAAGTGCAAATCAAGGTCATCTGAGTAGTAGTGGAATGGCAACACCATTTCTATTGCACTGAACTTGGAACAAGAGCAGATATGCAGAGGTACAGTCATTATGAACTTGAAGGCTCTCTTCTCTACTCCTACATAGGGAATTAGTAGGGGAAGATTGAGGCCAGAATGTCACTTTAATGAATCAAAGTGCCTTGTGTTGGCTGAATGAGTTTGATTCAAATGAATGCTACTGCTCTGCCTTTCCACTTGGGTAGATATTGCATTTACTGATTTGGTGATTGGGGGGGGGGGGATTGACCTTTAAAAAAAAGAAAAGATTTTGGATAAATTTCTCAAAAAGAATTTTTAACATGTCACCACTAATTTTTCATCAAATCGGGCAGCCCACTTTAGGCCACACCAAAAACCCATGTTAAACTCACTTTGAGCCCAAATCAGTGAGCCCAATTTCAAACAGATCTGTGCCCGAATCGGTTAGCCCAGTGTGGCCCAGACCCTTTGCTGAGGACAAAACCCATCGGGCGCCCACTGTGTTAACCCAGTGTGGCCCACATCAGGAGCCCGCTCTGGCCCAGACTCGGGCCACACCATTTTTGCTACCTGGGCCATGGATCCAGTACACTGCTAAGGACATTAAGCATCACATTCCGAGGATTATTTTTGAGATAACACACGCGATGGGACCTGAAACCCCACGTAATCATAATGCTCCCTGCAGAAAATGACCAGCAGGTGTTTTCCTGTAGATTATTTACTAACATCAACACCCCACAAAAAGCCTTACAAAGGATACCAATGATAACGACCTCACCATTGAATCATGCTATCAAAGTTTAGCCCTAACAGATTTACAGCATGAAGTCACACTGGGTGTCAGGAACTCCCCCCTTGGACCTCCCCCCCTCCTGGGAATTCTTCCCCCCCTCCCCCGAATTCTCCACCCTGATCCCCCCCTTCCCTTGGAACCTCCCCCACCCCCTTCCTTTCGACCTTGAATCTTATACTACACAACAAAATTAATTGAAATAAGATTAACCACGATTATAACAAGAGCATCTTTGGTTCCGACCTTGAGTCTTTTAAAACTGCACAGAATTGTTTTGGTGATGGGTTTAAAATGAAACATGGACTGCAGAAAAAAAGAGATATTACTCGGCTTTACCTGACACACACTGTAAAATAACTGTTGAATCTACCAGGGATCCTTATACTACTGAACAGTGAACCACCGTCATTGTATAGCAGTGAACCAGTGTAGTCTTTTTTCAAGAAGCTCCAGGTGGCAGTATGGTGGTACAAGGAATCTCTGTAAAATGACAACAGATCTCTGGCAACCTTGGGACAAGAATTCCGCTGTTATTTTGACATTATTGTAGAGTGTATGATGTTATTGTGAACCATGCCACAAAGTTGTTTGTGTCTATCTTTGTTACAGCATTCCCGCCAGCACTTTTGACTGCAGCTCATTACATGGGGCATTTCCCAAAGGGTTTCTTTTTTTCATAATTTCTTCATGCGCATTCAAAACCACATATTTCTCTTTCTGCATCTCAGGTATTTTATCTAAGCAAAATATTCAAGAGGAGAATATCTTTTGGTTCATGGTTTGCGAAGGGATTTTATTTCTTTGGATAATTATAACTTCTGTATTGAAGACTCTGGTGAAGACTGCATGGCATTTAAATCTTTGAAGGTTATGGCTATGAAGTTGAAGTACTAAACGCATAACGTCATGTATCAGCAATGTCACACATACGACAAAACATTCTAAATTTGGCCATTTACCAACTCCCACGTCATTTATAGGTTCCTTTTATTAAGTCACATGCATTAGTTAATAGAAAATACATCTAATGTAAAGCTGCACAGGAAGGCATTTCTCAAGATGGAATGACTAGATCCCTTCAAGTCGTAGTAGTAGCCTCTCAGTCCAATGTCACTACAGACCTATATGATTGCGCCCATATGACTGCCCCATGGCAAACCATGTGTAATCACTACATTAAGTGCTGATTGTGTAGACCAGTGGGGTGTTTCAGAAGCCGGACATGATAATGAACATTAAATATCTGTTTCTAAAACTGTTAGATTCTAAACTTACAACTGCAACCATTATCATCTCTCACCAGTCATATAGTTATAGACACAGTAAGGTAATGGTAATGCTTTAGAAACACATGCAGGTATAAGCCTACAATCACTATTAAAACTGTTATCCTATCTCCTTATGACCGGTTGTAAACATTACCTGCTTCTGAAACACCCCACAGGTGTAGTAAGGAGCTTAGATTGGATGTAGTGCTTTACCTACCCTACCACCCTCTCTAATTTTGAGGAATTCAAATCGCAGTGGATATTTGCAGCCATAACATCATGAGAAATGCCGGCCTAAAATTAGAAACCGATTTTAGTCAGAAATGGGGAAAGAAATCTGGTGTATGACCGGGGTTTTATGGTACTTCAAACCTTTAAAGGCCACTGATGCATTAGTGCATCATGACCATTGATCATCATGATGCACCAATGAAGTGCTGGTGAGACTGCTGACCAGCACTTCATTGGAGCATCATGCTGACCTAATAGGGTTGACACATATATACCCAGAGGGTCGGCATGATGCTCCAATGAAGTACTCACGAGCACTTCATTAGTGCATCATGACCAATGGTCATGATGTATTAATGCAACAGCGGCCATTAAAGGGTTAATGCTCATGTGAACAACATTATGTAATTGACATAATGACCAACTTGTGTGATGATTATAACATTAGTTGCTATTACCCTTATTTCAATTTTTATTGATAGTTACTATTGATAAACCATTTGCTGGAAAGACGAACAGAAAACATACAACATAACTATTAAGAGTTCAGTCCATGAATGATAAATTTAAACACATTCCATATGCATACGGACTAAGTAAGTTCATCGTACCCTTTCCCACTTCCTACATTAGGTTAACCCTTTAAGGGCTGAAGATGCACGAGTGCATCATGTCCATTGGTCGTCATAATGTACCAATGAAGTGCTGGCAAGACTGCTCGCAAGCACTTCATTGGAGCATCATGCTGACCCCACAGGGTTGATGCATATATATATATATATATATATATATATATATATATATATACTCCCAGAGGATCGTCATGATGCTCCAATGAAGTGCTTGTGAGCATTGGTGCATCATGACAACCAATGGGCATGATACAGCCATGCATCAGCTGCATTTAAAGGGTTAAGGCATCAGTGCCAGGCTCCCACTTTATCATGATACATAATTCAGTTTCCACATAAAGGTTTTGGGTTACATCCTGTGTGCGCCGCAGAAAAGGTCTAAAATCTCCTTACCATAACGTCATCCAGGAAACACAAGTTAATGGAGTTTGAAGAAAGTCAATATATTCACGTTAATGTACTGCTAAAAACCATCTCACATTCAGGCACACTTGTATACACTCTGAACCTTTCTGATCTTAACTCTCTTCTTAAAATCTATTAATGGTCTCTCATAGGAAGAACTACTAGAGGGAACATCATGTCTTTCTTTGAGTTGCAACTATCCTTTAAATTCATTGAATGTTCTGAAGAGCTGTTTTCGGTATATTTGGGTTAAATACACATAATCCACCTCAATCGACCCAGAATCAAGTTATGAAATAATCCTAATGGGGACTTCCATTTCCAATTTGGCTGCAAGAATACCGAAAAATGACTTGCAGTCTATGGCGATGACTCAAATGGTGATGCCATTCAACAAATGACTATCTTGATTCTTTATTTCAAAATTGGATCAAAATGTTCAAATTGGTTAAGGCCTTGTCGGGTCAGTTCTGTCTCACTATGTATAACCGGGTCATTTAAAACAAACCATTTGGCCCTATTCAATGAACCTTACACCCGAATTTATACAAGAATAAGAAAGAAGACAAAAGTGAAAAGTTAAAACCTTTATTCAATTGATTTTGCCATGGTATTTAGGTCTATGCTCCCAATTTATCAATTTGTAGAATTAGCGCAGCCTGACAATGAACACCATTTGGGAATTGCGAAATCTATCTTTGCTGACAGAATAACTGATTTACTAAAATTATCTACAGATAGAATCAAAAGGGAAATCGACAGGCTAGACAAACTCATAACTATTGAGGACAATAGAAGCTTAGTCAGAGGCAGTATGGAGACAGGGAGGCCTCCAGACTCTATTCACTCTGTTCTTTACTGAAACAGACTCAATCATAGGCTTAATTAGTAATTAAGGGGTAATTAGTGAGGCCGGGTAATGAAAGCAGAGTGAAATGAAGGGCTGGTGTGGAGGAAGCCGCCTTTATCCTCCCCTCCTGTCGCTACTGATGAGGCAAAATGTCCCATAGGAGGCTGTGGGGTATGGGGCCTTGGTACGGTGGGGAAGGTTACAGTGGCACTTTTCCTTGCTTCCTGACATTGGGACCTACCGTAAAGGCCCGTTTAAGCGCCCGGGCGCTCATTAATTTCATTACCCCTTTACCCCCGGCCCTTATTTGAGACAGGCCCTTATTCGAATACTGCTTTCAGTACTTAAGAATTATTTCAATACCCCTGTACCCCCGGCTTCCCTAGCCCACTTAAAAGGGTCTATTTCTCCTCTTTCCTATCCCCTCAGGATGTGTGTGGTGCACATATGTGCGGGCACTGACACATTCTTCTGTGAAATTGTGTAATGTAGTTCTCGCCATGAATATGACCTTAGCTGTCGAAATGGCGTTAAACATCTATTACTCACTCACTCACCCCTGTACCCCCGGCGCTTATTCGAGACCGGCATACCCCGGCGCTTTTAAAACGGGCCACTACGGTAGTCTTAGGCTTCTATGTACAGGCAACTACTGCAATGGAGAATGTTTTTTTTAACACACTATAACTGCTCTCAGTCAAATGGTAATGAAAAGCCTAAGGATATTGCCAATATATTATTAGACACAAATCATTACTAACGCCTGAACCAGGAGGTGTAATTACTGGTAACCCTGGCAGGTGCAAAATGTGCTGAATAGTCATAGGGCAGTACAGTCGCATGGCTTATTCTTACGATGTAGTGGGTGCGCAGGCTGAAACAACACATAATTCTAGGCTGCTAGTACATTGTTATGCAGACCTTGTTATGTATATATATATATATATATATATATATATATATATATATATATATATATATATATATACTAGTAAAGGGATAACACTCTGGTCTGGGTCAATTTGTCTCACAGTAGGTGGCCTAACTGTCTATGCCTTTCCCCATACACAGTGGTGCCACCTAGTTCTGCAAAGATGATAGTGGATATCTACTGTCATCTTTACAGCACTGTCCATACGTTCATGCATCTATACAGTAGTGCCACATACTGTGATACAAATTGACCCAGACCAGAGTGTCTTGTCTTTATCATTACACCCAACATTTTTAATAAGCAGGCTAGTATTCTATGTTGTTTCAGCCTGTGTAGTGGGTGTGTGTAGTCGTACTTCCTTGAGAAATAGTCCCCTGTAACCACCAGTCTCAAATTATAAGCACCAGTTTTACATGTAGATGTCGCCCTACAAGAGAGAATGGACTTTAGTCTCATCTACCGCAGTGGTCTGTATAAGCGCCCCGGCGATTATAGATTTCAACCTACCTTTACCCCCGGCCATTATTCAAGACCAGCTGTTATTCAAGACTTAGTTTATAGTGGATTTTTTTCAATTTCAATGCTATCATAAGCCCGGTGCTTATTCAATACCGGCGCTTATTCAAAGACCCGACACTTATACAAGCCACTATGTTATACACTGTCAGCCCAGCGCACCAGTTTTACAGTGGATTGCTCATTATACGGGTCTACAGAGGGAGTTGCTGTTAGTACAATCTCATTGAGATGATTGGGGTTCTACTGTTTATAATACAGCCTCATTTACTGCTGATTTACATTTGGGGCTGAGAGTGTATTTAATATAACCAAACAAAAACAAAACGATTGGGGCATACAGGGGCTGTATTTCCATGAGTGGCATGCCCATGCTGCCCTAGGTGCCTGCACCCCACGAATGGGCATACAACCTCTGTATGCCCCAATTGTTGTGTTTTTGTTTTATTCTACCCATAACAATAACAGCAAGCACTTTTCCAGACACATTCCCCCAAATATAAATAGATTGAGTGTAAGAAATCCAAATTTCTGACCTGGTCGAGTGCTGACAGACGCTATTTATACCATGACCTGCCAGGAGGGTATCTCAAAAAGATTGGGAAACCAGTTCTCACCGTAACTATTTGATCCTTCAGTTCTCCTACATTTCTCACCCTAAGAACAGACTTCCCTGCTTGACTTCTGCTACAAGTGAACTGCACAGAAATAGGTCGAGTTGCAAAATAAGAGACTGGACCCCTCCTATACCACTCCTATAACTGACTCCCTCTTTACAATACAAGAGGGAATCCACTCCAGAAGGTCAGTGAGTTCAATTTTGGAATTATCACCTCCGACAGGATCAATTCCAAATCTTTTTGAGATACCCTCCTGATCAAATTATCACAGTGCACCTAGTGAATGCGCAAAAACAAAGGATGGAAGTGGTTGGGATCTGCTGCACATGTCCTGCATTGGGCATGGCGTACAAGGGGTGTGGCGTACAATATACTGTACAGGCCTCAGTGCTGTTTCAATATGCTTTGTTGTTATAGGTAGAATAATATGGACCTCATTCCCGGGACCTCAATATAAGGACCTTCGTGCATGCAGTCTCTAGAACTCCTCTTAAACTTGGCCACCCATAATTATATCGACTACCCTAACAAGGAATTTGATTAGGGCTCTCAATTTCTTCTGCATTCTCAATTTCATTTCAGAACCAATTAATTAGGTTGGATTCTTAATAGATTTAAAAGAAGCCATAATCCGCATCGAATCCGTGCGTGGACACAGCTATTCCCTCCAGCAAACCTCAGACAGCTGTCCCAGTGCTCTGATACTTTAAGGACATCATGATACCTCAGAATTCATGCTGGTTTTTATCACGACACTGCTCATGGGTTTAACTCAGGCACTGCATTGACGCATCATGCCCATTGGTCGTCATGATGCACCAATGAAGTGCTGGCAAGACTGCATACCAGCATTTCATTGGAGCATCATGTCAACCCTCCAGAGGTTTATGTATCAATCCCTTTAGGTCAGCATGATGCTCCAATGAAGTGCTGGCGAGAAGTCTCGCAAGCACTTCATTGGCGCTTCTTGCCGACCAATGGGAATAATTTACTCCAGCATCAGCTGCCCTCAAAGCCCAAAAAGAGATATGATGAAATTCAGCAATTGGGGAAGGGGGTCCTTCAAGGACCGAGACGGAGGCGTAATGCACCAGCCACATTGAGAACAACCTCTAATGGTACCTACTAAAATCCTTCTGTGCTTCTGTTTATAGTTGGAAAACTGATTTACACACTGTTTCTGGCTAAAGCCTGCCATCCAGGAAGATGTTTCCAGGGTGTGTGCGTTTTCCTGGGCCGTGATATTCTATTCTAATCTATTCTAAGATAGGGAAGAAAAAGAGAAAGAGGAAGAACAGCAAAGGCAAAATCAAAAACAAAAGAAAACAATTTTAAATAAGAGAAGTCAGAGAAGTAATAGAAGAAGGAGTAACAAGAAGCTATCAGTATGAAGAAATCAGAGCTGCAAGCATGGCTTAGCTGCACAGCAATCAGCCGCTCTATGAGTGTCCCAGATCACACTGCCATGTCACAAAAAGGACTAGTTGCTCCCCCAGGTGGCTACTAATTACACCAGTCTCGTGACCTGCTACATGCTGCCCTATCATCGCCCATAGCTGCCATAGTCGCCGTCAGTAACGCCAATTTCCGGCGCCAAACCAGCAGGCTGCAGAAAGGTACTAGTCCTTTAAAGGCCGCTGATGTAGGAATACATCATACTCATTGGTCATCATGACATATTAATACAGCCCTGATGAGTAACGCGCCAGCGCTGCATTCTTGCATCATGCTCACCCTACGGGGCTGATACATAAACTCCCAATGAAGCGCTGGCGAGCAGTCACGTCAGCACTTCATTGGTGCATCATGGTGACCAATGGCCATGATGCATTAATGCATCAGCGGCCCTTGAAGGGCTAGCCTAGGGGAGCCTGTAGGGAGGAGGATGGGGCGGGAGGAGAATATGGAGAATGGAAGGCGGGATTGGGTGGGTGGGGGGTTATCACCTTCCCTGTTCCCACCCGCCCACTTATGTACCACTTACTGGTTACCTCCTCCCCCACCCAATCCCCCACCCCCACCCCCGCAGATTCACACATCTCTAGCCTAAAGAACTGCCGGTAACAGAAACGGCGCCATAGCAGTGGCCAGTAATTGGGAAATCATTGGGATGAGGAAATTTCCTGCCGCCTACAATTTGCCTGGCTTCCGGCCTCACTTTGCCGCCAATTCCTGTACCTGGTCAGCTGGTAGGGATTGAGCCTGCAAGGGGATGTTTGGCTGTCTAAGGAGGGATGTTTAGACTGTCAAGCAGTGCATGGTGGCACTGTTAGAACTGTCAAGTACAGTGAAAGGTGGCACTGTAAGGGCTGCTAAGTACAGTGCAAGGTAGCATTGTAGAATTTAAAGGTGTAACAACAGTGTAAGGTGAAGCAATAAGGGCTGCCAAGTACAGTGCAAGGTGGAACTGTAATGGCTATAAAGTACAGTTGATATGGTAATGTAGGGTTGCCAAGTACAGAACAAAGTACACTATAAGGACTGCCAATTACAGTGCAAGGTGTCACTGTAAGAGCTGCTAAGTACAGTGCAAGGTGTCACTGTAAGGGCTGCCAAGTACAGTGCAAGGTGTCACTGTAAGGGCTGCCAAGTACAGTGCAAGGTGTCACTGTAAGGGCTGCCAAGTACAGTGCAAGGTGTCACTGTAAGGGCTGCCAAGTACAGTGCAAGGTGTCACAAGAAAGGGCTGCCAAGTACAGTGCAAGGTGGCATGGTAGGGCTGCCAAAATCACAGTGCAAGGGGGCACTGTTAGGGCTGCCAAGTAGAGTGCAAGGGGGCACTGTAAAGGCTGCCAAGTAGAGTGCAAGGGGTACTGCAAGGGCTGCCAAGCACAGTGCAAGGTGGCACTGTAAGGACTGCCAAGTACAGTGCTAGGTGGCACTGTAAGGTCTGCCAAAAGGCCAGTGCAAGGTGGCACTGTAAGGACTGCCAAACACAGTGCAAGGTGGTACTGCAAGGGCTGCCAAAAGCATAGTGCAAAGGGGCACTGCAAGGGCTGCCAAGTAGAGTGCAATTTTGCACTGTAAGGTCTGCCTAGTACAGTGGACTGGTACTGTACCTTGTAAGTATGGCCAAGCATATTACAAGAGGACTATGTTGGGGGTGCTAAGTATAACATTTGTCTAAATTAAACTCCATGTAGAGAAGAGTGTAATATGGCACATTAAAGTACTGCCGACTTGTAGCTGTATAGTTTAGGGGGGCACTATTGGCAATGAAAAGAATCTGCCTCATATATGAAATTGTCAAATGCTATCAAATACCAAAGGAGACTAGGTAGTCATACCAAGCAGTTACTGAAAAGATATTGTTTCAATTCTAAGCATGATGGAGGTCAAAGTCAATAGATCTATAATGTATTTGGAATTCCTTATTTCATATCAAACAACTTGAGAACAAAAGTAAATGTATGTGTTTCTGAATGAAAAGGGCCTGGGCCTGTTGCCAAGTACAGTGCACATTGGTACTGCAAGGGCTACCAAGTATAGTGCAATGTGAGTAGACTAATGTGGCCCTGTAAGGTCTGCCAAGTACAGAGTAAGGTCAAGAATAGTATAGGTTCCCTAGGATATGTTACTCCATAGAGTCCTATAGTGCAAGCCACCCCCCTCTACCCCCCCTTCAAAGTAGGCTCCCTTTTGTGTTCAGTATTAAGTCCTATGTAGGATAAGGGGGTTTATAGAGATGTCAGGAATCTTTATCAGAGTGATATCAAATGGAAACAAGGGGTCACCTATACCAGAAAATCCTGCTGAATCCAAAATTTGTGTTCTTGATTCTCAAAATTTGGCCAAAGGTACCTAAAAATGAGGTTTGATGATGAAAATATTTTAAAAATGTACAAAAGATATATTGAAAATGATTGGAACTTTTTATAGATGCAACATGGTAATCAAAGTCAGTACCTCAATCTACATATCCCAATGTTTGCCTATCTCAACCTGACAAGTACTCTGCTTGTCTATGGCTCTACCTCTCCCACATACTGCCTATCCCTTAGTCTGCATAGCACTCATACTACCTATCCCCTGAAACATCTAGAGTTTAATTAGGTTTTCCCTCACATGGCTTAAAGGATTAAAGTTTACCCCTCACCTTTGTACCTAATTTTCTCTGTACATTCTTACCATTAGTCTACCTATCCTATCTGCCTATCCCTCATGGTGACTATCCCCCAAATCTGCACATCCCTCATATTTGACTGGCACATCTGTGATATTACCTAGCACCAATGTATCTTTTGAATATGCTCACCTTACAAGGTACCCTCTGTACCTATCTCTTAAACTGTTTATTACCTATCCTCCTTGCTACCCATCCTCTTCAATACCTATCCCTCAAGCTCACTTTATAGCTTTCCTGCCTATCACAGCTTGATCAGCTGGGATAGCTCACATCCAACCTTTGTTATGATCTCTTAGTCAACCTATCCCCTAAAGAACAAATCCAACAGTCTACGTCAAGCATACATCTACTGATCACTCATGCTATATATCCTTGAGGTTACCTATCCTTCAGGCTGCCTATCCTTCATGGTATATAGCCCTCTGCCTACCTAACCAGCTATCTATGTATCTCTCACCTTGTATGCTATTCTTTCTACCTTTATAGTAGCTCTTATAGTCTATGCCTTGTGAAATATACCTATCGCTCATTGTACCTATCCTCAAGTCTGCATATCACTCATGTTTACCTTACATATCCCTCAGGCCATTGAATTATCATGCTTTTCTAAAATGCCTCACCATGGCTATCATTAGACTAGCTAACTTCCTATCCTACATGTATGTTGTTTATTCCCCTCTTCCTATCCTTCATGCTGCATATCGTTCATGCTATCCCACTTGACAAGTTAAAAAACTGAGGGCTATATACCATGAAGGATAGGCAGCCTCAAGGATAGGTAACCTCAATGATATATAGCATGAGCTATAGATGTATGTGTGAGGTAGACTGTTAAATTTGTTCCTTAGGGGATAGGTTGACTAAGAGATCAAAATGAAGGTTGGTTGTGAGCTATCCCAGCTGATCAAGCTGTGATAGGTAGGAAAGCTATAAAGTGAGCTTGAGGGATAGGTATTGAAGAGGATGGGTAGCAAGGAGGATAGGTAATAAACAGTTTAAGAGATAGGTACAGAGGGTACCTTGTAAGGTGAGCATATTCAAAAGATACATTGGTGCTAGGTAATATCACAGATGTGCCAGTCAAACATGAGGGATGTGAAGAGTTGGGGGATAGTCACCATGAGGGATAGGTAAAGTGAATGATAGGCAGATTGAGGATAGGTAGACTAATGGTAAGAATGTACAGAGAAAATTAGGTACAAAGGTGAAGGGTAAACTTTAATCCTTTAAGCCATTTGAGAGAAAACCTAATTAAACTCTGGATGTTTCAAGGGATAGGTAGTATGAGTGATAAGGTAGACTAAGGGATAGGCAGTATGTGGGAGAGGCAGAGCCATACACAGGTAGAGTACTTGTCAGGTTGAGATAGGCACACATTAGGATATGAAGATTCAGGTATTGACTTTGATTAGCATGTTGCATCTATAAATAGTTCCAATCATTTTCAATATAACTTTTGTACATTTTTAAAATATTCTCATCATCAAACCTCCTTTTTAGGTACTTTTGGTCAAATTTTGAGAATCAAGATTACAAATTCTGGATTCAGCAGGATTTTCTGGTATAGGTGGCCCCTTGTTTCCATTTGATATCACTCTGATAAAGATTCCTGACATCTCTATAAACCCCCTTATCCTACATAGGACTCAATACTGAACACAAAAGGGAGCCTACTTTGAAGGGGGGGTAGAGGGGGGGGGGCTGTTACACTGTGTCCATAGGTAAAGCTCTGAGTTTCACCTCCTATCTATTGAAGCTTCTTGGTAAGGTGACCAGTATTGTAAGGGCTGCCAAGTACATTGCGAGGTGGCACTGTAAGGTCTGCCAAGTACAGTGCAAGGTGGCACTGTACCCAGCAAATTGTCGTTATCTGTCACCATGATTGGTCATCAATGGTGACTCCTTATTGAGTGATAACTCACTGCGTCATCTTTCGCCACTGTGTGTCATTCTCACATGGCATGGCAACTTATCACAACAGTCACCAACATGATCTCACTCACTGCGTGAGTATGTGCCACCCCTTGTCATCCCTCACAAAGCATGGTGACTTATCGCCACCATCCCCAACATGGATCTAACTCACTGCGTGAGTATGTGCCACTGCCTGTCAACTCTCACTCAGAATGGCGGCTTATCACAAGCATCGCCAACATGGATCTGACTCACTGTGTGATTATGTACCACTCCCAGTCAGCTCTCACTCAGAATGGCAGCTTATCACCACCATCGCCAACATGGATCTCACTCACTCCGTCAATATGTGCCACTGCCTGTCAACTCTCACTCAGAATGGCGGCTTATCACAAGCATCACCAACATGGATCTGACTCACTGTGTGATTATCTACCACTCCTGTGCCACTGGCATGAACTCTCACACAAAATGGCGACTTATCACTACCATTGCCAACATTGGTCTCACTCAATGCGTGAATTTGTGTCACTCCAAGTCAATGCTCTCTGAGGATTGCATCATCTGTCACTCACTCTCACTCAGAATGGCAACTTATCACCACCATTGCCAAAGTTGTTGAGACAGCACCACTGTTCAACATGTAGCCTATCTAGGAAGTGTGGGCATGAAGTCCCATACTTATCAAATGTGCTTTGTTGCACACTGATTTCCATGTAATACTTCAGGGTTGAATCAAACAAGATTATATAGAGAAAATATCAATTGAATTTAGATAGAGGTATCTCTAAAATAAAAGCAACTATCCATAAACACCTTTTCTCTGGTTACAGGAAAAACACATAAGGAAGTATCTACATGAACACCTTGTCTGTGGTTAGAGGGAAGATACATATGGCAATACCTTCTCTAGCAAAACATACATTGATCTGGCAGATGTGAGGCTGCATGATTACCAATGTCGATGATCATTAGCTTTTCATCTAACAAGATGAGAGATCACCAGCATCGCCATCACTGGTGAGTCTGAGTGATCACCACTTTCGCCATCCATGGTGAACCTGCGCTATGACGTGGTGCGCATTTCATCTAGCGAGGTGAGTGATCAACCGCCTTGCCATCCCTGGTGAGTGTGAGTCATCACGATCCTCGCCAACCATGGTGAACGTGCATTATGGCATGGTGTGCGTTTCATCTAGCGAGATGAATGATCACCTGAGTGACCATCCCCCGTGAGTGTGAGTGATCACGATCCTTGCCATCTGTGGTGAATGTGCATTATGACGTGGTGTGCGTCTCATCTAGCGAAGTGAGTGATCACTCATGTCGCCATCTCTGGTGAGGATGAGTGATCACTCATGTCGCCATCTCTGGTGAGGATGAGTGATCACTCATGTCGCCATCCCTGGTGAGGATGAGTGATCACGATCCTCGCCATCCCTGGTGAACATGCACTATGACGAGGTGCGTGTTTCATCTAGCGAGGTGAGTGATCACCTGCGTTGCCATCCCTGGTGAGTCTGAGTGATCACCATCCTCGCCATCTGAGGTGAGGACATGTGATCACCACCATTGCTATTCCTGGTGATCTTGTGCTATAGCAACGTCATGTTCCATCTAGCGACATGTGTGAGCCACTTCACACAGGTTGACGAGGAATCACGACAATTTGCTGGGTAAGGTCTGTCAAGTACAGTGCGATGTGGTACTGCAAAGGCTATAAAGTACAGTGGATATGGTACTGCAACATGGCATTGGAAGGGCTGCCAAGTACAGTGCAAGGTAGCACTGTCTGGGCTGCCAAGTACAGTGCAAAGTACACTATAAGTGCTGCCAAGTACATTGCAATGTGGCACTGTAAGGGCTAGTCATACCAAGCAGATACTGAAAAGATCTTGTTTCAATTCTAAGCATGATGGAGGTCAAAGTCAATAGATAATGTATTCATGAGCAACCTTAGAATCCTTATTTCATGTCAAACAAATTGAGAAGAAAAGTAAATTTATGTGTTTCTGAATGAAAAGGGCCTGGACATCATATTACTGTTCAATTCCTTTGAGTTGGACAACCATTTGATCCTAACAAGATCATCTCTGTGTCAAGGTGGAGAGTTTTTCCGTTCTTGCTTTGAAGTAGGTAAAAATTCAATTTGTGTCAGAGATTCATTTGTCGAACACCTGAGGCCACCCTGGGAGTGAGGAGGGGAAGCCACATACAAGTCACTGGGTAAGTGAGGCATGACTACAGTCTACGCCATAAAAGATCAAAAACCGTGCAATCCTTGTCCAAAAGTTCGTAGGGATCAGTTGTTGTTTTTACAGAGATTCCTTGTACATTTGTGTTCCATTGTAATGCCACCTGGGGCTTCTTGTGAAAACTACACTGGTTTGAAAATGCTATATGGTTACAGTGGTCCTCTGTTCAGTTTTACGAGGATACTTAGATAAATTCAACAGTTATTTTTTACACTGTGACCAGGACCATACCTAAAGCAGCTCAGACCCACTTATTATCCTTTGTCTATGATGATGTAGGTATATGGCATTTGTGTCATCTATAGGCTAAAGTCAATGCTTATTGTAGAGCAAGCAATATGTGTCACTGAAAATGGCAGTGGCCACAGGCATGTCTCCCCCCTCCTCCTACTGCCACAGTTTCTGTTATTCTTCCTTGCCTGTGTTTCGCTCTCAGTCCCTGATTCCGGACAATGTCTCCTTGCCCTGTTCCATCATATAGGATGTCCTCCTCGCCCTCCCTATCCTGTATCCACTCTTTGCCCCTCCTCTCTCTCTCTCTCTCTCTCTCTCTCTCTCTCTCTCTCTCTCTCTCTCCTGTATCCACTCTTTGCCCCTCCTCTCTCTCTCTCTCTCTCTCTCTCTCTCTCTCTCTCTCTCTCTCTCTCTCTCTCTACCTGTCTACATGCTTCCAATCCATCATCATTCTCTTCCTGCCTCCCCAGGCCTGCCTCTCACAACCCTTGACTGCCTTACTGCCTGCCTGGGGGTTTGCCCTTCCCACTATTGCGGTGCCTTCTTACCTCTTT